>JAJSOF020000005.1:12252591-12655091 GCA_025594305.2 Periplaneta americana
TGCAGACAAGACCTTTAAATGAGCACTTTAAATTTGGCGGCGCACGTAATTCATACATCCTTTTTTTTAATGCAGTTTTCCGTACGTTGATATTTTTCAAACTTAAGTGCATTTTTCTCTGAAACTACTAAATCTACTTAAATGAAATTTTTACAGTTTTTTCTCCAAGCTGTGTTGTACAAATTAGACCTACGGGTTTATGAATATCACACACATAAAATGAGGGAAAAACATATATTCATTGAAAAAAATGGCAGTAATTATTAATCAAAGTTCAATTTGTTTTCTATTTCACTAAGAGTGACATATTTAACTAAATTTTGCTTCAGAATTTACAATATACATTATTTCATAACCTAAAAAATATACAAGTCATATGGGTGAAGATTGTAGCAAGTAATGTGCACCTGATATTTGAGACACATTTAGCAAAGTAAGAAAACAGGCTATAAGTTAGGGCCTTTCTCATACACTTGAGTAAGAAGCTAATTAGTTGCCTTTTATACCACTGAATTCAGAATGATTTATTGTATAACCCTGGAAATTTTTATTCCACTCTGAACACTAAAAGCCTAGAAATAGTCAACTAAACTTCTGTACTGAAATTCTTTAATCGCACAGGCATCACTACCCACTTCCCGTAACTTAAGAATATAAACGTTACGGTAAAATCAAGAAGTCATTCCATCATTCACGATGGGAACATAAATATAACAGCAAACATACTTGGTAACCATGGAAACATAACAACGACGCCATTTCCTCATATTCTGTCGTATACTTCAACGCTCCACGATTGTGTTCTGTTTGCAAATCACGTAAGCATAAGCATGAAAGTTTGGAGTTTGCAAACTTTCGTGTTAACGTCTTACGGTAATGTTTATGTCAATGCTTACGTGAATCATTGTGAATGATCCCATTTGGTAGCCTGGGCGCAGACTTCTGTGTTTATGTTACGGTTATATTTAATTTTCATTATGAATGGGACTTAAATCCGGGGAGATGGTTGTTAAGATGTGTGGAAAAAAAGAAAACATTGCCTGAAAGCAACCCGGCACAGATTTGGTTCTAATGAACATAGCTTTTTGAAATTTATTATGCTGAATGATGGAGCTTTTGGCTATTGAATGACGGCGCTCATCCCGTCGGATCCCGGTCACATGGTCACTCGTAATGAGTACACATATTCTGTGACACAGTGCATGAGGGTAGGCCACCAAAGGGAAAACTGAGAGGCAGGACTTAAACTGAGGGGATTCGACCCGGCATCGGAACAGAAATCCGGCGTGGCTTAGTGGATAAAGCGTCAGCACGTAGAGCTGAAAACCCGGGTTCGAGTCCCGGTGCCGGAGAGAATTTTTCTCTGTTCTATCCATCCTTAATCATATTGAATGAATCCATAATAGTTTCGATCTAGTTCTTTGATGACAGAACTATATTTTTTTATATTAAAGTTTTTTTAGTATCGTTACACAACATAATATTGGTGCACCTCATTAATTTAATGGTAACAAAATTTTAACCACTTATTATAAGAGGAAACTAAAGTAAAGCCATGCAATATCTTTTTAATATGTCCATTAATTTGGTACAAGGGCTCAAATGAAATTCGTTGTTGAAAAAATTAATTTTTCCAAACTATAAAAAATGGTATATATCAGACTTTTTTGAGCTACCTTAAAATAATTGCATGATTATGACTAATATGCATATATATTAACATGTCCTGAAAATTCCATAATCCTATCTTAATTAGTTTCTGAGAAACGTGCACCAACGTCATTTTGTGTAATAACAATCTTTCAAAAACTTTAATATTAAAAAAATAGTACATTATGCAACGAGCCTATAATGGTAGTAATTAAGACGCGAGTATGTTTGTTTATGAAACGAGCGCAACCGAGTTTCATAATTTTCATACGAGCGTCTTAATTACCATTATAGGCAAGTTTCATACGACTTTTTATGCTCGACCATATTTCTAACTTGAAATTATTCAGAAGTATTCATTTTATTCGCATCTGACAGAAGATCGAAAGTGACCTTGTGCATAGCTCGTTAATTGTGAGATGTGCGCAGACGCGAAAGTATTGATTTTTCCGAGGAACAATAATGTCATTGACCTTGATATAATTTAGAGAATAACATGAACTAATTTTGATATAACCTGGAAATTGATTTAGGATTGAAAAAGGAGATGACAAATTGAATTTATTTGAATATTATTTACAATTAATGCTAATTATTATAGTAACAGAACATAACCTTCTGCGACAGTATTGGATTTCCAGCGTCCGCGACGTTTCCCTCGTTGTCTTTCGATTGCATATCCGAGAACAATCGAAAAACCTGAACTTTAATGAATAGGTGTACTTTAATGACATGCATTAAAGGACTGCTACCAGGTGTATAATTACTACATTTCGGCATGGTCGAGCATAAAATTATTTATGCTTTACAAAGAACTAGATGAAAACTATTCTAGGTGCATTCAATAATAGTCAAAAGCTCCATAATTCAGCACAAAAAATTCCAAACAACTACGTTCATTAGAACCAACTCTATGCCGGGCAGCTTTCAGGCAATTTTTTTTTCTCATCATACACCTTAACAACCATCTCCCCTTTTAAGACAAGAGAAACAGAATTTTGATTTGCCATTTTATGTTATTTCTTTTAAATTGGAGGGAAATCGACTTTACTTCTAGAAAACATTGCAGTAATATAACAGAATTTCATAATGCATTACTTTCCTTCTTCGCAGCAGTGGGGGCGTATATGTATCCGTGTCTACATCATACTTTTTACACGAAGTGACTACTGGCTTTACGTGTCGTGAAAATCAAATCAGGCTTTAGGGTGAAGCACGCGTCTATATTCCGGTAACAGCGCTGCCATACATACATTATTTAAAGTGATTTATTAATAACTGAAATATTAAAATACTTTTAAACTATAAACATGACAAGCATTGTAAACATTGCTAGAATCAAGAATTCCAAAGTGCAGACGTTAAAGATGATGGGACCAAAATTTATCATTCCTTTATTCATTCATTTAGTGTTCTGCCCAAGGGTAGGCGTTTCACTGCAAACCCAGCATTATCCAATCTTTCCTATTTTCTGCCTTCCTCATTATCTTCCCATATGATCCATATATCTTAATGTCGTCTATCATCTGATATCTTGTTCCGGCCAGAACTCTTCACCCGTTCACCATTCCTTCCAGCGCATCCTTCAGAAGGCAGTTTCTTCTCAGCCAGTGACCCAACCAATTCTTTTTTTCTCTTCCTGATCAGTTTCAGCAACAGAATTATATTAAATTTTCTAGAAGTAGATCCTTAACCCGTTACTTCTTCATTCTTGGAAAGATGTTGAACACTAGTCATTTATAAACATCGACATTTCATGTGGTCAGCAACAAAAGGGTACAAACAAAAAACAAAAAGTGACATAAACGCGAGAAGGGGAAATGAATCATTACTCCGCTAATGGCAATCGAACCTAGGTTCCCTGACTTTCTAGACCTAGATGAAAACACTATCACTTGAATCAAAGCGGGCATATTATTGCCAAGAAATTACGAGTAAATAAAAAATTAATTAGAAGTCAGTAACAGCTTCATCAAACAGAGGTCAGACGGATTTCCCAAAGAAGCCCATGACAGTATCCGAAGCCCAGATCTGTCCAGGATGTCTTCGCGAAGAGAATAAAAGCCTCTTTAATAAGCACGGGCGTCACAAACTGGCACGGAAGACTTCGAATCGTCCTATGAAAGTTCCGGCTCAACTTTTAGCTACACCTCTGAGCCACAATTCTTACGATTCTTCGCCAGATGAACGAAAAACTGAATATGTCAATCTCATAAGCGGCGGCAATATGGCAACAAGGGGCGAGTTTGCAAGCACCTGTCACGAATACCTTTCTCATTAAGCATATTTCACTCTAAATCCGTATTTTCAAACCAGGCCCACCGCTATGAAAACAGCAGGGAGGCCGTAAGACATTCTTACACTGATGCCAAACGTGAAAGTACGTGAGAGGAACGAGAATGAACGAGCTACTACCACGCTCAAAAACATCGTCCCTTGTGTTATTAATTTGGTACCGTACAACGAGATGTGGTGTGACGCAAGGACGATACAGTTGCGTCGTTCGTGACAAACCATGACCGTTTATGGTCATGATCACATGGTGGGATTCGGCAATAGCTAGACGTCGAAATCGTGAAGGAAGACTGTCTTGAATCCAGCTGACCACACCCTGGCTTGGAGGACGTGAAATGTTTGCAGTTTGTGCTTTGCAACTAGCAATGGGAGGGTAGCGATCTGCAATCTCATACATAGGACGTAGGTTACAGGCATCAACCAGTCATTTTATAAAGTAGTCAGTGGCGAAGCTAAGGGTCGTATTCACAGACGAGACTTTGGGCCAAAGTCGACTTTGGAAAGTACAAAGTCACCATTTTCCTATTTTTATTTTATTGGGTTATTTTAGGACGCTGTATCAACATCTAAGTTATTTAGCGTCTGAATGAAATGAAGGTGATAATGCCGGTGAAATGATTCCGGGGTCCAGCACCGAAAGTTACCCAGCATTTGCTCGTAATGGGTTGAGGGAAAACCCCGGAAAAAACCTCAACCAGGTAACTTTCCCCGACCGGGATACGAACCCGGGCCACCTGGTTTCGCGGCCAGACGCGCTGACCGTTACTCCACAGGTGTGGACCCATTTTCCTATTCACAGTCGGCACTTTGACGAAAGTAAACTTCAATTGTGACTTTACTTCGAAGTCGCCGAAAATCTAGACTTTGACTTTCGTTCGTGAACATAACATGGCTGATATTTCGAAAATTGAATTTGTCGAGAACATTGAGGACATCCAGGAGATTATTAAAGTTGCTCAAGTTCCTTAGCGTATTATTAGATACTTACTTACTTACTGGCTTTTAAGGAACCCGAAGGTTCATTGCCGCCCTCACATAAGCCCGCCAGCGGTCCCTATCCTGTGCAAGATTAATCCAGTCTCTATCATCATACCCCACCTCCCTCAAATCCATTTTAATATTATCCTCGCATCTACGTCTCGGCCTCCCTAAAGGTCTTTTTCCCTCCGGTCTCCCAACTAACACTCTATATGCATTTCTGGATTCGCCCATACGTGCTACATGCCCTGCCCATCTCAAACGTCTGGATTTCAAGTTCCTAATTATGTCAGGTGAAGAATACAATGCGTGCAGTTCTGTGTTGTGTAACTTTCTCCATTCTCCTGTAACTTCATCCCGCTTAGCCCCAAATATTTTCCTAAGCACCTTATTCTCAAACACCCTTAAACTATGTTCCTCTCTCAGAGTGAGAGTCCAAGTTTCACAGCCATATAGAAGAACCGGTAATATAACTGTTTTATAAATTCTAACTTTCAGATTTTTCGACAGCAGACTAGATGACAAAAGCTTCTCAACCGAATAATAACGCATTTCCCATATTTATTCTGCGTTTAATTTCCTCCCGAGTGTCATTTATATTTGTTACTGTTGCTCCAAGATATTTGAATTTTTCCACCTCTTCGAAGGATAAATCTCCAATATTTATATTTCCATTTCGTACAATATTCCCGTCACGAGACATAATCATATACTTTGTCTTTTCGGGATTTACTTCCAAACCGATCGCTCTACTTGCTTCAAGTAAAATTTCCGTGTTTTCCTAATCGTTTGTGTATTTTCTCCTAACATATTCACGTCATCCGCATAGACAAGAAGCTGATGTAACCCGTTCAATTCCAAACCCTGCCTGTTATCCTGAACTTTCCTAATGGCATATTCTAAAGCGAAGTTAAAAAGTAAAGGTGATAGTGCATCTCCCTGCTTTAGCCCGCAGTGAATTGGAAAAGGATCAGATAGAAACTGACCTATACGGACTCTGCTGTATGTTTCACTGAGACACATTTTAATTAATCGAACTAGTTTCTTGGGAATACCAAATTCAATAAGAATATCATATAATACTTCCTCTTAACCGAGTCATATGCCTTTTTGAAATCTATGAATAACTGATGTACTGTACCCTTATACTCCCATTTTTTCTCCATTATCTGCCGAATACAAAAAATCTGATCAATAGTCGATCTATTACGCCGAAGATACTATATTCAAATCAAGATACAGATTTGATAAACAGACCGTATTAGATATCCTCGTCATGTTTCAACATTCACTGATGAATAATAATGAAAAAGGATTATCTGTTCCACCAATAATTGAACTTCTTACTTCATCGCCATTTTATGCTACAAGTAAGGATTGATAGATAGCTTAATATTGATTTCGACCTTTTAATTCTATAGAAGATAGGTTACACAATTGGATATGCAGCTAATTTACGAGTATAATCCTTGCGGTAGTCATAATGTTTGCTGAATATTGATTTCAATTAATTTTTAAGTAGTTTCTGCAGACATGCAAGCAATACCTCTGCCAACTGTCAGCAGGATAATATGTCTCTTTCATAGTCTGTCATTGGTGTCATCTTCTTATCTTCCATATCTTCAGAATAAAATTATTTTATAATGAAATAATTCGAGGGCTTAATGTGAATCTAACGTACTGTAACTACAATCGATGTTTTATTCACAACGAAATTCTATTTCAGATGAACTACACCATCATGTTTTGTAGTTGCGAATTTTATTGTATTATATACGAGTACAAGACTGTTCGGAACTGAGTTACGATTTTTTGTGACCAAATAAAAGAACCAATTATTATTATCGATTGGTGTAAAGATCTAAAAATGTCAATTTTTGTACTTATATTAGTTTCACACTAAGCCCACGAATAAATTATTCTTATGTAAAGCTGCAAGAACGGTTAACAATCGCTTAACATGTACCGATGTTCAATTGTTTACTTGATTTGTGACTCAAAAGATGGCTTTGATTGTGGCAATAGCTACTCTATTTCAACAATCTATTAATTTAATTCGTTTAGAAGGCAGTGATTGTGGTTGCCAACATTAGAACAAGATCGTCAAATCGTGACTTACCGAAGTCAAAGTCAAAGTCTCAGAAGTATTGTCTATGAATAGGACTTTTAACAAAGTTAAACTTTACTACGAAAGTCGACTTTGGAAAGTCTTCATCCAAAGTCTCGTTCATGAATACGGCCCTAAGGTATAAATACTCAGTACGCTGAAAAAAAAAAAAAAATTAATTTTTTTATAACGACCGCTGGATGAAAGTATAGTTGCCCATGCGATGCCATAAGGGTTATAAAGTGACTTCTTTTCAGTCTCTAGATGGCAGCACAGTGAAATTGATAAAAGTGGTTGCCTTGAGAGTCCATGAGGCTGATCATCTGTTATATGTGAGGAATACTCAGGGATAAGTTTACAGATACAGACTAAGTAGATGTGTTTAGTTTTGTGTGTATAATCGATTTATGGATATTGCGCCGTTTTAAACCTTCGATTAACTAAATAATGAAACACCCACCCACAATCTTCTGTGAAGTGTAATACGTAACAGTTATACACAGCTGTCCTTTCAAACTGGCCTACATCGCAGTTATGTGCAAGATCCGGCAGCGAAGTAGGATGCGTCTTTTGATCGGAAACATTATTTTCAAATAGATTCAATGTTTCTTTCTATATCCCTGGTGTCTACTTCCATTACCAAATTAAAAATCTAAAGGTCAATTATACAGGGACATCACTTTATTTTTACCAACATTTTTAACATTAACCTGACTATACTCGGAAACACTGTTGCCCCCTTCCATTACAGGAGTTTGATATTACTAGTGCAATATGTAAACAAATCATTTTACTAGGTATAGGAGGAGAGAAAAGTAGTGTATCCATTTATGTTGTAGGGAAATACGATATTACGATTTTCAGTTTGATCGTCACTTTTACGAAATTTATCAAAATACAGTAGAGTAGTAACATTTTTTTTTAACTTAACTTTTCAGGCGGCTATGTTCGTTATGTAATGTCTACTTTATTTAGCATATTAATTATTGATGTTATCATACAATATAGAGAGTACATTTAAATTGAGGGGGTCATAAGTAAAGGGCTGTAAGTGCACTTAAGTTACTTTTGAGAAAATGGGGTTTAAATATTTAAGCTTTCGTAAAATCGGTGAAATTTTTTATTTAAATTTTAATGTGTGATGCGATTAAAATATCCCTTTGCCACTAAAATTTTAGATACTTTTGCTTACACTGGATGCACTTAACTCATGTTATTACAAATGTCACTAGCATTCCTTTGCTTCTAGCCCCCTCAATTCAAAAAAAGCTAATCTGAATTTTTAAACAAGTTGCTGAAAATGGTTGCCGTTCATTACAATGCAGGCTTCAATTCTTTACGCATATTATTAAAAACATTTTGAAGCATATTCTCTGAATTTGAATTTATCGTTTCTTGAATATAATTTTTAGTACGATATTATTAATATAGGTTCTTTCTTCTATAGAAAACGCAATCATATTTATGAAACACTATACACTGCAGTGTTTACTTCACTGCTTGAAGACTTCGAATGCAACAGCGGCCGTAAGTTTGTGCGTCTGACGGGAGCAAGAACATTAGTGAAGGGGTGAGAGTGAAATACATTCAGAAATACAGGTACAATAAAAATGCAAGTAAAAATAAAATGATGTCCCTGTATAAATACACACATATTTATACAGGGACATCATTTTATTTTTACTTCAATTTGTATTGTACCTCAGTTTTTGAATGTACTTCACTCCCACCCCTTCTACTAATGAAGTTCAACCGTTCTCCACACAGATCCAAGACCGCGTATACAGTCATAGTAGCCTCACCGTCACAGTACGTTCCAAAAATATGTTCGCGTTTTCCAATAACGAAAGAGCATTCAATATTGCATCATTTTCGCACAGGTACTGTCGTCCATTTGCCTACGTCGCATTCCGGTTTTCTCCACCAGCTTCTATTCGCCTCTCTGTAAAGGCTAGTGACTGGGCTGTCTTATTTCTTTTCTGAGAACATTAATTTCTGTTACGAATTGGACATCTACGTAATATTATACCCATAAAACTGTTTAAAATAACTTAAATAAAAGGGCCTCGTTAAGTAATTAACTGTCACGTGATTTCCCTCCCTTCTACGATCCTCCGACATAACCACTTGGATGGACAGTAGATAGCATGTCTGAGTAATCTTATCTTTTTCGGATCGGACAGAAGTGAAGATTGAATTTACAGTACGTAAGGTACTCTTTTACAGAGTAGGTACAAAATTATTTCAATATGAGTTACTAGTAAGAAGGACGAAACTGGTAATTGGAATTACACACATTAGAACTGAAGTTTGTATCAAAATGAACCGCCACCATTTTGAAAAAACATGTTTTTAAATATCCATATTATGATTATTTTTCAATTTAACTTCATTCTCTATAGTGTACGCTAATGTGCTTTAGGCAGTATAATATACACTGCATAATGAATACGTCCGTATGGACAGCTCAGTTCGTGAGTAAAAACACTCATTGTTAATACTGTACTGTATTTTGATTAAACAAAAACCTAATGAAAATTATAAAACTGAAAAGCGTGATATTTCCTAGTTTACGTAAATGGATGAACTACTTTTCTTCCCTCCTATACCTAGTAAAGTGATTTGTTTGTATATTACGCCATCGAACTCGAGTCGTGGAAGGGGGTAGCAACCATTGATCCAAAGGTATAGCCAGGTTAATATCAGAAATGTTAGTAAAAATAAAATGATGTCCCTGTATAACATCTATTTCAATCAAAGTATGTATAACAAAGGTAGTAAAGGATGGTGTACTGATATTATGGCACGCCCCGTGCGAGAAAGCATTCCGTTGTTCAAGGGGCGGGGTTTTATTGCAGAAACCCAACTTTAATTGTATTTTTTGTCTTTTGTGAAAGCACCTCCCCGGATACACCTGTCAAATTAAACATTAAACAAGTTGCGAAATAGCTCGAAGAAAACTCAATTAAATTACGACGAATACATTCATTCATTTAGTGTTCTGCCCAAGGACAGGTCTTTCACTGTAAACCTAGCCTTCTCCGATCTTTCCTATTTTCTGTTTTCCTCTTTGTTTCTTAATATGATCCATATAAATTCAAGCCTCAAAATTCGGTGCCGGTATTTAGTCATAATTCAAAATCACTGCCGTTTTTAAAAATGCACCATTAGACTACAGACATACCTAATGCAGAAAATTAATATTTTCAGCTGGCTTCAAGAGGCTATAGATTTTAAGAAAAATTCGAATGAAACAATTTGCAAAGTAGGCTATGCAAATTCTGTAAACAAACAACAGAATACATGTTGAACGAACAGCAAAATGCAAGTATCAAAGATACACACCATAAATGAATAATACCATTTAATGATTCTGTATCTTTGTATTAAATAATATTAACAATAAAATTATTACAAATTTATGAATGAATATAAGTGGTTATGTTCATGATTACTGTAGGCTTTTTTTTAAGTTTATTACTCCTTTCACTATCAACTTCAGAGATAATTCGCTACTTTCTGGCACCTTGTTGATGTATAGTTGGCGACATTGGTCTGGAGTCATCTGGCAACCCTGTTTTAATTAACTAAATGCGTGTTTATAGTGAACATTAGACCTGTGTTTTACTCCTTATAACAATGTCAAAGAGGCAGTGTAAATTTACAGAAGAGCTTGAATAGTAATAAACGTTTCAAGAGCGGTATGTTGACAATTTCATGTTCGAGGAAAAGATTGAAAAAGCGAAACGTAGTTGAATAGTTAGGCCTATTTGCCATAGCTCTAAACAAGGAAATTTCTTTTGTGCGAGATCATGCGTATTTGCTTGGTTTCCGCACAGAACCAATACGCGGTAAGTGTGAAATACCACATTCAGTATTCCCAACGTAACACACATAACAATTTCCCTATTCTTACCGCTTAAGCGTCATATTCATTTTACTGCTTTTTAAAGACGTTCAACATAGTGATAATTATAAATTGGAAACTTACCACTGCAATTTCACCTAAATTGCACTGTTAATTATTGTTTTTAAATATTTGCAAAAATTCAGTAAACTTTACTACTCCACTAAAGTTATTGCATTCGTGATGCAAGTAACATTAAGGAAGCCGTGAAAAAATCAACAACATTCCAGATGCCGATGTTATTACTGCAATATGTTATATAAATAATATTGTTAAAATATTAAAATGAAAAATAAATCATTACATAACCTTACCGTTTGTTTTAAGTTCGCATTTATAGACTGGGAGAAAAAAAAGACAGACTATATCACGGCCTGTTGGAGTATAGTAAACACAGAAAACATTTTATAGCAACAATGTTGAAGAAAGATATTTTGGCTTTCCGAAGTTGCCGTCATTAAACAGAAACCAACATGGAGATTTCATTGCAACTAATTAGAAATTCCTCTTTCAGGTATGTAATAAACGATCTTCGCACAACTACGTTTCGCTTTTTCAAACTTTTCCTCGAACATGAAAACACCAACATACCGCTCTTGTAACGCATATTACTATTATGTATATTTGCTTGCAAAACCTGAGTTGCTGAATGCAATAGCAACTTCTGCTAAGTATGACTGGAGTAAAGAAAGTAAATAAACTCCTTTAGAAGTCTAATTTCTGACTTGAGCTAAATATTAACGGATTTGAAAGTATATTTAATTGCTTCTTCTACTACAATACTATTTTAACAAGTATAATTTAAAATTATTAAAATTTGTTCCACCTTTTAGTGATATTTAGGCTACTTTTCATTTTTGTATGTGTATCCGTCTTATGATTAAATTTAAATAAAATAAATACTGAATTTTAGAAAAACATGGTGTCCCAATTTTTCCATAAAGAAAGTGATTAAAGTTCCACGTTCACTCAAAGGAATTATGGTCAGCCTATATATGTAGATTACGAATGGTATTTTTAAAGGGCTAGCGATCCTCTGACGGCAGCAAAGGAAACATCATGAATGAAGTCACTTTGAACTGAAATTTCTTGCAGTGACTGACAAAGAGGCGAGGTATTCTGCCCTACTGACAAGAATACAGGCTACAGTAAAACATAGTAGTCTTATATTATGAAAGGAGAAAGGAACATCCTAAGAGTAGTACCTGATAGTTTCAACGCCAAATATTCATCACGAACAGTGAAGTAAAATGCTTAAACTTGTATATTACAGATAAAGTTGTTGACAATTTGTGCGTCACGGGAGTTTCGACATGTGCTCTTCTAAGACCAGGTCGAAAATTCAAACAAAAATGGGCACATTTAATAAAAAAGGGCAAAGAATGAATCAATAATAATCAATAATTGGTTATAGGTTTACGATACTGGAAAGAAATACCAATGGATTTAGAAAGCAGGTAAAAATACATAGTTATTCATGTATTCATAGACTGTTATACCTAAGTGACAAGCTAGCCGGTAGTTACCGCCACATTCCATACTGCCTATGTAACGAATGACTCAAGTACCAGAATGACGTAAGAACAGTGACGCTCCATTCGACGGTCCGGTCGTGGGGATAACGGGGTTACTATAATCCCTTGCTATGCACAACCGTGGCCGCATTTCCGACAAAATGTTTGAGCGCCAGAAATATGATGCCTCAATTCGTGATACAAATACAGCAAAACTCTGACATCACACATGCGATAAAGAAATACAAGAGATGACGGGGATTAAAACTGCGTTTACATTGAATAAGGTTTCCGACTGACACTTAAAAAAATAGAGTCAAGTATTGTTACAATAACAGAATTTAAGTTACAATTAACTAATGTTTAGATTTCTTTTTTCCTTTTAATGAGAGGATTGTTTGGTACGTTCTGTCCTCCTTTCCTTAAGGATTTCGAGCCAAACGTAGATATAACAAAACTATGTGGTCACTTGCGAGTAACATGAACGGATTTTGACAGCGGAATATTGTATCTGTGTGCGTGCGTATATTTTGTTACTTCTTGAGTAAATTTTATAATTTTTTCTATAGGTGTCCTCATATGTGTAAGAATTAAATTTGCACAAAAAAACTATTCAAGGCCCTTGAAAAAATGAATAAGGAATTTTAAAGGTAAGGTTTGACTGACACTTAAAAAATAGAGTCAAGTATTGTTACAATAACAGAATTTAAGTTACAATTAACTAATGTTTAGATTTCTTTTTTTTTCCTTTTTAATGAGAGGATGGTTTGGTACGTTCTGTCCTCCTTTCCTAAGGATTTCGAGCCAAACGTAGATATAACAAAAACTATTGACAGTGGAATATTGTAAAACTTCTTGAGTACGTGTAAGAATTAAATTTCAAAAACTATTCAAGGCCCTTTGAAAAATGAATAAGGAATTTTAGAATTTTACAGAAATGAGCAAAGAATTATTCAAGGGGTGAGAATGAGATAGGCCAAAGCCATAGCATTTAATATTAAAGGTAACGATTATGAAAAAAGTATTTCTTGAAGGAATAGGTAAAAGATCCTAGACTATGTTGTTGATGCAGGTCTTTAAAACATTCCAGTAAAAGAATCATGCAGATATTTAATTAATTGTATACTTTACGGTTGTAAAAATAATTATGCAAATTTGATATTATTTTTACAGGTAATTATTAGCCAATTTAATATTCTGAATAGTGTTCTATAGAATGTAATGTATGTATATTAAGCATGAAAAGTTTTGTTCATTTAGCTTTTAATTTTGCAGGCCAATGGTGTACCTCCCCCCCTTAAGTTAATAATATGATAAGATAACTTTTCTTTTCTATAACTGTAACGTTGGCCCTTTAATTATTTATTTCATAGCATGATTATCTATTTTATATTTTATCTAGGCTGCCTCAATTCTATGTCACGTATTGTATTTGTATTTCATTTAGAAGTGGTCTGTATAGAGCTAAATGCGCTGATCGATTAACAAATTATTAAAAGAAAAATAATTTAAAAATTCCGGTTGGTGATTTAATAATTATTGATAAATTTTTCAGTTTAATCAAATTTAGATACAGTTCCGTATAATTCGAATTAACAACTTTGGGTGTACAAGCTTCAGTGGAAAAGTGTCTCTAGGGGTACGGGGAGGAAAAAGGTTAATTACCATTGATATACAGTGCCATACATTTACCATCACCAAATGCTTTCTTTGTAATAAGTAGATTCTGTGATTGACGAACGTCTACTAATGTGCAAAGATGTAAACAGTTATTCTGAACTAACAGGGCTAACGTAAGACAAATTGATAAGTACCACGGCAAAATTAGATCTACTAATAGATGGATTTCGTTTCACTGCACAGTGATAAAAATGTCCAAACTCCACAAAAAGAGATGTGTCCTAATTTAATTCTGTAGCCTCAAAAGTATCAACGAAACCTTACAACTGTATTTATTGTTTAGTATATGTAACAAACTGAACACATGTTTTTCATCTTATGCATACGTCCTTCTCATTAGCAGGTTGTACAAGTAAGCACACCTCTGCCATCTGTCGGAAGCAATGGTAAACTGGTCACTGCGCCATCTGTGGTTCGCGCAAATAACTACAACGTTTGTTTCCACTAGTACACAACTTTCCGAAAGAGGTCGCACGTGTTTGGAATGACACACGCTGAATCTGGGCTGATAATAGAGAGATGTGTATTGACAACAGTGAATAATTTAATGTGCAATTTCGAAAAGGGCATATCTTTAAAAATAAAAAAATTAGGAATTAAAAAAAAAGTGATTTAATTTTAAACCATTGTACCCAGACCAACAAAACTTTACAGTTAACATTTTAGGGTCAAAACAATATAATACTTACTTACTTACTGGCTTTTAAGGAACCCGGAGGTTCATTGCCGCCCTCACATAAACCCGCCATTGGTCCCTATGCTGAGCAAGATTAATTCAGTCTCTACCATTATATCCCAACTCCCTCAAATCCATTTTAACATTATCTTCCCACCTACGTCTCGGCCTCCACAAAGGTCTTTTTCCCTCCGGCCTCTCAACTAACACACTATATGCATTTCTGGATTCGCCCATACGTGCTACATGTCCTGCCCATCTCAAATGTCTGGATTCTATGTTCCTAATTATGTCAGGTGAAGTATATAATGCGTGCAGTTCTGCGTTGTGTAACTTTCTCCATTCTCCTGTAACTTCATCCCTCTTAGACCCAAATATTTTTCTAAGAACCTTATTCTCAAACACCCTTAATCTCTGTTCCTCTCTCAAAGTGAGAGTCCAAGTTTCACTACCACACAGAACAACCGGTAATATAACTGTTTTATAAATTCTAACTTTCAGATTTTTTGACAGAAGACTAGATGACAAAAGCTTCTCAACCGAATAATAACAGGCATTTCCCATATTTATTCTGCGTTTAATTTCCTCCCGAGTGTCATTTATATAATGTAATATGAAAGGAAAAAAGTATATATTTAAGATATCATCATATCACTTTTTTGGGCTTTTTTATTTTACAAATGTGCCATTTTCTAAATATATGGACAATATTTTTTTTATAAATAAGAAAGAATTTAGAAACAAAAATGGTAAAAACAATAACACAAGTTATAATTACACAAAAAAGAAGAGAGAGAGAGAGAGAGAGAGAGAGAAACGTGTATTCATCGACAAATTAAATGACTATGAGTATTTTAAGGAACATAATATACTAAAATCAATCAGAAGTCCTATTCTGACATTTGATCAGCCACCGTAGATGGTCACTGCAATATTTCCTGATAAAACTATTTGAATTCTGAAGGTATGTACTTTTCCAGTTTTGCAATGTCTACTATTTTTAGTTAGTTGATCGGTACTTTGCCATTGTAAAATGGATAGTCTGTATTGTTAGGTAGTGGAGCACAACAATCTTTTACTTTTGAAAGACTGAACATTTCTGTAGAAATATTATTATCTGTCATATTTTGCGACCACTTCATCTGGGTTTTCTGGGATAAATTCACTGAAGGAGGTGAACTGAAATCTTAGTTTTTGGTCTTTTGGTAGGCCTACTTTTTTCCATAGCTTCTCATATAAAACGATTTTTCTTTAAAGTTGAGGTGAGACCATTTTTTAATCGATTTGTCTTCTGTGTTTACCTGTGTTATGTCAAATTTACTCGGGCATTTGAGCTTTTGATGAGATTGATATATTGTTGATGACATACAGGTGTGCATTTCTAACAGCGGCGGATGCAAGTTAGGCGTTCTTTTCGCACAAAACGATGTGTAGACGTAATTAGAGTATATATCGGTGAAAAAACCGGTATGCCAAAAAATTCGACATGTGCTCTTTTTGAAATAGCATATCCAATTATTATTCTATAATTTAAATCCATAATATTTTCATTACATTATAAATGATCTCTCTTTCGATATAGATATTTATATTTTCGTGGAACATCGGAAGGCAAATGCAGCATTCAACTGCTCAATTCTGTTATATCAAAAATTACAAATTCTTTACGACACAGTGAAATAACACTTACATTCATTTAAGGGGAGAGGATGGTATTTTTTGGTGAAAAATGAGTAAATTTTCAAAAAAAATTTCTTTAAAATACCCTGCGATATGTGTGGAACGCATAGCATAACATTTTGTGGGTATTTGAGCCCTTATCGGATGTTCAGTCGCCGTTTTTAAACTTCCTGGGTTATGGATTTTTAAATCTCTCGCCCACCTTTGTTTCCGGTTAATTAAATTTTCAAAAAAAAAAAATGTTTCTTTAAAACACCCTTTGATATGTGTGGAATGCATTGCATAAGATTTTGTGGGTATTTGTGCCCTTATCGGATGTTGAGACGTCATTTTTAAACTTCCTGCCCTGTGGATTTTTAAATCACTCGCCTTCTTTTATCGGTTTCCAGTAACTTCATTTTTTTTTTTTGTTACATTGCCAGACAAAAATGGGTATAATTTCTGAACTATTAAGGATACATGCATGACATTTAGAACACATTCTTTGGACTATTCGGAAACTTTTCTATGCAACAGAATTTTGTTAATTAATTTCACTTTTAAAAATACGTCCGTTTGTTTGCAAGAAAGGAAATCAGGAAATTGTTATTAAATTAAATTGTTTATTTTACAAACGTAGGGACTAATATCAAAATTCTGTTACAGACTGTTTGTAGAACATGCGTTTGCAAATATATTGCAAAAAACTGTTTGAATCTATCTTTAAAAACGGTTTAGATATATCGGTTTTAGTACAATCCTGCATTGCATATATTATTTTCAAATTTGTGCCCCCAAATACTTTTTTTTTTCAAAATATTTATATTTGGTTGAGTTGCTACAGCTATGAACTCTCTACATACAAACAATTAATATTTTACACCAAATAGGAAAAAGTTTTAAAAAATAACATCCTCTCCCCTTAAAAAGACTTTTCGACTCAAAATAACATTCATAGCATTAATTAACGGAATTATTTTTTTGCGAGATCGTGCGTATTTGCTTGGCTTCCGCACAAAACCAATCCGCGGAAAAGTTTAAAATTCCACATTCAGTATTTCCAACCTAACACACATAACAATTTCCCTCTTCTTACCGCTTAGGTGACATATTGATTTTACTGCTTTAGACTTTTAACATATTATTTTTAGAGACGTTCAATATAGTAATATTTATAAATTGGAAACTTACCACTGCAATTTCACCTAAATTGCACTGTTAATTATTGTTTCTAAATATTTGCAAAAATTAAGTAAACTCTACAACTCCACTAAAGTTACTGCATTCGTGATGCAAGTAACATTAAGGAAGCCGAAAAAATCAACAAGATTCCAGACTCATCATAGACTGGGGAAAAAAAGACAGACGTATATCACGGCCTGCTGGAGTATAGTAAACACAGAAAACATTTTAAAGCAACAATGTTGAAGATAGATATTTTTGTTTTGCAAATCTGATGTCATTGAACATACAACAAAACCAAGTTGGAGATTTCATTACAACTAATTAGAAATTCCTCTTTCAGGTATGTAATAAACGATCTTCGCACAAAATAATGTACGATACACGAGCGGTATGTTTTCTTTCAATTCTCGGAAATTAAAAAAGCTCAACTACGTTTCGCTTTTTCAAACTTTTCCTCGAATATGAAAACTTCAACATACCGCTCTTGTAGCGCATATTATTATTCTTAAAAATTGGGTATTAAGACAATTTATCATGACGAGGCCCTTCCTTCTCTGTCATATATTCCACATATCTTATCAACGAGGAAACCACCTTAACGATTATACATTTGGTGCTAATAACGGGATAATGACAACATAGAAAGCTTTACCCTCAGCCACCCAAACATCTTACATGGACAGTTCTTTGCATGGCAATAACACAAGCCACATAAGCGAACTAGATCTTTCTTCTTCTGCTCTAAATTTGGAATTCTTACCTTTCGTCCCTGCCAAGTAAGCAAAGACAAGGAAAACCATGAAACCACTAGTAAATAGTCCAACATGCACCTAATAAATTCAAATTAAAGAAAAAAGTATTACTCTATTACTGATACTGTAACCACACAAAGAACCGACCATGGGCATATCAATCGAATGCAGATACGGTGAACCATAGGTGCAAGTAGAAGAAAGTAGTACTAGTGTTGTTATGAACTGGAAAACATTACGTGATCCTGTATGAAAGAAAAAGAAGCGAGTCCTACAATATTGGACTGTTCTTTGTATAGTCACCGTGCAATAATCATGCGCAGTGCAAGCAAATTGACAAAATTATATTTATATTATATTCAGTAATATTCACCTAGGTGTATTATTGAAAGTTATACATAGAGCTCCCAGACGTCGTGAAGAATACTACGAAATGACAGTCATTTCAGGAAAAATTGTATCTATTTTTTGCTCTACCTTATTCATAATCTTCCTACTTGTTCATCCATTCATAATTATTCTACCCTTTCCAGACTTGACATATATTTCACCAAGTACAAATATAGTACAATAGTTTTATTTCCATATCTTATCAACTTTATAATTCTTTACCATTGCATATAAGAAACACGTCATATTTTACTTTCAGAAGGATGGTGAGAAGGACTTTGATGGCAAATCCAATCTACAGTGTCAATGATTTTAGCAATATTACTTTTTAGATACTATTTGTTTTAATCTTATGTAATTGACAAATCTGTACAAATCTGTACATTTTAACCTGATTTTATACTATTTTCTTTTAAAACTTTTAACCTGTTTTTGTGAATGTCTGGTGATTGTATATTTATTTTTTTTTTATTCTTACATTTTATTCATATTGTAGTAGCCATGTATTATATATATCTACTCTGACGTTGTCTATGGCTGTAAATCGCTGGATGACATTAAATTCATCTATCTATCTATCTAACATGCACTAGCTCAGACAATAGTATAGCGAATTGAAGTTAATGATAAACTATTTGACGATGCTGATGTTCAACTTTCATTCTCGTGGGCAAAATGCAGATTAATTATTATACAGTAATAATAAAATAACAAATTTTTGCAAGAAAAACCTTTAGTTAAAAAATATTTTCATATTAAAATCCTTACCAGTCAATGTTCTTAAGGGGACATTTATGTGAGTTTTAAATCTTTTACAATTTTCATCCAAAATTTATGAATTTTAAACTCATAAACATGCCTACAATACTATCATCTGTACAAAATTTGGTGTCATTAGGGCTAATAGTTTCGAAATAATATTTTAAAATGCATTTTATATTGACGTCACTAAAAAGGCTCCTTGCGTCACAATTTTCACATTTTTAGTTCATATTAGCTCAAAAGCTTCAAAGTAGTCATGGGAACATAAATTAATTAGGGGCCGTATTCATAGACATTTTTAGCGCGGGTTTCCGGTGGATGATCAGCGTTTTCGTATTCATAAACCAGTGTTAGCGATAGGATATGATTTGAATTCTGTACTAGTAACCAGTGGATAGCCGGGGCTAGCTAAGTACGCTCGTAGCGCGTGCTGTGAAATGTCTATGAATAGCACCCTAGGTTTTTGAGCTCGGTCTAAACAGAGAATCTCAATAAATTTTTAAGTGGATTTTCTTTATTTTTCACCATTATTTCACCATAGTGTCATGTCCCCATAAGGGACACACATTATTTTTAAACCTTCTACAATTTTCATCCAAAATTTGTTAAATTTAAACCACATAAACAGGCCTACAATACTACAATCTGCAGAAAAATTGATGACATTAGAGATAATAGTCTTGAAATTACACATTTTTAAATAGTGTATATTTTATATTTACGTCACTAAAAAGGCTTCTTGCGTCAAAGTTTTCAAATTTTTAATTCACGCTTGCTCAAAAGCTTGAAAATAGTTATGGAAATAAAAATTAATTACCTTTTTGAGCTCTTGAGAATATTATAGATTTATTAATTTGTCCTACAGAATAATATCTGTAATATTGATAATTAATATTTGAAGAGAAAAATTCGCTCCGGCGCCGGGGATCGAACCCGGGTTCTTGGTTCTACGTACCAAGCACTCTGACCACTCAGCTATGCCGAAATCAAACCATAGCACCGGATCGAATCTTTCTCCTTCAATGTTTCCCTTTGTGACCTGAACTGCGGAATCCCGGCCAAACAAGTCAATCAGCTGAGTGCGCTCCTAGTACAGTATAATGGCAGTTGACATTGGATACACGTCGACATATATGCCTAACTTGGAGTCAGGCCACAAAGGGAAACACTGAAGGAGGAAGGTTCGATCCGGTGCTGTGGATTGAATTCGGCGTAGCTCAGTGGTCAGAGCGCTTGGTACGTAGAACCAAGGACCCAGGTTCGATCCCCGGCGCCGGAGCGAATTTTTCTCCTAAAATATTAAGTGTTAATATTACAGATAAATTCTGTAGGACAAATTAATATATCTAAAATTAAATTTTGAGTTTTTTTTCCTTTTAACTGGGCTGTCGAAATAAGGAAAAGTGTTTAAAACTTCGTCACCACAAAAAGTTTTGTTTTGTTTAAGAACAGGTTACGAATTTAATTAAACTCAATATATTAAAATTCCTTAATTATGTCTTCAATCTTATATACAAGACATTCCCACTACGCGGTTTTTAAGAAAGGTTAACTCCATATTTAATTATTTGTGACTTAATTCTTGAAAATGTACAGTCCCCCATATTTTAGCGTATACCACACATTAAAAATAGTTATTTTTTTTCTTTTAATTTGAAAAATGTTTTTGTTTTCAAACAGGCAGCTTTTAAAACATTTGGCAGCTTTTTAAATAATTTTCTTGAAGGAATGTTTATTAAAAACAGATCAAAAGAAAAACTATTACCAAATAAAGTTTTGTTTAATTTTTAAGAAACAGAATTTAAAATTATGCAGTCCGGCTGAAAAAATCTCTGAAAAAATGTTTCAATATTAAAAAAAAAAAACTTAATGATATTTTCAAAATCTGTGAAAAATAAAATTATTTTTGAAGACAGATATTGTTTTCATTTTTGTTTCCAGAGGAATTCTTTCTGAGAAAAAATAATTTATACATTGTGCTCGAAAAATATTTTTGCAGATTTTACTACTTAATTCTGGAATACATGAAGTGATTAGTGCCTCTAGAATAAATTTCAAAAATTTTCTTTAATTGAATAATGTTCCAAAAAAATTTTTAATTGAATTTGAATTTTGATATGAATGATGTAGTGTCATCTCTAAATAAATTTCCAAAATATTTTTAATTGAGTAATTTAAATTATTTTAAATTACATTATTTGAAACGATGAAGATGCAGTCTCTGCTGAAAAAAACATTATTTCAAAATATTTTCATAGAATAAAATTCCAAAATATTCTTTAATTGAATACATTGTGCTACAAAAATTATTTTAAATTATTTGTTCTGAGAGATGATTAGTTTTAAAAAAATATTCTTTAATTCAATACATTGTGCTCGAAAAATTATTTTATTTACAATTTTATACATTATTTACAGTTTATTTAATGAAGATGATTATGTCTGGGATCTCTAGAATAAATTTCCAAAATATTCTTGAATTGAATACATTTATTTTTTCCCAAAAAATTTGAATTTCAGATGAGTGGTGAATTTAGAATAAATCAAAATATTAATTTCAAAATTTTCTATTTTTTAAATTATATTGAAGATGGAATAAATTATTTTAATTTAACATTTACGTTTTGAATTTCGATATGAAGATGATTAGTGTCTGGGATTCTAGAATAAATTTCAAAATTTCTTTACCTTCGAATTTAAAAACTATTATTTATATGAAAGATTAGTGTCTGGGATCTTTGATTACTTTTAACTTACATTTGTGAATTTCGATAAAAATTTTAGTCTCTTAGAATATTTTTTTATTAATAAGCATGTTTCGAAATATTCTGTCTGGGATCTCAGTTAAATTCTTTGAGAAATAATTCAAATATTCTTTAATGGAATACACTGTGTTCCCAAAATTATTAAAACAGATCAAAATTTGAAATACATTATCTCATGTTTTCAAAAGCATTAAAATTATTTTTTCGATATGAAGATTTGATTAGTGTCTGGGATCTCTAGAAAAAATTCCAAAATTTCTTTAAAATATTCTTTAATTGAATATCGATATATGAAGATGATTGTGATCTCTAGAATAAAAAAATTCTTTAATTCAATTGTTCCCAAAAAAATTTTAATTTACATTATTTTGAATTTCGATATGAAGATGATTAGTGTCTGGGATCTCTAGAATAAATTTCCAAAATATTCTTTAATTGAATATATTGTGTCCCCAAAAATTATTTCAATTACATTATTTGAATTTCGATATGAAGATGATTAGTGTCTGGGATCTCTAGAATAAATTTCCAAAACATTCTTTAATTGAATACATTGTGTTCCCAAAAACTATTTTAATTTACATTATCTGAATTTCAATATGAAAATGATTAGTGTCTGGGATCTCTAGAATAAATTTCCAAAATATTCTTTA
Organism: Periplaneta americana; assembly: GCA_025594305.2. NCBI lineage: Eukaryota > Metazoa > Arthropoda > Insecta > Blattodea > Blattidae > Periplaneta > Periplaneta americana. Next base: position 12,275,565 of record JAJSOF020000005.1, read on the forward strand.
ATTGAATACATTGTGGTCCCAAAAACTATTTTGATTTAAATTATTTGAATTTATTCACAAGATAAAAAAGTGCATTACTGAACTGTAATATTAAGATTATTTTTTGCAGCAGTTCGTGTACGTTTCATATCAGTAATACTTACCTGGGCATGCATGTGCTGCAAGTACAATACAGAAAAGAAGCCAGATAGATACAGCACCATGCCTCAGTTCAGACCGAGTGTGAAAATATGAGAGGTGACAAACGAAAAAAAAAATAATATAATACAATACTACTATTTCGTAAAGATTTCATTCGTTAAATGTACGAACTTTTTTTTTTAATGATCGATTGTTCTTTACAGACTCATTTCATGAACAGCAAATACTACTTACAGACGAAAAAAGTATGTGTATGAATTATTTTAAAATTAACCGAGATTAAATATATTAAAAATGTTCTCCGTTTGATCTCAAGCATTGTGATACAGTATGTAAATCTCTGTAAACAGCAAATACTACTTACAGACGAAAAAAGTATGTGTATGAATTATTTTAAAATTAACCGAGATGAAATGTATTATTAAATGTTCTCTGTTTGATCTTAAGGATTGTGATGCAGTATGTAAATCTCTCAAAATGAACAGCAAATACTACTTACAGACGAAAAAGTATGTGTATGAATTATTTTAAAATTAACCGAGATGAAATATATTAAAAATGTTCTCCGTTTGATCTCAAGCATCGTGATACAGTATGTAAATCTCTGTGAACAGCAAATACTACTTACAGACTAAAAAGGTATGTGTATGAATTATTTTAAAATTAACCGAGATGAAATGTATTATTAAATGTTCTCTGTTTGATCTTAAGGATTGTGATGCAGTATGTAAATCTCTGTGAACAGCAAATACTACTTACAGACGAAAAAAGTATGTGTATGAATTATTTTAAAATTAACCGAGATGAAATATATTAAAAATGTTCTCCGTTTGATCTCAAGCATCGTGATACAGTATGTAAATCTCTGTGAACAGCAAATACTACTTACAGACTAAAAAGGTATGTGTATGAATTATTTTAAAATTAACCGAGATGAAATATATTAAAAATGTTCTCCGTTTGATCTCAAGCATCGTGATACAGTATGTAAATCTCTTGAACAGCAAATACTACTTACAGACTAAAAAGGTATGTGTATGAATTATTTTAAAATTAACCGAGATGAAATATATTAAAAATGTTCTCCGTTTGATCTCAAGCATCGTGATACAGTATGTAAATCTCTGTGAACAGCAAATACTACTTACAGACTAAAAAGGTATGTGTATGAATTATTTTAAAATTAACCGAGATGAAATGTATTATTAAATGTTCTCTGTTTGATCTTAAGGATTGTGATCTCTATGCAGTATGTAAATCTCTGTGAACAGCAAATACTACTTACAGACGAAAAAAGTATGTGTATGAATTATTTTAAAATTAACCGAGATGAAATGTATTATTAAATGTTCTCTGTTTGATCTTAAGGATTGTGATGCAGTATGTAAATCTCTGTGAACAGCAAATACTACTTACAGACGAAAAAAGTATGTGTATGAATTATTTTAAAATTAACCGAGATGAAATATATTAAAAATGTTCTCCGTTTGATCTCAAGCATCGTGATACAGTATGTAAATCTCTGTGAACAGCAAATACTACTTACAGACTAAAAAGGTATGTGTATGAATTATTTTAAAATTAACCGAGATGAAATATATTAAAAATGTTCTCCGTTTGATCTCAAGCATCGTGATACAGTATGTAAATCTCTGTGAACAGCAAATACTACTTTACAGACTAAAAGGTATGTGTATGAATTATTTTAAAATTAACCGAGATGAAATGTATTATTAAATGTTCTCTGTTTGATCTTAAGGATTGTGATGCAGTATGTAAATCTCTGTGAACAGCAAATACTACTTACAGACGAAAAAAGTATGTGTATGAATTATTTTAAAATTAACCGAGATGAAATGTATTATTAAATGTTCTCTGTTTGATCTTAAGGATTGTGATGCAGTATGTAAATCTCTGTGAACAGCAAATACTACTTACAGACGAAAAAAAGTATGTGTATGAATTATTTTAAAATTAACCGAGATTAAATATATTAAAAATGTTCTCCGTTTGATCTCAAGCATTGTGATACAGTATGTAAATCTCTGTAAACAGCAAATACTACTTACAGACGAAAAAAGTATGTGTATGAATTATTTTAAAATTAACCGAGATGAAATGTATTATTAAATGTTCTCTGTTTGATCTTAAATTGTGATGCAGTATGTAAATCTCTTGAACAGCAAATACTACTTACAGACGAAAAAAGTATGTTATGAATTATTTTAAAATTAACCGAGATTAAATATATTAAAAATGTTCTTTTGATCTCAAGCATTGTGAACAGTATGTAAATCTCTGTAAACAGCAAATACTACTTACAGATTTCCAAAAAAAGTATGTGTATGAATTATTTTAAAATTAACCGAGATGAAATGTATTATTAAATGTTCTCTGTTTGATCTTAAGGATTGTGATGCAGTATGTAAATCTCAGACAGCAAATACTACTTACAGACGAAAAAAGTATGTGTGTGAATTATTTTAAAATTAACCGAGATGAAATATATTAAAAATGTTCTCCGTTTGATCTCAAGCATCGTGATACAGTATGTAAATCTCTGTGAACAGCAAATACTACTTACAGACGAAAAAGTATGTGTATGAATTATTTTAAAATTAACCGAGATGAAATATATTAAAAATGTTCTCCGTTTGATCTCAAGCATCGTGATACAGTATGTAAATCTCTGTGAACAGCAAATACTACTTACAGACGAAAAAAGTATGTGTATGAATTATTTTAAAATTAACCGAGATGAAATGTATTATTAAATGTTCTCTTGATCTGTTTGAAGGATTGTGATGCAGTATGTAAATCTCTGTGAACAGCAAATACTACTTACAGACGAAAAAGTATGTGTGTGAATTATTTTAAAATTAACCGAGATGAAATATATTAAAAATGTTCTCCGTTTGATCTCAAGCATCGTGATACAGTATGTAAATCTCTGTGAACAGCAAATACTACTTACAGACGAAAAAAGTATGTGTATGAATTATTTTAAAATTAACCGAGATGAAATATATTAAAAATGTTCTCCGTTTGATCTCAAGCATCGTGATACAGTATGTAAATCTCTGTGAACAGCAAATACTACTTACAGACGAAAAAAAGTATGTGTATGAATTATTTTAAAATTAACCGAGATGAAATATATTAAAAATGTTCTCCGTTTGATCTCAAGCATCGTGATACAGTATGTAAATCTCTGTGAACAGCAAATACTACTTACAGACGAAAAAAGTATGTGTATGAATTATTTTAAAATTAACCGAGATTAAATATATTAAAAATGTTCTCCGTTTGATCTCAAGCATCGTGATACAGTATGTAAATCTCTGTGAACAGCAAATACTACTTACAGACGAAAAAAGTATGTGTATGAATTATTTTAAAATTAACCGAGATGAAATATATTAAAAATGTTCTCCGTTTGATCTCAAGCATCGTGATACAGTATGTAAATCTCTGTGAACAGCAAATACTACTTACAGACGAAAAAAGTATGTGTATGAATTATTTTAAAATTAACCGAGATGAAATGTATTATTAAATGTTATCTGTTTGTTCTTAAGGATTGTGATGCAGTATGTAAATCTCTGTGAACAGCAAATACTACTGACAGACGAAAAAAGTATGTGTATGAATTATTTTAAAATTAACCGAGATGAAATGTATTATTAAATGTTATCTGTTTGTTCTTAAGGATTGTGATACAGTATGTAAATCTCTGTTGCTTTCTAAAAGTGTCATCTATTAACGACGAAAAAGCGTATGTGAAATAGATACAACTAACCCTTACTAAAGCAATGTTGGAGCAATGAATGTAGCCATAAAGCTCTATTCCACAACAACTATCTCAAAGCTCTACATAAAAGCAATAAAAAATGGCAAAAAGATACTATTCTTCTGTTCTGAACTTTATCATGATCTTTTCTCATATTATCTCTCACTGAATTAATAACATCGATATCAATTTTGTACGAAATATTTCAAGTACATAATAGATTCCCTATAAACTGGTATTAATAATCTGTCATATATAAACTACACACACTCATGCAAAACATTTCAATATAATAAATGACTAAAAAAATTTATAATTTCGTCCTCTCCGTCTAATATCTTAACCCTTTTTTTTGTATCAAGTGGCTGAGCCACAAATTTCATTCTATTTTTATGAAAGAATTTAGGGTCGTATTCATAGACAAGACTTTGGACCAAAGTTGACTTTGGAAAGTACAAAGTCACCATTTTCCTATTCACAGTCGACACTTTGACGAAAGTAAACTTCAATCGTGACTTTACTTCGAAGTCGCCGAAAATTTTGACTTTGACTTTCGTTCGTGGACATAAGAAAAATGGCTGACATTTCGATAATTGTTAAATTTTTCGAGAATATTGAGGACATCTAGGGGATTATTAAAGCTGTTCATATTTCTTAGCGTATTATTAGATATAGATACTAAATTCAAATCAAGGTACAGATTTGATAAACAGAAATAGATATCCTCGTTTGATTTCAACATTCATTGATCAATAATAATCAAAGAGGATTATCTGTTCCACCAATGATTGAATTTCTTATTTCATCGCGATTTACGCTACAGGTAATTGATGGCTTAATATTGATTTGACTGTTTAATTCTATTGAGAACAGGTTATACAGTTGGATATGCAGTTAATTTTTAATCCTGCGGTCGTCATAATGTTTTCTGAATATTGATTTCAATTAATTTTTAAGTAGTGTGTCATTAGTGGCATCTTCTTATCTTGCATATGTTCAGAATAAAATTATTTTATAATGAAATAATTCAAAGGGTTAATGTGAACCTAACGTAATTACAATCAATGTTTTATTCACAACATAATTCAGGCAATACTATTTCAGATGAACTACACTATCATGTTTTGTAGTTACGAATTTTATTGTATTATATACGAGTACAAGACTGTTTGGAACTGAGTTACGATTTTTTGTGACCAAGTAGAAGAACGAATTATTATCGATTGGTAAAGATCTAAAATGTCAAGCACGTTTAGAATAATTATTCGTGGGCCATGAAACTCACTAAGCCCACGAACAACTATCTCAAAGCTGCAAGAGCGACTAACAATCGCTTAACATGTACCGATGTTCAAAATTTGGTCTCAAAAAGCAATGCCTACTCTATTTCAACTATCTATTAATTTAATTCGTTTAGAAGGCAGTGATTTTTTGCCAACATTAGAACAAGATCGTCAAATCTCGACTTACCGAAATCAAAGTCAAAGTCTCAAGTATTTCTATGAATAGGACTTTCAAAAAGTTAAACTTTATATGAAAGTCGAGAGTCTTCATCCAAAGTCTCGTTTATGAATACTGGTCTTAATAATCTGTCATATATAAACTGCACACAATCATGCAAAACATTTCAATATAATAAATGACTAAAAATTTTTATAATTTCATCCGCTCGTCTAATATCTTAAGCCTTTTTTTATTCCATTCGATTTTTATGAAAGAATTTGGCAAAGCTTCATTTCTCACACTAGTTTATTAAACCTTGTCGGACCGTAAAGAAAACAGCTATCGCAATGTCCATATTTTATACGTTGTACAATATTATAGTATTGTGAAATTTTAGTTTTCCTACCAATTTTTTCTATTGTTCTATTAAAATTATAGCATATAGCCTATTAACCTGTTGTATCCTATAGGACACTTTGTCAATTTAAGGGTTAACTACGAAAGATCTGCGTATGTATTGATAAATATCAAATGACCCAATGCATGTTACAAACTATGAAAACGCTCTTCACTTACGAAGTATCTACAAAAGAATTAAAGAATTAACACTACTTATTCAGTTCTCTATTTCGCCTCTCATATTTCAAACTGGTTGAACGGCAATTTAGGTTGAAAATAAGGTAAACAATCTTAAAAATCCTACCTGGAAATGCAAGATGATAGTCCAAATAAGACCAAGGGTCAGTTTTGGATTTCCATCAACAATGTCTTCTGCACGTATGTTCACCAACTTGATCTGTAACACAAATTTAAACATTTCAATGTTCATGATAAATGAAGAACAATACACAAATTAATAATGTGAAAATTAATTAAGCTCTCTCAATGGTTACCATTAGTTATTAATGGAGAAAAATTCGTTCCCGCGTCGGGAATCGAACAAAGGGAATATACCAAAAGAGAAAGATTCGATCCGATGCTGGGGATTGAGCCTCGGTGTAGTTCAGTGGTTACAGCGCCATTGCATAGAACTTGGAATCTCGGGTTCGATCCCCGGAGTCGGAGCGAATTTTTCTTCATTAATAACCAATGGTAACCGCAACAGATAATTCTGTAGCACCAAAAATTAATCTTTACGTAGATCATTCGCCCAACAGTGCGTTCTTATACCGAGGAGTCCCGTACATTATTCACAGTCGTTCACACACTCCAGAAGAAGCTCTGGAATTTGGCAGTGAATCTCAAAACTAACCAGAGACCGATAAGTGTGTCTGACAAAAGGGCATAGAATTACAAATTCTGACATATGCTATGCTTATTACAAAATTTTACAGGTGAATAATACTGTTACCCCAAAGAAGAATCAATTATTATTGCACTAAAAAAGGCAGAGGTAGGATTACAAAAATTGTTGGCTACAGAAGTTGAATGTAAGTCTATGTACTAGTAGTCAGAAAGTACCGGAACTTCGGGTGGCAACGCCATGCTCTGTAGGCAACTTCTCTGCCTTGTTCGTGCGCTAGTGGCCTACCCTCCAGACGTATAGACTCACAAGCAAACGTTCTGATGGGGGCAGATAAAAATGTTAATTTTTTTCTTCCACCATGCTAATAATGTCAAAAGAAGTGCTTACACAAATTTTGGCCACTCGATCGCAATTACGAGGGCCGTAAAAAATAAGTTCGCCAGGGGCCGCTAACAGAAAAAAAAAACAATTTCATTGGACAAATTTATTGGAACGGACACAGCAATTCTTGAGCTATTTTTCAACATATTTTCCATCGGAATTGAGACATTACTCATATCATGGGATCAACAGAGAGAGGTCCAGACGCAGTCAAACGCTGGTTCCGGTCTGAGGCGGCTGACTTCTACGACACAAAAACTGATTCCATGACATAACAAATGTCTCAATTCCAGTGGGGGATATGTTGACAAATAGCGCAACAATTGTTGTATCTGTTTCAATAAATATTTCCATGCAATTGTGCTTTTTTCTATAAACGGCCCCAGGGAAAATCATTTTCTGGACGGCCTCGTAATTGCAGTCGAGTGGCCAAAATTTGTATAAGCATCCTTTTGCGTCTTCCTCCTCAGATTTTGACAGAGCCCGTTTTCTTGCTTTACGAGAAAAAGAATCAGGATGCTGGCTTCAAGCCTTACCTTCTTCCAACATAGGCACCTTACTGGATAATACGTCCTTTAAGATTGCTATTGCCTTACGGCTTGGTGTTAAAATTTGTTTTCCACACAAATGTATTTGAGGTGCAGATGTCGATTCTTCTGGCCTCCATGGATTAAGTTGCCTCAAAAATTCTGGACGATTTTCCAGACACGTCATGATTAACGATATCATTAAAAGGGCCCTAATTTCCGCTGGTTTTCCTACCATTCTAGAACCCATTGGCATAAATCGTTCCGATGGCAAACGTCCAGATGGCTTAACTTTAACACCATGGTCCAAAGGCAAATCACTTTTATGGGATGCCACTTGTTACAACACCTTCGCTTCTTATTTGCCCAAAACTTCCAAACTCGCTGGGTCAGCCGCTGCATCTGCTGTTACAATTAAACACAATAAGTATCTCGATCTTCTGGATAGATATAATTTTGTCGTTTTCGCCGTAGAATCTATGGGCCCATGGTGTTCCGAGGCGAAGTTGTTAACTTCTGATATCGGCAAGTATTTATCAGCACTTAACGGCGACTCTCGCTCTACGGTTTTCCTCCGCCAAAGAATTAGTATTGCCATTCAACGAGGGAACGCTATAAATGTTATGGGGACTTTTCCACAATCTAAATCGTTGGAAGAAATATTTTATTTCGTGTAGAGCTGTAGAGATTATTTCGCATCCTATAGTTTTGTTGCTAATTTCTCGTAATATAGTATATTAAAACATATTCAGGTATCACATCCTTGAGAAATCTATGAGTAATGCATAAACGACCATAAATGATCAGCTGAATCATTACTGTGCCCCTTTCTCACGCGTCCCGAAGTTTGTTCTTTACAGTTGTTTGTAACATTACAGCGACACTACAGGTTGTCAGTGTCTTGTGTTTATTATTAGGAACACTGGGGTGAAAATTGTTTATGATATAGTGCTTCAAATCACTTTGAAATAGTGATCGATAAGATAATAGAAGGTCAGAAAATAGACAACTAGCATTGTAACTTTTCAATATTCTAATGCATATGTACTTCTTTTGACATTATTAACATGGTGGAAGAAAAAAAAATTAACTTTTTTATCTGTCCCCATCAGAACGTTTGCTTTCAGTGTACCGACCGATCAAAAGGGAAAGTAGGGTAAAGTTGCCTATTTCCGTGATACCCCTAATCCCGTGATACTTTTTTAAAATTGAATGTCAGTCAAAGCTTTGCCGGTCAATCATAGCGCCAGACATGTTTCTTGAAAGATTACATCTTTCGCCTACTTTTGAGACATCGGTGACCTTCCTAGCAGGATACCCAACCCCCGTGACATTCAGTGAAAAAAACGTATCACGGACTTAGGCAACTTTTCCCTAATGCTTCAAGTGCTCTTCGATATCCAGGGTCTCGTAAATTTCGAGTTTATTCCTGAGGGTCGAACTGTAACTAAGAAGACGCACGTTGAAATTTTAGACGTCTTCGTTACGCAGTTAAACGAAAAAGACCCAATTTGTGGCAAGGACAGATTTGGGTTCTTCATCATGATAATACCCCAGCACATCGGTCGCTCTTGGTGAGCGAATTCCTCGCACAACACAAAATACCTTTCCTTCCACAGCCACCATATTTTAGATAGCGGAAAAGTTATTAGTTCTTCCCACTAAATTTGCGTTTTGAACCACTGTGCGACGTGCGATACACAGTAGGTCCACAAAAAACCTCCGTGATTACAAGCGGGTATAATTTCATAACGGTATATACTTACTATGAACCTTATACAGGGACATCATTTTATTTTTACTTCAATTTTTATTGTACCTGAGTTTTTGAATGTACTTCACTCCCACCCCTTCTACTAATGAAGTTCCAACTGTCCTCCACATAGAATGAAAGCCGCATATAGTAAACAGCACTGAGTTAGTGAGTCTAGTACGTTCCAGAAATATGTTCGCGTTTTCCAGTGACGAAAGAGCTTTCAATATTGAATCATATTTTCGCACAGGTACTGTCCGTTTGCCTACGTCGCATCCCGATTTCTCCCACATGCTTCTGCTGCGCCCCTCTGTAAAAGCTGGGCTGCCTTACCTCTTTTCTGAAAACATTAATTTCTGTTAGGAATTGGACGATTACGTAATATTATACAACTGTTTAAAATAACTTAAATAAAGGGCCTCGTTAAGTAATTAACTGTCACGTGATTTCCCCCTTTTCTACGATCCTGCGGCATAACCACTTGGACGGACAGTACATAGCATGTCTGAGTAATTTTATCTGTGCGGGTCGGGCAGAAGTGAAGATTGAATTTACAGTACGTAAGGTACTCTTTTATAGAGTAGATAAAGAATTATTTCAACATTAGTTACTAGTACGAAGGACGAAACTGGCAATTGAAATTAGATGCAATAGTCTATAATGCGATAATATGCACAAAAGAACTAAAGCCTGTTTCGAAATGAACGGCCACCATTTTCAAAAATGTGTTTAAATATTCATATTATGATTATTTTTCAATTTAACTTCTTTCTCTATATTGTATGCTAATGTGCTGTAGACAGTATAATATACACTGCATAATGAATATGTTCGCATGGATAACCCAGTTCGGGAGTAAAAACACTTATTCTTAATACAGTACTATACTTTGATTAAACAAAAACCTAATGAAAATTATCGAACTCAAAATCGCGATATTTCCTAGTTTACGTAAATGGATACTACTTTTCTTCCTTCCTATACCTAGTAAAGTGATTTGTTTGTGTTTTACGCTAGTATCATCGAACTACAGTCGTGGAAAGCGGTAGCAAACTGTTTCCGGTTCTCTAAAGGTATAGCCAGGCTAATATTAAAAATGTTAGTAAAAATAAAATGATGTCCCTGTACTAGCGCCATAAGAAAGAAGACTCAAAGTTCCTGTTTTGAATGTTGTGGTATGTCTAAATGCCGACAAAAACTATAGATGGCAGCAGAAACGAATAGAAGCTGTTAACACGGATTTCGTTCTTTCGGGTTTGTCAGTCTTTTGTTATTTCTGCATTATTGCATTGCAGCAAATGTTAGTAACCATCTTAACAAACAGTTGAAAGGGAGGTAGATTTGACGCGCTGGATAACAGGACGTATTTTGAAAGTGACCACCCACGTCTCCCGACTTGAATCTCCGTAACTTATGGTGTTACATAAAATATATCTATGTATCTTCACCGCCTCAGACTCTGCAAGACCTGCGATACCACTGAGTCCATTCCACTAGGCCTAGACATTTTGGAGCGCGTGTGGCGTGAGTGAATATAGCCCTGTCTGCTGTGAGACAAGCGGGGTGCACATCGAATGTTTGTGAGGTATACACTATACAATTTTTCAGTTTCTCTTTCTAGTGTCTCCATTTTCATGTACATACGACTATCGACAGAGACGATATACCCGTTTATAATCACGGAGGTTTTCTGTGGACACACTGTATTAAAGAAACAACGCCAAGCAGAAAAGAACAAGAGAGTCCATCCAATGCAGTTTATATGCTAGTGAAGGAACACAAGGAGAAGTGAGAGGGGAGGAGAGAATCTACGGCAGTGATGTCAAAGCAAGCGCATTTTTCTGACCTTGACGTCGTGCGCGGGCAGCAAGCGCTAAGTATGGAAAGAGGAAGGGTTGTGTAGGTATATGAATAAGCAACTTGTTGGATTAAGAAAACAGTGGTGCACAAACTTCAAACGGAACGTGAAATTTTATGTCGTTATTTTATATGGCTTCCTTCTGTTTAATATTATCTATATTGTCTGTAAAACAAAAGTATTAACACTGATTTCTTAATATTGCACTTGTGTTTTAAATCTTAATAACATAATAGAGAGTTAAGAAGGAATATTCACTTAAATTCCATAGTAGTATAATATTATACTGTCTTAAGTGGATGAAAACATCATTCATAAAGAAAGTGATATTCCAAAGAAAGAGATTGAGTATGACATGATAAGTTGGAATTTATATTGATGGTATCTAATCAAAACAATGTTACAGTACAAAGCAAAGTTACTTAGGTACTGTATCTGTTTTAAGTGTAACTAATATTACATAACAAAACTCTTATCGCATTATGCTTTTAAGGTGGTATTTGTGAGCAACTTCCTATCAACAGAATATTAAATTATTTTCTCGAAATCTGCTGAAGCTATAGAGCTGACATTTTTACAACACATGGGCACGTATCTTTTGCTTATGATGTAACAGTAGTTGCTTTGTTAATTCATTTCCTTACAAACAATTTCCATGCGAATATTTTCAAAAATTTCAATACACTATCTTCAGTAATACGTATATACGGTATATTAGATTTACGAAAACATTCTATAAGGCTACTAAATAAATAGGCTTATACCTGAAAATTTCACTTTTATATACGAAAAGTTGAGAAAATATTTCTTTTGAATAAAAAAATCAAACTTGTGAAAAAATGAGCATTAAAATTAAAACTTACATTCTTATAATGCACTTATACTTCTCAGGCAAATCTAAAAATTAACATGGATACAGTTTTAATAAGTTCTCTTCCCTTCATCTATTGAATCAGTGCTGAATATAGCTTGACCAAGCGGCATATACCACCTCTTTCGTCTGTCTCTTTCCTTTCCGCTGTAAAGTGCTCAGGATCTCCTGGGCTCTAAAGCGCGCGCTTGCTCCTGTGGGCATCAATTGACATGCCTGGTCTACGGTATTCTTATCTTACAGTTTAAATTTTTACAGGATACTGAATTGACACCAGTAATATCTTCAATATATGTACTAAATATAGCTTAACATGCCCGCTACACAAAAAATCTGTCTGATATACAGTACATGTATGTATCTGTGTCTGTCTCAATATAACCTACAGAAACAACTTATAAAACCACTATGATAACAAGTTAAAATTCCAAATTGAATATTCGTACGCTAACAAGTGATTAAGTGTTATTATTTTGTAAACTCATTTTTTATTCCATCTTTTTAAAACCTGAATTTAAATCAACAAAGTCCAGCTAACAGCTTTTTATCCTTTGAAGAATACTAATAAATTCGTACTCATATATATGAAGTTATTAAAAAAGCTTCATCTTCATTAACCATCCAATTCAGATAGTTTATAGATCCATACTAATGACAATTAAGATTCAACTCAGGGATTTAAATCTTATGTTACTAAGCGCAGATTTTGAGGAAGATGCAAACCTTAGAGCAGTGTGTTATGCATACCAAGCATTACGATGGTTCCTGACAGTAATTTTAACTACTTATTACAGCTTGTTAATTTCTCATCTCTGAGATAATTGATATGGTTTTGAATAATATTCTGCGGGAATTCCACAGATAGTATCAATATATTTTTGTTACAAAAAAAGAGTAATTAGAATAATAGTAGGTGCCAAATCTAGGGAATCGTGTAGGACTATTTTCAAAAACCAACAAATAATGTCCATGGCTTGTCAGTATATTTTTAAATTAATAATCTTTCTCGTATGTAATCGTGAAAACTTTGTAATTAATTCAACAGTTCATAGCATAAATACGCGACAAAAAATAACTTTCATATTCCAACGGCAAGTCTATCGTGCTATCAAAAAGGAGTGCGTTATATGGCAGTAGAAAATGTTAATAGCCTCCCTATGGATATAAAAAATGAAACTCAAAACATAAGATTATTTAGGGCCAAATTAAAGAAGTACTTAATTTCTCACACCTTTATTCTGTAGGTGAATTCATGACATTCAACAATGCTTCGTGAATATTTCTGTTGTATTAAGTATTGATACTAAATTTTGTGTTGTACTAGTAGCCTATATTGTAAAACTATTCTGTATATATTTCAACTAGACTAATTAAGACTTTGTAGTACAGTACTATTAAGATTTTTTTTTCGTTTGACATATTCCATATTCTAGCTGTGAAGCTATTTACGAATACTGTGGAATGTAAATAAATACAATACAATACATTAAAAGAAGGAGGCCAATTATGAAATAATGATGGAGAGCATTTTCAGGTATCAGAACAAAACAAATATTTTTCTTCTGTTAAGGAACATTCACTTGCATATTAATTCTTTGCTTCCAAGGTAAAAGGTGATACGGTCATTTCCCATAACTATGGTCCTGAAACACAACTATAGTCCATGATACAACCATTCAAAAAAACATTGTAGATGCTGGGTAACTATCGGTGTTTGACCCCGGACTCATTTCACTTGCATTATCACCTTCATCTCATTCAGACGCTAGATAACCTAAGATGTTGTTAAAGCGTCGTAAAATAACCTACTAAAAAAACATTGTAGAAGTAACATAGACTGTTTGTAGATAGCTGCAGTGACGTGACTTCAAACTACAGTACAGCAAAAATATAGATAAACTAGGTACTACGTTATGGAGTACAAAATTTGAATGGTTGTATAGTGGACCATAGTTGTGTTCCAGGATCATAGTTATGAAAAATGACGGAATTTCAATTTTTGTCGAAAAACAAATTTTGCGATATGTTATGCATCCTGATAGTATCTTTATTGTGACAAAAGATGAAGTCCATATTTCTATTATTTTTCTCTCTAACCCGTTGTTATGAAATAAGACTCCTATTATTCTATAATCTATACAGTCGTTCAAACTTTAAATGCTCTCTCCTGAAAAACTACAAGAAATGACGTCACATTTTGCCTGGGAGCCACAGAATTTCAAACCGGAGTGAATTAACAAGAAATAAACAGGCACTACTTTCTACAGTGCATCTGAGATGTAGCGCTGTGGTCCTAAAATAATCTAGCGCTAATCGATGGATTAATTAGTCTCTTTTTTTCTGTTTTCTTTATTAGGCTGTTTTAATTCAAGTCAATTATGACGTCCTTGCTATCTGCCAGAGGATATAATTATTATAGTGAATACAGTGTTGGCTGACAAGATCGAGTAACTTTTTTATGAAGAAGAAATTCAGTTAAAATTTTGAAATAAGCTGGAAATCGTGTTCAAAAATGCTGACAACAACAAAAAAAGCTGACATCACTAATTATTATTTTCATAGGAAAAATTATAAGTAAATACATCATCTGTTTACAGTTTGTAAAGCATAAACTGATTATACTAACAATTCATATCATCTGAGAAGTGAAGGCACTTAACACTAGTATTGCATACTATTTTTTGTCCGATGTTAATAAAAAATAAATTATTAATAATCAGTTTTAATTTAAATAAACAGTTTACTTTTCGACGCTAATATTTTATGTATGATCGCCGTTTGTTATTTGTCGATAGGTGTCATTCATTTGTTATTATTCGTATTTGTCGATAGGTGCCATTCATTTGTTATTATTCGTATTTGTCGATAGGTGTTAGTCATTTGTTATTTACTTACCGCACGTGTGATGTAAGTTTAACTTACAAGGCCTACCAATAACATCGGTAAGGCTGTTAAAAAACACGATCGGCGAAAAGTGTTTATGATATTGGTGACTGAGGCGTTGATGAATAGTATGTAAATTTCCAATACGACATTTGCCTTTGTGACTGAGGAAAATCATGAAAAACCCAGTTACATTGGCCGGCCACGGGGCCGAATACTATCATCTGAGCCACTCGCTCGATCCCAACGTTATTATTTTCTTAAAAATATAAAGTACTAGTGGCTTGTGCAGCAAATGCTGCAAACTAAGTTCATTAGACGTTCAAATAAAATTTTTTCAGGTTATTGTGGATTGCAGGTGAAAGTTAAAAAAATGTCAGGTTTGCTATGCTTTCGAACAATAGACATATTGGTATAGCTGCTGCATGGAGAGCTTGAAATGTAGAGGGTAAAATCATTTTGTTCTGCTAAGAGATCTTGCTGAAATGATCGGGAGACTACATAATTTTGTAGGCTTCTTATTTTATCAGTAAGTAATACCTTTTGGTCTTTCCCTAGGAACTGTAATTTTTGCGCTCTCTCGAGACAATACTGAAGAGAATGACGCATATAAATATCTACACCACACCGCCATTAAGAACATGAAAAGGATCCAACCCCACTTGATTAATAAGCCTAAAAATATTTGATGTTTAATAACAATATTATTATCTTACGTAAGTTTTGTAGTTCAGTAAATTATAAAAATGAAGATCTAATTTAAGATATTCTCTACATCTGCTTATATAACCTCAAAACGTTTCACTTTCATATCATCAATATAGCATTAATATGTATAATTAATGAAAAATAGTCACATCATGCCATTAACTATAATAATATTTCATTTCTAATGGTAATAATGTCACCAAACCACCTCAGGTTTTGTATATTTTAATGTCCACTACACAGCTGTACTCAGAAAATTACACATCGCAAAATCAGACCTGAAAATTATTTTTATTTTTAGTAAGTCCTGAAGTTTTAATAACCAATTGTAGGTCATGGCCTTCGTGTAATAGCCTATTGTTTATTGTAGTGTGTGGTTTGTTTTATACTGAAATCACGACAGACTTGATGCTCCCTTCGCTTCTCCTTTACAATTAGTTCTCAAAACTGACGAAAGATGGATTTTGGAAAATAGGAAAATTATGTAGGAAAATTGACATTTCACTGAAAACTACTATTTTTCTGAAAAACTTTGGGTTCCAATCTTGAAAATGAGGGGTCATTTATGAAAATCCGTTCAGTCGTTTTCCCGTAATTTCCATTACCAGTTCAAATTATATATATAAAGTCTTTTACTTACTTTTCTGTATCTCAGGAAATCAAGAGCAATCTGTACGTTCTGCAGCATGTGGAATCGCATGCGACCTCTTTCTCGGGGCTGCAACAAAAGAAAAACAAGAAAAACATTATAAAATTATACATTTAAAAATAAAAACTATAAAAAATTACATAATTTAAAAATTACAGTTGTATTCTCTGATCTTAAAGAGAAATACACTTTTTCAGCTCGTTTACGTTTAAAATAAGAAGCAACTTTACTTGGTCAAACCAATGAAATTTACTTCTTTACAACTTTCATGCTATTGACGAAATTATGAATAGTAACTATTTTAGTGTGCGAAGAGAAAGACAGGAAGGGAGGGAGGGGGGAACAAAGGCAGAAAGACGATTTTTTATTTTAATTATCTAAACACATACCCTTAGTCTAAATTTCAAGCTAAAAATAAAATCGGAATACTAGCAACTTCCTAATGAACAGACTATAGCTGTATGCGTACTTAACGATGTGGTAATAGATATACGCAAATATATTAAAATACTTTTTCTAATTCTAACTCATAATACCCATTTAAGTTCAGTGTTCATTATGAGTGTAGCAAATATTTTACAAATTTTCCCCATCTAAAAAATCAGGTTTATGGTATGTAATGATTTGGAATGAATAATGATATTACTGTAGTTATTTTCGTACGACATGTTTATAAAAAAATAGTCTATTTGTAAACGTTATGGATTCAAATGAAGGCGAAATCACCAGTGCATCGTCGTATAAAATACACAATTAGCTGGAGAAAATTAACTTATTTACTAAGCGACAGATTATCATCAAATATTTTATTAGTGTTCTTAATACTCGTGGTATTGTTTGTGAACGGGAAAAGAGTTCGGAGCAGAAGAAGATATCAGACGATAGACGACATTAAGACATACAGTACAGTATGTATCGTATGCGGAGACAAAGAAGAAGGTAGGAAGTAAGTCTGGAGAAAGCTGGGTTTGCAGTGAAAGACCTGCCCTTGGGCAGAACACTATGAATGGAATGAATGAAATAGTATTGCTATAATGTTGATACAGTTGAAAAAATATACAAGTTCTAAACGTAAGAATGAAATATCGGATTTTTTCACTCTAAGTCTAATTATGTCGGTTTTGAATAAAATTTGGTATATTATTCTTGTAGGTTATGATATTACGATTTTTATCAATTATATAGGCCTACACATTAAGTTAAATTACCCACTTCTTTGTAGTGGAAGATTTGAAATGTTTCACTTGGCTGTTGTGAGAGCATATAAATTCTAAGGCTCAAGAAACGATCTTAATATTCAAATATTCAACATCGTGGCAGCATTTCTCTTTTCTTGTCACCGGCACGACACAATCTTTGGTGGAAGCATCTTAAAAAAAAGTCATTTCGGTTCTCCCAATAACTTTTTCTAGGAAACTTGTTTGTGAGGCGTGTAATTTATTCTTTTGTTAAATGGTCAGAACGCACACTAGTAAAAATTTTACATTTCCATCCATTCATTTCTCATTAAAGTTACAAAAACATAATTATTCTTCTGTTCCTTACCTCCACTAATGTTTCATAAGAATAAATTAAATAATTTTGTGTATCTCATCAGTCCTACACCTTGAGCACTTTATTTTGGGTCCGAACCTACAAAGAACGTAAGTTAAAACACGTTCATAACTACTTAATTCGAGATTTAATGACGTCATAATGCAAAAAAAAAACCAGCGTCTGAAATGAAATAAGATAACACGTGAAGAGGCAGTTCGGCACAACCAATATAAATTGGAACACTTCGTTTACTCGTTTCTTTAACTCTGTATGCAAACATAATTATTATCTACGTAGTTTAACTTCCTTCAATTGCTCTATAATTCAATTCAAATGTAGACCTAATATTGGGTAGATTAAGCTCAAATGTATAACAGATGAAGCAAATGAATCAGTTCTTGCATTATAATACAAACATTATATGAAGTTAATCTGATGTTCAACTATACTTTTCTTAACAGTTAGGATACTTACGATAATTTTGGATTAATAATAATAATAATAATAATAATAATAATAATACAATAATACTTTCAAATGGCTTTTAAGGAACCCGCAGGTTCATTGCCGCCCTCACATAAGCCGGCCAACGGTCCCTATCCTGTGCAAGATTAATCCAGTCTCCATCATCATATCCCAACTCCTTCAAATCCACTTTAATATCATCCTCCCATCTACATCTCTGCCTCCCCAAAGGTCTTTTTCCCTCCGGCCTCCCAACTAACACTCTATATGCATTTTTTTATTCTCCCATACGTGCTACATGCCCTGCCCATCTCAAACGTCTGGATTTAATGTTCCTAATTATGTCAGGTGAAGAATACAATGCATGCAGTTCTGCGTTGTGTAACTTCCTCCATTCTCCTGTAACTTCATCCCTCTTAGAGCCAAATATTTTCCTAAGAAACTTATTCTCAAACATCCTTAACCTATGTTCCTCTCTCAAAGTGAGAGTCCAAGTTTCACAGCCATAAAGAACAACCGGTAATATAACTGTTTTATAATTTGTAACTTTCAGATTTTTTGACACCAGACTAGATGACAAATGCTTCTCAACGAATAATAACAGGCATTTCCCACATTTATTCTGCGATTAATTTCCTCCCGAGTGTCATTTATATTTGTTATTGTTGCTCAAAGATGTTTGAATTTTTCTACCTCTTCGAAGGATATATCTCCAAGTTTTTATATTTTCATTTCGTACTATATTCTGGTCACGAGACAATCATATACCTTGTCTTTTCGGGATTTACTTCCAAACCTATCGCTTTACTTGCTTCAAGTAAAATTCCCGTGTTTTTCCTAATCGTTTGTGGATTTTCTCCTAACATATTCACGTCATCCGCATAGACAAGAAGCTGATGTAATCCGTTCAATTCCAAACCCTCTCGGTTATCCTGAACTTTCCTAATGGCATATTGTAAAGCGAAGTTAAAAAGTAAAGGTGATAGTGCATCTCTTAACCCGCAGTGAATTGGAAAAACATCAGATAGAAACTGGCCTATACGGACTCTGCTGTAAGTTTCACTGAGACACATTTTAATTAATCGAACTAGTTTCTTGGGAATACCAAATTTAATAAGAATGTCACATAAAACTTCTCTTTTAACCGAGTCATATGCCTTTTTGAAATCTATGAATAACTGATGCACTGTACCCTTATACTCTCATTTTTCTCCAATATCTGTCGAATACAAAAAATCTTATCAATAATCGATCTTTTCCGTCTAATTATATGATCCCCAAATAATAACTGTATTGTATTGTATTTATTAACATTCCGTGGTATTCATACATGCTTACAGCTAGAATATGGAACAATCCAAAAAACTTAATACTATTATAAAATCTTAATTTATAGTCACAGTCTAGATGAAATATATATAGACGAGATTTACAATATAGTCTACTAGTACAACACATAGTTTTAGTATCAATTTCATGAAGTGTTGTTGAATGTCATGAATTCACCTACAGAATAGAAGGCGTGAGAAATTAGGTACTTCTTTAATTTGGCCCTAAATAATCTTATGTTTTGAGTTTCATTTTTTATATCGATAGGGAGGCTATTAAAATTTTTACTGCCATACAACGCACTCCTTTTTGATAGCACGATAGAATTGCCGATGGAGTATGAAAGTCATTTTTTGACGTGTATTTATGCTATGAACTGTTGAATTAGTTACAAAGTTTTCACGATTACATACGAGGAAGATTATTAATGAAAAGATATACTGACAAGCCATGGGCATTATTTGTAGTTTTTTGAAAATGGCCCTACACGATTCCCTAGATTTGGCACCTACTATTATTCTAATTACTCTTTTTTTGTAACAAAATATATTGATACTATCTGTGGAATTTCCCCAGAATATTATGCCTAAACTCATTACCGAGTGGAAGTATGCAAAGTATATTGTTTTTAAGGTATTGATATTTACTATCTTTTGCATAGATCTAATAGCAAAACAAGCTGAATTTAGTTTGGGGTAATTTCTTTAATATGATTTTTCCAATTTAACACATTATCGATTTTTACGCCAAGAAATTTGGTTGTTGTTGTTTCTAATAGGGATCTATTATTAATTATTGCGCTAGAAATTTAATAATTATTTAATAATAATAATAAATACCGTATGACAATACTTTAATAAGAGAACATAGATAATAAATTTGTATTGGATGAGAAGCAGGATTTAGTCCAACCTTGATCTCAGCATCTTGACACGAAGGTGCGCCCACAGGAGCGCCACTAGAGGACGTGTTATGAAACCGGCTAGCACGATCGTGACAAGAACATTTCACCTAAGTGACGGAGGAACAGTGCCGTCGGGGAACCGCTAGTTCACAATGAAAACCAACACGCCCACGCATGTCAAAAATCTCTGATACGGTAATGACAGTGATTCCGAAGGTACTCTATTGCAGGTCGTGGTAGACTATGGGCCTTGATCACGGCAGACGTGTAGTAATGAAAGCAAGGGAAATCACGGTTTACTCGTGAGAGCGGACGACTCCTTACCAGACTTAACCTACATAACAATAGTTTAATAAATGTGCTGTTCTGTTCTTAGAATTCTATTATTTTCATATCAGAGTGTCATATAACTGGACAAACATTGGTTTGTAACTGAATCTTGAAGAATAAAATATTAAAAACTACACATGTTAAGATGTATAGGAGATGGATTTATCTCAGATAAAAGGAGAAGTATAGTTCCAGAAAAAAATGGCCCGCCTGAATTTGCTAAGTTCCAAATTCAATGGACAAACAGTGTTTTGTAACTGAACCTTGAAGAATAAAATATTAAAAACTACACAAATTAAGATGTATAGCAGATGGATTTATCCTCTTAGATAAAAAGAGAAGTCTAGTTCCAGAAAAAACATAGCCCGCCTGAATTTGCTAAGTTCCAAATTCAATGGACTGAACCTTGAAGAATAAAATATTAAAAACTACACAAATTAAGATGTATAGCAGATGGATTTATTCCCTTAGATAAAAAGAGAAGTATAGTTCCAGAAAAAAACATTGCCCACCTGATTTTCTAATTTCCAACCATGGGATATCAGAACCAAAGATATAACAAATCGACAAACTTTGAAATAGTTCTGCTAATTCTCAATACATGACATTTTGAGACGGGTAAAAAGTGAAAGGGAAAATGTTGATGTAGATTAAAAATATAAATTATTTTCATATTGACAGTATCAGCGATAAACCTGGTTTTTTACAATCATTAGAGGGGGATGAAATTTGGAATTATATAATGTTGGTATATTTATGTACTGGCAACACTGAGTGTCATCTTTGCCATCTATTCATAGAACTAATAACTAAATAAGCCACGCTTAGAGGAACAAATTATCGAATACTATCGATTAGTAGGGGTCGGATATCCTTCAACGCAAGTGTACACACTAGAGTTGGGTCGATTCGTGAACGAATCGTTCATTCGAACGACTAATAATAAAGAATCGTAAGAATCGATTCGTGGTATCAACGAATCGTCGTTCAAAAGAATAGTAAGGAATCGGCATGGTATCGTAACCCACGATTCTATTAGTTGTTTGATGTAACCTGTCAACGGACATTTCCGAACCGTGTCGAATGCTCCCGAGCGAGAGTGAAATCAAAATATGTACTGCATTTGTTAAGTATGGAAAATAATGAACACAAATAGTTAAATAGAGATGTAATGCAAAAAATGTACTTCGTAATAAGGTTCAGTTCATAAATTATAATTTAGAAACATTATCTTGGGTAATTTTGTAGATTAAGGAGGTCATGCTGAATGGTTCCAACCAATGAGAAAGAGGCAATCCAATGTCTCGCCTCTTATTCCATCTATGCGAGAGATGTAGAACGCTTTTGTTCTACGCGTGGTTTGCAATGGAAAGTGTCCTGTAAGTCGTTCGTTGACGAATCGTTGGAATCGCAGAGTAGGAAGAATCGTGAACTCGTTGACGATTCAAAAGAATAGTTGGAATCGCAGACTGAGAAGAATCGTGAACGAATCGTTAGAATCGACTTCTGAAAAAGAATCGTGTTGCCCAACTCTAGTACACACTAGATCGCTGTGGCAGTTTTTGAAACTCATTTTACGTTAATTAGTGTCGTAACCCGAAAGGAAAATTTTGAAAAGATGTTATGAGAACTGATCTATTGCTAAAAGTAATGGATATTTATAAATCGTGCAATACAATAGAATGATGCTAAACGAAATTAAACCCCAATTATGACAATTCATCGCAAGCATTCGGATAGCTCTGTACTAGCTTGCTTGCTCGCAGAGTACAAAAGTCTCTGGACTTCTTGTAGTAGGCCTACAACCCAAGCATTTGAAGCTGTCCACTTGTTCCATTCTCATATTTAGAATTCTTACGTTTATCTCTTTATTTTTCTTCCGATAATCACGTCTTCGTCTTGTTTGAATTTATTTTTATCCCATACTCCCCACAGCTGTCATTCAGCTCCACTAGCAAATCTTCTCTTCTGCTAACAGCGTCGAATCAGCAAATCTTATACACTTCATTTTTCTTCCTCATACTATCATCCCTCCCAGTTCTTCACTAAATTCTCCAAGTTAGATGTTGAATAGGGGTGGAGTAACGGTTAGCGCGTCTAGCCGTGAAACCTGGTTGAGGTTTTTTCCGGGGTTTTTCCTCAACCCAAGATGAGCAAATGCTGGGTAACTTTCGGTGCTGGACTCCGGACTCATTTCACAGGCATTATCATCTTCACCTCATTCAGACGCTAAATAACGTAAGATGTTGATAAAGCGTCGTAAAATAACCTACTAAAAATGTTGAATAGGGTAGGTGATAGTGCTGCTTATGATTAGGTTTTCTCCGGAGCGGTTGTTTGCGCGCTTTCAATCGGAGACCTCCGGTTACCTCCGATTGATGCAGCGCAGGTTGCATATGTGCTGTGGCGCAGACATACATTTTCCGCTGAGCATTCCTTTAATCGGATCAGGTAGGTAGTGATTCGAATCCGCTGACGTCCGCGTATCTTTTAAAATAAGTTGTAATTTGTTGTTGTTTAATCTCTCTTTTATGTTAATCTCTCTCTCTTTCTTCGGCTCTTTTTTTTTGTGTTGCTTAAAGTGCTACGTTAGCTGACAGATGTTTTTCTTCTAGTTTTTCAATTCACAGTATATCTGGAAAGCCGTATTAGTTTTATGTCATTGATCAAATTAATAACATTCAATCTAACTGCAAAACTAATGCAGAAGTAAAGCTTTTCAGTAGCTAATGTAAACATTTATACTTTAATTCTCCTAGAAACTCTCGTTTAATCGCAAACAGGGTTG
The DNA here is from genome assembly GCA_025594305.2 of Periplaneta americana. Lineage (NCBI taxonomy): Eukaryota > Metazoa > Arthropoda > Insecta > Blattodea > Blattidae > Periplaneta > Periplaneta americana. The sequence goes on from JAJSOF020000005.1 coordinate 12,299,167, forward strand.
CCAATTATTATTCTAATCGGTTTAGTTAACGTAAAATATATTAAGGGAGCTTCGGAATGAAACAAAAGAAACGTGGGCTATCAATGGGATAAAGTTTACTGTCCATCATAACTTATTCAGATTCTTCAACGGACAGGATTGTGATCATTGTGTTAAAGGGTGTCAGTATTTGAACTGCCTCTTCTAAAACGCGCCACACTTGCTCTGTAATAAAAATATAAATGGATATCAACTTAAGGATAATTGTAATTATATTATTACCACATGTTTCTTTAGTTTCATTCAGAAATATTTTAATCCAAACAGTAAAATATAACTCAAGTTGTCTAAACAGTAAAATATAACTCAAGTCGTGTTGTAAATATTTCATTTGTTTTTTATTGCCTCGAAAGTTACGTTTTAGAGAAATTTCAAGACTTTTTCATTGACTGTGAGCGTTTGGGAACAATAGCACTAAAACAATTTAAAAAGAAATCGTATCAAATGTTTTGCGTAACTGTTTTCACCAAGTTCGCGATTGTGCGATCGCTTCAAATGGTCTAACAAATTCGAAGTTCCACCACCCTTGGAGTAAATTCGCCCACAACATTTACAGTGTACGACTTTATCATTACCTTAAACTAAATTAAAGAATTTCCATGCGACGGATATCCGATTTGGTGCCATTTTATTCCACTCACAACTACAGTCAGTCCGTACGCGCCGGTCGTCCTTGAGCTATCTGTCGCTTCGCTCCGAACCCCCGCATCCTTCCGTATGTCCCTTGTTACTACAGTCAGTCCGTACGCGCCGGTCGTCCTTGAGCTATCTGTCGCTTCGCTCCGAACCACCGCATCCTTCCGTATGTCCCTTGTTACTACAGTCAGTCCGTACGCGCCGGTCGTCCTTGAGCTATCTGTCGCTTCGCTCCGAACCCCCGCATCCTTCCGTATGTCCCTTATTACTACAGTCAGTCCGTACGCGCCGGTCGTCCTTGAGCTATCTGTCGCTTCGCTCCAAACCCCCGCATCCCTCCGTATGTCCCCTGTTCCACCTACGGTAGTATCGGAGATCACCGGTGGAGAGCTTTATTCGTAATCTCCGATTTCTCCGCGGTAGTAGTCACTTCGATGAGCAGCACTGGTAGGTGATAAAGAACATTCTTGTCGTACTCCTCTCCATAATCCACTTCCCTCTCGACATTTCTTCTCCTATCCTAACTTTGACTCGTTTCATATAAAGATTGAATAATAACAGATTTTAACCGAAAACGCTAGGGCCTACACTTGGACAGCCAAGAGTTTACATTTTTATTTAAATGATATTTCAGTATTGATGGTGAATTCAATACGTGGACTACGCACTACCTACGAACACAGAAGCGTCTCTTCTCGCTCCTGCATTGTAAATCCTACTGAACCGAGTACCTACCACAATTACCGTGGTAGTGGTTGTGTGGATGGCACACCTTGATTGTATTAATTAGGTTACAGTTGACTGATGCTTGCTCTACATGCGATCTGCAGACCTTGAGAAACCATCGAGGATGAAAATTCTTGAGCGTAAAATGGGTGCCGCAAATTACAGAATGATTATACACTATATAACGCACCAAATGGCAGACGTCTGCCCTACGGCAACATTCACGTTCAACCCACTCCATTAGAGTTATTACAAATTCTGTGTGTTTTGTTTGTGTGGGACGCCGACACACCTGTACACACACGCAACTTCCTCTCAATTTATCTCACCAATCGCCTCTACAAACCGCGGATTTATTATTTTTATTCCGTTAATACGTGCCAATAGCTACACACGTTAAAATATGACTTCCCAATAGTCGATATTACTGAGCGCTTGGAGTTCGATCCGGTGCTGTGGATTGGATTCGGCGTAGCTCAGTGGTCAGAGCGCTTGGTACGTAGAACCAAGGACCCGGGTTCGATCCCCGGCGTTGGGGTGAATTTTTCTCCTCAAATATTAATTGTCAATATTACAGATAATATTCTGTAGGACATATTTCTGTACAGATTACTGTGCACTTAAATGCGGAATCCCGGCCAAAAAAGTCACTCAGCTGAGTGCACCCCTGTGGGTATAATGGTAGTTGACTTGGACATAAAAAGTCAACATATATGCCTAACTTGGAGTCAGGCCACAAAGGGAAACATTGAAGGAGTGCAGTTCGATCCGGTGCTGTGGGTTGGATTCGGCGTAGCTCAGTGGTCAGAGCGCTTGGTACGTAGAACCAAGGACCCGGGTTCGATCCCCGGCGTCGGGGCGAATTTTTCTCCCCAAATATTAATTGTCAATATTACAGATATTATTCTGCTGGACATATTTCTGTACAGATTAATGTGCACTTAACTGCGGAATCCCGGCCAAAAAGTCACTCAGCTGAGTGCGCCTCTTGTATAATGGCAGTTGACGTGGACATAAAAAGTCAACATATATGCCTAACTTGGAGTCAGGCCACAAAGGGAAACATTGAAGGAGTGGAGTTCGATCCGGTGCTGTGGATTGGATTCGGCGTAGCTCGGTGGTCAGAGCTCTTGGTACGCAGAACCAAGGACCCGGGTTCGATCCCCGGCGTCGGGGCGAATTTTCTCCTCTAATATTAATTGTCAATATTACAGATATTATTCTGTAGGACATATTTCTGTACAGATTAATGTGCACTTAACTGCGGAATCCCGGCCAAAAAAGTCACTCAGCTGAGTGCGCCCCTTGTATAACGGCAGTTGACTTGGACATAAAAAGTCAACATATATGCCTAACTTGGAGTCAGGCCACAAAGGGAAACATTGAAGGAGTGGAGTTCGATCCGGTACTGTGGATTGGATTCGGCGTAGCTCAGTGGTCAGAGCTCTTGGTACGTAGAACCAAGGACCCGGGTTCGATCCCCGTGCCGAGACGAATTTTTCTCCTGAAATATTAATGGTCAGTATGAGATTAAATACATGGATGTAAGGGTACTGGCGTGGCTCAGTCGGTTAGGGCGCATGCCTGCCGTTCTGAAGTTGCGTTCGGGCGGGGGTTCGATTCTCGCTTGAGCTGATTACCTGCTTGGGTTTTTTCTGAGGTTTTCCCCAACTGTAAGGTAAATGCCAGGTAATCTATGGCGAATCCTCGGCCTCATCTTGCCAAATACCATCTCGCTATTCACCAATCTCATCGACGCTAAATAACCTCGTATTGATACAGCGTCGTTAAATAACCAACTAAAAAAATACATTGATGTATCGCGGTTTCGGCCCCGAAAAGCCCGTTTGTCATCCTCCTAATACTGTGTATTCTAGAGTCAGAAAAATGAGCTCAGGACTTGAAGACTGACACAGCTGTTCCTGTCTGCCCCAAACACCTTACAAGGATGCGAAATTCGTACGCCATTTCAGATTATTATTTTCCCCTTTCCATGCCATTCATTCAGAATTTAATCTGACCATTACACTTTTACTACGTCACACTACTTTTGACCAATAAAACGGTACGAAAGGACGTCTTTCAACCAATCATGGCTGCTTATCTCACAATTTTATCGCGTCCCTAGCATTTGTTTAATTTTATCGCATCCCTAGCATTTGTTTATTTTTATCACTACCCTAGCATTTGTTTCTTTGTTTGCCAACATTTCAAACTGCACTGATCTAGACGTCAAAAACAGAAAATTACAAACCACTCCAGTCGATGCACAGCACTTTCAAATATGACTCGCATTGGCATTCAAGAACAAGAATTAATAAAGATCACTGGTCATAGCTATGCATCTTCCCTGAAACCGTATTTACAAATAAATGAAGAGCACCATTCGGAAATCCTGAATAAGTTGAGGGATACACCATGTACATCAACGAGTTCACTTCTTTTACGCACACTTCCAATATAACATCAACTGAACCACCAACCACTAAAACATTCAAATTTGAAAATTGTACTTTCAATAATTGTTTCTTTTAAAATTATTCATGTTTATTTTTTTATTTCATCATCGTTAATTAAAACGTTTCTTGTTTATTTCATCATCCCTAATTAAAACTTTTCTAACGCTCGTTTATATTATTTAGGTTATGTTTGTTATAGCTACTGCTATATATTATGGACAGTCAGGTATCAGAGATTGTTTAATACGGTACTAAGATTTATTGAAAATCAGCTGTCAAGTAACGTTGATTACTGGGATCCAGATGATTGAAGTGGAATGCAAATGTTTTAATAAAAATGAAACTGAATCAACAAAGCCTTCTTGACTAGTAACCGTCCACAGAGTTCAATGAAGATTCCATAGTTGGCACAACTGATAACAAGAAAACAGCTACTGCCATCTAGCGTAATGTTGAGATGGTACAATAATACATTTGAAGACAGTTGTATTTTCGTAAGCCAATTAATATTTTATTGTATTGGAGTACTTTGTTACTTCTAATCTTTATATACTTTCTTCTAATCGTGTAATAGTCAATTAAATCCCTTTCGAGTTTTGATTTTCTCTAGATAAATGAAAACCTCTAGTGAGATTACTGTTGATAGTATGCTTATGAGTATAACACTGTTTAAGCGATGTTACGGACTGTGTGCCATACAGCACTGCTGCTCGAAACTGTTTCTGCCCGCGGGTACAATGCGAATTATGTGACACTCGGATACGACAAGCGGGGCTCAGGGACCGGGTGGCGGGCTGCTTCACCTCCCAACTAGCAATTATTACCGACGCGGGCACTAACTAATTTGTAGAAAGCTTAAAACAGAGTTTTTTCCCCTGCCTATTAAATCTTTCGGCCATTTTATTTCTTGACACAGTATTATGTGCCAACAGTTGTACAAAAGCGGCTTACGTGTTTCTTCCAATTAAAGCTCAGTATAGTCGCCTGAATGAGCAGACGAGTTGAGTTTGTGTAGCTGGCTTTTATACAAAACAAACTTGTAACTTTGTTAATACAAGAACGAATAATTACAGATTAGGTATATACACATGAAATTCCGTCTGAAAAAGTAAGTATATTTCCTCAGAATAATCAGTTTCACACGCGCGCACACACACACACACACACACACATATACATATATACACATACATATACACATATATATATACACACATATACTGCACATTTATGAGAAATGTAGTGAAATAACAACACACAAAAGAAAAAAAGACCATGCGTAATCCTAATGGGCGACTAAAACAGTTGTAGAAGAAGAACTAAGATGGAAGGAGAGTTAGAAGAAGAGCAGTTTGGCTTCAGAAAGGGAAAAAGGTACGAGAGATGCAATTGAACTCCTGCGAACAAGCGGCGAAGGACACCTAGATAAAAATAAAGAACTGTATAGTACAATATTTGTGGACCTGGAAAAAGCATTTGACAGAGCAAATTGGAAGAAACTTACGGAAATTCTGAAGAAACCTGGTGTGAATTAGAAAGAGAGAAGGCTGTTAAGAAATTTTTAAACGAAATGAGTTAAAGTCAGGATAGGAGAAGAAATGTCAGAGGGAGTGAAACAGGGAGAGGAGTACGACAAAGGTACTCTTTATCACCTATCCTGTTTAACATCTACTTGGAGGATTTACTGAAGAACTGTTTTCAGTACATAGTAGAAGGAAGAAGAATAAATGTATAAAATTTCTGATGATATGGCGTTGTTAACAGAAGAAGAGACGATACTAAGGGATATGCTACTGCAGCTAAATGACAGCTGTGAGCAGTATGGGATGAAGATAAATACCAACAAGACGAAGACCATGGTTTTCGGAAGAAACATAAAGAAGGTAAACTTGCGAATTCTAAATGAGGCAGCAAAGCAAGTGAACAGCATCAAATACTTGGGGTGTACTATAAACAGTAACATGAGCTGCTGCCAGCAAGTCAAAAGGAGGATACAATAACAACGGCAAAGGAAGCCTTTAATAGAAAAAGACTTCTGTGGACTTCTTGAAAAAGAACTAAGGAAGAGACTAGTGAAGTGCATTGTGTGGAATATGGGGCAGAAACATGCACATTACGAAGAAGTGAAGAAAAACTACTACAAGCATTTTAAATGTGGATATGGAGAAGAATGGAGGTGTGAAATGGACAGACTATAAGAAATGAAGCGTGCTAAAAAGAGTGAATGAAGAAAGAATAGTGCTGAAACTGACCAGGAAGAGAAAAAGGAATTGACTGGGTCACTTGCTGAGAAGAAATTGCCTACTTAAAGATCTACTGGAAGGAATGGTGAACGGGAGAAAAGTTTGGGACATAAGAAGATATCAGATGATCGACATTAAGATACATGGACCGTACGCGGAGACAAAGGCAGAAAATAGAGATTGTAAAATGCTGGATTTCCAGTGAAACACCTGCCATTGGGCAGAAAATTATGAATAAATATGCAAGGAGTATCGCTTGTTGCTTTGGACTCTTAGTCACAGTAATTCGGGCCTTCAATCACACACGTGTGCATACCAACGCAAATATACTGGAAAAGACGTACGCTGAAGATAGACATGAGATATCTTTCACTCGCACAATGTTTTTTCCGTTATTTATTTTGCATTACATAATAGACTATGTTAAAAAACGGAATGACCCGAGGACTAATCCGAAAAAAAAAAATCATTCAACCTGGCTTACCAAGCAAAACACGATGGAAGCCTTAATGTTCCGTCACCAGTATGCAAATGTTTCTGCTTTGGCTTTGCCTGGAAGATATCTTCTGATGAGACAGGATCCCTACAAACGTACACTAATGATTTCCATCATGCTAACTGGATTAATTCTACTGTCTCTTGCCATCTTCTACACGCTTAAAAATGAATTTCTGTGATGCATCATCATCATCATCATCATCATCGACTAAATCCATTGATCTGCTTCTACCTTAAAAGTTGTTTAATCTTGAAATGACAAACATCGACTGGCTGATTATAGGATGCATTGTACAAAAACATATTGTTTAACATATTTTATTTATTTATTTATTTATTTATTATTCTGATGTAGTTAAAGCCTTCAGGCCTTCTCTTCCACAACACCAGGAATACAAATACAATAATAGAAATAAACAGAAAAAAATACACTATATACAAAATAAAGCTACACAAGAAAGAGAGAGAGAGAGACACTATAAACAAAGTAAAGCCACACAAAAATATACACAGGTTGCAGTCACACAAACTTTAAATGAGTGATTAAGTATCATAATTAATTCTATCCTAACTAATTAACTAACATAAACAAGAAACTTGCAATTTTAATCTAGATTAAAAAAAGAAAAACACAAATCAATACTTCTAGCAATACCTAAAAACATTAACTAAGAGAAAATTTTCCAATTTAATTTTGAATTGTGATAAAGTCCGGCAGTCCCTGACGTCATTAGGTAACGAATTCCAAAGGCGAGGTATTTCTACAATATAGGAAGATGAGTATAAAGACATTCTATGATGAGGGATAGAAAGAAGTGCTTGATGTCGGTTTCGAAGAGTTGTAAGAAATTGAAAGCGCGATAACAGATAATTCGGAGTAGAAGTATGCATGATTCTAAACAGAAGAGACAGTGAATGTATTGTTCTTCTTTCTTTCTTTATATATTATTAAGGATTTATTAATTTGTCCTACACAATAATCTCTGTAATATTAATTGACAATTAATATTTGAGGAGAAAAATTCGCTCCGGCGCAGGGTATCGAACCCGGGTCCTTGGTTCTACGTACCAAGCGCTCTGATCACTGAGCTACGCCGAATTCAATCCACAGCGCTGGATCGAACCCTCCTTCTTCAATGTTTCCCTTTGTGGCCTGACTCCAAGTTAGGCATATAAGTTGACGTTTTATGTCCAAGACAACTGTCATTATATTAGGAGCGCACTCAGTTGAGTGACTTGTTTGGCCGGGATTCCGCAGTTAAGTGCACAGTAATCTGTACAGATTATGCACTGCGAGCTATGAGAATATTAAGGATTTATTAATTTATTAAGTCACTCAACTGAGTGCGCTCCTAGTATAATGGCATATACGTCAACATATATGCCTAACTTGGAATCAGGCCACAAAGGGAAACATCGAAGGAGGAAGGTTCGGTCCCGGTGGTGTGGATTTTTCTCGTTAGCTCAAACTGGTCAGAACGCTTGGTACGTAGAACCAAGGACCCGGGTTCGATCACCGGCGCCGGGGTGAATATTTCTCCTCCTCAAATATTAATTGTCAATATTTTATATAGTCATATAGCCTAACTTAAGCGGATTCTTGACATAATTATGTAGTTTTAATACCTTTTCAATTATTTTAATTTTTCATATGTATTTTCTTCCCTCCAGCTCAAGTGCCACCGTAAGTATCTACTTAAAAAATCAGCGCATCCAAAACAAATTACCGGCAAGGACTTACAAATTTATCTCCCTTTCATAGATACTGAGTTCATCTTTGCCTTATATAGTTTTAAGCGGTTTCCTAATATTGGACCTACAGTATACTAACCTACCACATGTCTAGACAGATTCCACATTTCTGAATGGTCAGTATTTGTTCAAATATTCGCAAGAATGAGGACATAGCAGATTGAAGAGTCCAATCTCCAGATCGCGAATAGATTCTCGGCCAGAAATTAGAAATTAGTTTTCTTTTTATATGACTTGGCATGAGTCCATTATCATGAGTGTGGACCGTATTTTCATAAACAATGACATCACCATGGTGACATGATCGGGGAGCATCGTTATTTATGAATGTGTACTGATGGTTAAATATCTTAAGGGGAGAGGACGGTATTTTTTAAAACTTTTTTCCCATTTGGTGTAAAATATTAATTTTTTGTATGTAGAGAGCTCATACCTGTAGAAACTCAACCAAAAATAAATATAAAAAAAATTATTTGGGGGGCCCAGATTTGAAAAAAAAATATCCCCAATGCAGGATTTTACTAAAATCGATATATCTAAACCATTTTTAAAGGTAGATTCATCCCATTTGTTGCAATGTACTTGCAAACTCATGCTCTACACACTGTCCGTAACAGAATTTTGATATTAGTCCCTACGTTTGTAAAATAAACAATTAAAATTTAATAACACTTTTCTGAATTTCTTGCAAACAAACGGAGGTAGTTTTAAAGTGAAATCAATTAACAAAATTCTGTTACAGAGAAAAGATTCCTAATAGTCTAAAGAATGTGTGTTCTAAATTTCATGCATGTATCTTTAAAAGTTCAGAAATTATATCCATTTTTGTCTCCAATGTAGCAAAAAATGAAGTTACCGTAAACCGATAAAAGGGGGCGATTGATTTAAAAATCCATAGCGCAGGAAGTTTAAAAATGGCGTCTCAACATCCGATAAGGTTCAAATATCCACGAAATGTTACGCAATGCATTCACACATATCAAAGGGTATTTTAAAGAATTTTTTTTAAATTCAATTTATCGGAAACAACAATAAAAGGGGTCGAGTGATTTAAAAATCCATAACGCAGGAAGTTCAAAAATGGCGTCTCAACATCTGATAAGGGCACAAATACACACAAAATATTATGCTATGCATTCTACACATATCAAAGAGCATTTTAAAGAAAAACATTTTTGTTTTGAAAATTTACTCTTTTTCACCAAAAAATACCATCCTCTCCTCTCAATAAGAAAGGACGAAATGAGCCAAGAGATCAAATTTCTTAAATAGATTACGAGATGCAATATGCCATATCCCACCGTTATACAGCAACGTATATAATTTTAATATCTTTATCGCTGCTGAATGATCGGAAACAAAATACTGCGATGAAGCGTTGAAAATCTGCATTGCTTCAATTAGGCAGCCGAAGTTCAATATAACGCAACTGAAAGGCGTTCGTCATTATCACGAAAGGGAATGTTATGTGCCGGTAAGCTTAAGCATGAGTTTTATGGCTTAATTTGGCTAATAAAACCAGTAGTCATTTCGTATCCTTCCATTCCTATTAGGTATTCCACTTAATAACTCCATTAAAGCAAGCAATTTACAACACGTTTTCTTACCGCTAAGAGCTGTAACTTTGCAGGAACATGTTAAGCGTGTCGCATCGTGCCACGACGATTTTCAACAAGCGACGTGTTTGCTGCTTATTTGTTGCTCTATCTATTAACGCCCGTGCACCATGCTGACCACACGAATGCAGAAAATTTTAATAGGTTTCTTGATTGTTATGGTTAGACCGAAAGGGCTTACTTGCGGACTATCTAGTAGAAGATTACCAACTGGAAAATTATTATTATTATTATTATTATTATTATTATTATTATTATTATCATTATTATTTAATCAACTGTTCGAAGACCATTCAATTCTTAGCGAAGGAAATCAGTAACAAAGACCTTACGATGGCTTCCTTCCATGCACGAAGAGCAAAAATCACAGGCAAAATTACACCACAGTCTAGTATGCAGCAGCAGCAGCAGCAGCAGCAGCAGCAGCAGCAGTAGTAGTAGTAGTAGTAGTAGTAGTAGTAGTAGTAGTAGTAGTAGTAGGTTTATTTTGCCTGGCAGAGTTAAGGGCATGAGGCCTTCTCTTCCACTCAACTTAGGTTTCAAAAATATACATGAAATACAAAATTAGATTACAAAACAACACAAAAGAAAATACCTTAGAAATTACATAAAATATAATAGAAAATTACAATAGTCAAGATCAGTTACATAATATAAAATTACAAATAGTCAAGATCGGTTACATACAGACGTGGACAAATTATTAACAAAATTGACGATTTTTATCAAATTCTGTTTACAAAATTTGACTTTTCAATTTAGACTACAGTTGATAATTTTGCATATTTCCATCATTACAGTAGACAGAAATATGCAAAAATGTCAACTGATTAATTGAAGAGTCAAGATTTTATAAAAATATATAATGAAAATCTTCAATTTAGCTAATAATTTATAAATTAGCAAAAATGTCAACTGCATTGAAGAGCCAAATTTTGTAAAAATATAAAATAAAAATCTTCAGTTTTGCTAATAATTTGGAAATATCCAAAATGTCAACTGTAGTTCAAATTGAAGAATCGAATTTTGTAAAAATATACAATAAAAACCTTCAGTTTTGCTAATAATTTGTAAATATGCAAAAATATTAAATGTAGTCCAAATTGAAGAGTTAAATTTTGAAAAATATACAATACAAATCTTCAATTTGGCTAATTATTTGGAAATACACAAAAATGTCAACTGTAGTCTAAATTTAAGAATCATATTTTGTAAAAATATATAATAAAAATCTTCAATTTTCCTAATAATTTGTCCACGTCTGTAATATATAAAATAAAGTAGAAAATTACACGTAATCAAAATCAGTTACATAACATAAGGGGGGGAAAAAACACACACACGCACGCACGCACACATACACACACACAATTTATAAGACCTAAAATGCTCGAGATAAATACGACGATTAATTCACTTGAGATATATTATACAGTTAATATACTAATATGAGAATACATGTGGGTTTCAGGACATAAAATTTGATTAGCAAAGTCGTACTAAATGGCATACAAATACAAATGATTAAGTAATATATCAAGATAATAAATAAAAGAAAAGAAAAAAAAAAGAAGAAGAGAGAGGAGAAAAAAATAACTTGGTCATTTAAGACTATTTAGAAAGGAAAGAGTCTAGTTCTGTTCATTAAAAACATTTCTAAGAGTGTGTACTTAAAAGATTTTCTTCAGACTGCTCCTGATTTCTTGTGACAAGGAATTCCAGAACTGGGCTGTGTGTATTGTGAAGGAAGCAGAGTAGAGATGTTTGATGGAATGGAATTGATAGAACATGGTTATGCTGTGAACGTGTATCACGGTTGTGGTGGGATGCTAAAAGTGTGAAGCGAGGGACTAGGTAAATAGGTGTGGAATTATTTAAAATCTGATACAGCAAACAGAGTGAATGAACTGAACGTCTCTCCCGTAAACGAAGCCAAGATAATTGAAAGAAATACTCGGAGACATGATCATAGCGACGGCTATTAAAAATAAAACGAACACAAGCATTATGAACACGCTGAAGCCTCAATGACAATTCAACACTAAGATCACTATACAAAACGTCGCAATAGTCAAAGTAAGGCATCACCAGGGTCTGTATCAAGATCTGTTTCAGTTTAGAAGGAAAGAAATTTTTCAGTCTTTTCAGTGAATGCAAGATTGAGAAAGTTTTCTTACAGACATATTTTACCTGTGCATTCCAGCTGAGATTCGAGTCGAAATGGAAACCTAAGTTTTTAATCGTGGTACTGAATGGTATTATAGTATATACAGTATATAGTATATACAATCACGAAGCTCAATACGCAGGGAATATGCATCCATAGATAGTTGCTAACCACTAGGATCGCTGCTATCGCCTCATCAGAGACAATGGGAAATAGTACCGGCACAGTCTTATGTTCCTAGTATCCTCAACAACTCAAGCTTCGTGACTGTATATACTAGACTGTGATGTTTATGCAACAACAGATTAGTCGATAAATAGGCGGAGGTTCGAAAGTAAGCGATAGAGAGTTTATTATATTGTTACTTGACTAGAAGATCCGAAAAGAACCACAAAAACGTCAGAATATTCTTTCAAGTGTTGTAAATAAATAAATTAAAAAAATATATATGAGAGCAAACAGGGTGGAAGGGGACCGATGTCCCAAAATTTAAGAGGCATTCTACATGTTAAATACAACAAAACTTTTATTACACTTTCCCTTCCATGAAGCAGGAAAAAAATATATAGTCTTTACGCAATGTTTGTGGCGCTCTATTGCGGTAATGACCCGAGATAAATGGCTGATTGCTACACAAGCAGACAAGTAAAAATTATCTGAATAGTGTCTTGAACTTTTTTTTCATATTAAACCGTTTAGCCACGAATTTAAATTGACTCGTTTATATGACATCATTCCATTTTCGGCCAGTGAAGTATAATGAAATTTTGAATTCCAACCAATCACAGTATTACATCGCCATAATTTCTTCAGCTCGATTTATCACTATCAATTTATCGCATGGTCGTTCTTCTGTTTAGTCAGTGTCGCCAATTGTTTCGACCTAAACCCATGAGCATGAATCCATTGTACTAAATAAAGTGCTAAATCCTACTTCCACATCTACATCTTCTAATTCCATGTCCATTGTATCTAAAGAAAATGACACTCCTTCATAACAATTGTTCATTTAATTAATAGGGAGACTTTTGTACCTTTAAACACTTTTCATATTTTATTTTTTTAATTTTAGGAAATGAAATTTTTTAATGAAAAAATGCTTCAAATAATGTTGAAGATTCCTTTACAACTTCCTGTATGTATTTTCCTGTTTTACAGAATTAAGGATGGAAAAAATAAGATGATGGGATATGTAATGTGTTCAAAGGTACAACAGGATCATGTACCTTGGAACATACCCTCTTGTAAGTTGGAACACATGGAATATACGTGGGAATATAGCTGTAAAAACTGACAATCGTATTTAAAATGTATTTTCAATCATAAACCAGAGCAGGCTTCTCTGATTTAGATTTTATTTCCAGGATAAGCAATAACTGCTTAGCTTTCTTCAAGGCATCCGGATCAATTTCTTAAAGACTTACGTGACATGACCTTAAAATAAAAGAAAAACAAAAACCGATAATATTGTGTAATTTGGAACAAGTTCCATGGTACAAGATGTTTTGTGTTCAAAGGTTGCACGTTTAAACAAATATTCCGAAAACTAGAGATTAGAATAAATCATGGAAATTAAAATATGTTATTACTCACCAGTTGATTACTTGAAATATATTAACAAATACAATCTGGTTTCGTGTTAGATAACATATATCAATGAACGAAATGTTTACTTTTTACTAAAAAAACTTATTTTGTCCACGGAACTCACACTTTGCAATAAATCAAACTGAAACTACGACCAGAGCTACTTAGCGGCTTTCTCTACAATCTGCTTCAGTTTGAGTCCTCTAGATAGCAGCAAAAATTAAAAAACAAAAATGTTCAAAGGTACTCTATGCTAAAGGTACAAATATATTAATCAGGTTATTTGTAATTAATTATAAAATGTTTAAATTAAATTATGATTTCAGTAGACACAGTAATGAAAGCGTATTTCTGTTATAATAACAAGAGAAAAGCGCAGTATATGTAGTTAACATTTTCAAAAGTATATTTCGCTTTTCTCAATTGGCATTACTGAATAACATTCAATTTCTTTATTGCAGTAATCGTTATTCATCTATTTCGACTTCACAATGTCTGAATAGGTTAAGTATTCATAAATATACAATTATTAACATTTTGTGAGCAAATTTTAGGGATATATTATTTACATTTTTATTTTATCCACGAAATAGTCCTAATAAAATAATGTCACTCGAGGTCTGAGATTTTCCAAATAAAAGCACTCGCTTCGCTAGTGGATTTATCGGCAAATCTCAGACCTCTTGTGACATTACTATAGAATAATTGCGAAAATCGTTAAAATAAATCTTGCAACGTAGCGCAGTGTCTCCGGCTAAGTACGGGGGAGGGGGAGGTAAAGTATGGGGCAATGACGTAATCTGACCTTCACTTCTTGTGTTGACATTTACGTTAATTTAGCAGTTTTCAGTCTAAAAAAACTGTAAACAATACAGTGTGCTTTAATGATTTATTTTCACAAGTGTTAATTTAATGTAAGACAAATCATGTCAATAAAATTATTACAATTTATTTCTGATATCACAAGATGCGTATTTCCGTTTAAAATTGAGATCATTAAGCCACAAATGCATTACATCATCCACTTCCTACCCTAAAGAGAGGGGCTGACGAATGCTAGGAGTTGCTTCTGTTTACGTCTGTTACGCGGCTACATCGTCTGCCATAGAGCAGGCCGCACTTGCTAGAGTTATTGCAGTAGCCGTTATAATGCCAAATGTTTCATAGAAACATAACGATTTCCTCTAAAACGATGAATGTTAGAAAAAAAAACTTATTTAAATTTTTCAAATCTCTCCTCATTATCTAAGGTCCCAGAGACAAAAACGCCATGTATATTTTTAACGCCACTTTATTAATTCTTGTTAAAGACACCAGATTTTGGTAATGTACTATCGTAGCCTACATTCGCTTGCCATGTAGTCATGAAATGAGTTACTAGCTGTCCGCTGACATTTACGATATTCCACCATTTTATTGTTGTGTGATGATAATGAAAGGTTGTTCTTATATCAAGGTAAGAGGAAGTATTTTATTTTGTCTGTTGAGGAAATAATAACCATATTCAACTATATATTTTCGTGATCCTTAAACATTCTTTTATGGAAAGAAAATATTTAATACCTATAACATTTGAAAATGTTAGAGAAACAGACGGATAATCTTACCAAGTAGGCTACTCAGTAGCGCTTTAACGCCACGTGGCGTTAAAGGTCTACAGATAAAATTTTAGGTTATGTTAGTACGATACTCATTTGTTTAACGATAGTCCTCAGTTTTTAATAGCATTTTCATTGCTGTTATATTCATATTGCGTGAGGTATTTACATGATAAGTGTGAAAACATTAGGAAAAACACAAACCTTTCAACTTGCAAATGTCCAGAATGTATACCTACAGTGATGATATTGCTTTAATAGCTTATCAAACTCTTAATTTTTGTTTTACTTTTGGGAAAATATTCATATTTAACTAAGGTTAATGCTTTTGTTTTTATAACTTTCTACTGTGTTTCGTCTCTTTTTTGAAAGTAAGAAGTTACCGGAAAATATATTTTCATAATCCATCTGGTATTTTAGCTTCAGATCAAGAATATTACATAAGTATTGAGTGATTTTTATCTTTTATTAACAGAAACTCAAATTTAGTTGCTTAGTTCAATTTGTGTTCCTTATGAAAGATAACTCATTAATAATAAATAATTGTATAGGTTACTAGAAAATAGGTGGCGTTTATTGGACAAGCTGTTCCTAATAATGCCAATGTACAAAGTTTTCCTATTTGAGTTGCAATTCTTCTATAGTATATAATATCACCATTTTCGTTGTGCTATTTTCTAAAGATAAAATTAAAGTTTCTTTGTTATAATTGTTGTGTTTGTACATAACTTATTTCCAGAACAACAGTGACATAAGTGTTAAGGTGGCGTTGTTTGGTACGTGTACCTTATTATCAGAATCATTTTGGTGCAGTGGTTACCTTTCACCCTGTATAAACAGCTAGCAAAATGAACTTCGTCGCTCTATTCCTTTCAGAAGAAAAAATGCTCTTGTAGCGAATATCTGAGGACCACCCTGTTTACACATTATTATCGATGAATTATGGGTACCCATGACATTTGTTCCACCGGTGGAATAAGCAAGGTCTTCATCATGCTCCGAATCTCATAACAAAAATAAAAAGTTATTTGATTTATGAAACTGGCCTTTCCATAGCCAGGGGGTACAGAGCTCTGATAATACAATCCTCGCCATTTATCTCCCCTCATTCCCCGCACGTATGCGTGATTTACCGAGAAGTTTGCAAAGCAGTCTGAGTTTTCCCTGCTCGCAACTCCTCACGAACGAAATTAATCACTTTGTATGTTAGTCAGGAAGTACAGTGTTATGTAAAACCCCAACAAGGACGCTGTGTGTTTGTCTTAATGGTTTCATCCTAAGGCAACAAATAAGGATAAAATGCGAGCTGTAGCGAGGGCACAACAAGATGCAAAATCCAGGACAGCTTCGCGGAGAAGAACAGACAAACGAAACGTGTCTTAAAATACATAGATAACACAGATCTGAGATTTAAAAAAATTTAAAAATTAGGTCTCCTTTATTTATTTTTGTGTGCTGAAGCCAGAAATGACAAAAATCACATATCACGCACCATTTTTACATAAAACTATATTTCTGCAGTGCTTGGGAAAAATGGCATAAGTCAGTTTCCACAAACATTTTTTAACAATTTATTGACAACTTACGAAACATCTGCTCGCTTGGGATAAGAGACGTAAGTATTTCTCCCATTACAATAATTATTCATACAGAAGAAAATCAAATCGACATAAACCAGTGTTAAGACAGTTTTTCCTTCTCCTGTAAAATTAACATTTTTGACTTGTGCCGCTTTTCCCGAGCACTACAGATTTTATGTTTTATATTATTAATATACTAGTGATTCTTCTGCATCCATAACCCAGTGCTCTAATCTAAAATGTTGTACTAACCTGTTGATGAAGATCAGAAACATAATCAAGAAGACAATTAATATTTAAGGACAAAAATTCGCTCCGGCGCCGGGGATCGAACCTGGGTCCTTGGTTCTACGTACCAAGCGCTCTGACCACTGGTACGTAGAACCAAGGACCCGGGTTCGATCCCCGGTGCCGGAGCGAATTTTTCTCCTTAAATATTAATTGTCAATATTACATATATTATTCTGTAGGATAAATTAATAAATCTATAATATAACCAAGAAGGCTGTGTGATGTAGAGAGTGAAAGTCCTGAATAGTTAACCCGTTTGAACTCTATGATTTAATAAGAAATTTAGGATTACCCAAGGAAAAGCTGAGCTCTCATGCTCCAGATTAAAATACAATAGAACTTGGTTATAGCGACCTCGTTTTGTGCGACACTTCGCCTATAACGTCAAATATTCTGTGGTCCCAACTAATTCCCCATAAGACATATGCTTTCCTACCTTGCTTAATACGACAAACTCATATGCGTCTACCTCGCATATAACGTCATTTTCAACCTCAGTTTGGAATAAGATTTTCTAAGAACCAAAGTATTTTAAGAAATATTTTGTTGAAATCTGACCCTGACAAATTCTTTACAGTCTCCTTCTGTCATAGACCTCTGGAATGCAGGCGGATTCCCCACCCCATTGTAACCTGCCCGAATTCATGCGGTATTAGATCAGTTTCGACAGGAAGTTTTCACTAAGTGCACGCATTTTAATGCAATATGGCCACTAAAAGAAGTGAGTGACGCTTTAGAAGTCGTTAGAATTATGAACATGTTCTATGAAGCTAGGGAAGAGAGCAGTGAAATTGCAACTGAAATTATGAACATAGAACGTAATTTAGCCCTAGAAAGTGTGTATTGGGCAAGTAGAAGACAACAGAGTAAAATTACTGATTACTTCACTTCTAAGTAAAATAGTTTGGTGAGTACTGAACAAACTGTTTTAATACAGAATACTGTATTTATAATTGTAGACCTACGTGTATTTTATTATGTTCATTGTAGGCTTAAAAGTCAATACATAAATCTAAAATAAGTCTAATTAAGTTTGTTATTTTTCATTTTCTACCTCACTAGATTGATAATGTGATTCTCGGTTACTACGACACTCGTTTATAACAACATAATTTTTAAGGTCCCTTGGATGTCGTTATAACCAAGTTCTACTGTAAATAAATAAATTTGTTGGCACCAAGAACATTTCTTCTTTGGTACAGGAGTATAGAAGAGGAATTTACGATCTACTTTTAATAAAAGGGTGCATTAGTATAGTGCAGTGATAGACCTGGTTTGATACAAAAGTTTAATGCTCAGTACGAAGTGGATATCGATTCCTCCACTAGAAGTTTGAAGACAGTCATGAATGATTTTGCACAATAGCAACAAGTATGCTTCGTTACCTGTTGGTCATTCGATACACCTTAAAGAAACTTACAAGAATCTTGAACTGGTTCTTACAAAGATAAAACATAAAGATCATAATTGAATGATATGAGAGAGTTGTATATGGACAAACGCAACTTCACCATGAAGAGAAAAAGGCGGTATAAAGCATTTGACTAAATGTTAGTTATTAATTATGACAAGCTAATACCACAGTTCAGTATATACAGTCACGAAGCTTGAGTTTATGAGGATACTAGGAACAATAGACTGTGCCGGTACTATTTCGCATTGTCTGTAATGAGGCGATAGTAGCGATCCTAGTGGTTAGCAAATATCTATGTAATGCCTATTTACTACGTATTGAGCTTCGTGACTGTATATACTATACTGTGCTAATAGTTTTTGTAAAATATACTTATTGAAGAAAAACAAGAACAAAAATAAACGCTTTGTTGCAATTTGATCTACGAACTGCTACCACCCAGTCCACTCAAGCGACTGTCACCCATATATTCAATGCATCTATTATGACTGGGTCCTACCCCTCTCTCTGGAAAATGGCATTAGTGAAACCTCTACCTAAATCTAACACACCTTCTACAGTAAACCAATACAGACCGATATCAATTCTTCCCACTCTTTCAAAAGCATTAGAACATATTGTACATGGACAACTTATGAACTATCTCGACGAACACAAACTCCTTGATGACTATCAATCGGGTTTTAGACATGGACACAGCACTTCTACAGCCCTACTTAAAGTGACTGAGGACATCCGTGAAGCTATGGATAGGGGTGAAGTAACGGCACTAACTCTTCTCGATTTCAGCAATGCCTTTGGTTCTGTTGATATCGATTTCCTTCTTGCAAAGATGAAGGCTTTGCACCTGTCAGACAATACCTTGAGCTGGATGGACTCCTACCTACGTGACCGCCAACAGTGTGTTTCACTTGATAATCAATTCTCCCAATGGAGATGCACAAAGGCGGGAGTGCCGCAGGGCTCCGTATTAGGACCACTACTTTTCTCTATCTACATTAATGACGTATCAAAGAACTTACAGTATTGCCGATATCACCTCTATGCCGACGACCTACAACTTTACATACATTCCAGACCCAATACGATCAATGAATCGATTGACAAGTTAAATTGTGACCTAGCCACTGTCTCCACTTGGGCGGCCAATTTCGGACTCGCACTTAATCCAAGTAAGACTCAAGCCATAATTATTGGACATAAGCGTTTAGTTAACTCCCTTAATAACAGTAATCTTTCAGTTGTTACCCTTAACAACACGCTAATCCCTTATTCATCTGTCGTAAAAATCTTGGCTTCTTTTTGATAATAATCTAAGTTGGAATTTTCAAGTTAAAGAAACGATAAAAAAATCTGTTCCTCCATTCACTGTTTGAGTCGCTTGAGAAACTTCTTGCCCCAGCAACTAAAACTTACCCTAGTGCAAACCCTAGTAACGCCGCACTTCGATTATTGTGACGTTTTGTTAAGTGACCTAAGTTCTGAATTGTCAGTCAAGTTATAGCGAGCTCAGAATATGTGCGTCAGATACGTGTGCAACATCCGACGGTATGATCACATATCACCATCCTTCGCAAGTCTCTCGTGGCTCCGACTTAAAGAACGTAGAACTCTACACTCTTTGTCTTTACTCTTTCGAATTCTGCACACTTCAACACCAAATTACCTTTCGTCTCGTTTCTCTTATCTATACTCTAACCACGACGTAAATACCAGATCACTTATCTGTTGCACGCTAAGTATACCTCTTCATAGAACATCTTGTTATTCATCATCTTTTACAATATCCACCTCGCGTCAATGGAATTCCTTGTCACAAAGTATTAGGGGCTGCAAGACAATAAACACCTTTAAGAACAGCTTAAAAGATAACCTTATTAGCATTTCACTCCAATCATACTGATTTAAACTATCACTGACTACATTGTTACTTTTTTCTTTAGACATCATCCTGATTGTGCTGTATTTTAATTGTCTCGTAATAATCTCTTTCTATTACCTAATATTATTTGAAATATATTAACATTCTATGTATTTTAGTTTAATTCTGCTACACAGTTTATTTCAGTGTTTAATTAATAGTTCATAGTATTTTGTTGTTTAATTTGTAAATAACTTTTGTATACATGTAACTCTCATCTAAATCAAATTGTTGGATTCTTTGTAAGTTCATGCATATGTATATACACTTTTTGCTGGTTGAGTGGAAGAGAAGGCCTTACGGCCTTAACTCTGCCAGCTAAAATAAATCATTATTATTATTATTATTATTATTATTATTATTATTATTATTATTATTATTATTATAAATGCAGGGGCCGGCGCGGCGCGCCCACAAGAAGTTGAATTGTGTGTCCAGTAAAGCTAATGATTTGTGCTGTCTTCTGTGGTGTCCCTGACCTATCTCGAAAAGCTTTGTTGTATTCGATATTTATGACTCTATGGTCGACCACAAGGTTCTGTTTCTCCACAAAATATCGCTTACAACTTCTCAAGGAATTCCAGACTCATTACCACAAAACCCCACATACATCTGAAGTTACTACAAACCAAGGACTTGAGACATGAATTTTCAACTACACAGCCTTGCTACATATAGTTTTAACTTTAATACTTTCATATAGGCCTAATCCAGAATGATCCGTTTAGACATGGATGTGAAAACTATATAGAGGTGCAGCAGAAATATTTTCTTAAAACATGAGAGTTTTGTACCGTGGTACTCATCTCTCAACAGTACTGCGCAAGCGTGGTTCTCCCCTTTCGTCCCTAGACCAGCCCGCGGAGCGTGGTGTGAGAAATGGGAAACAAAATTCCATAATGACGGATGAAATACGAAAATTTTGTTGGAATTGGAATTTACGGGAGGGGGCCACTTTGGCCCAGCATTGCGATCTGTTATGATTTATTGCGCTAATCAACATGCTAGGCACCAGAGGTCTGCATCGGACGTTTTCGCTCGAGCGCCAAGTAGTTCATAGTATAATCCGATAGGTAGCGCACATGCATGATGGGTAAAATTGTCGCGAGCGATAAATCCTCGAACGGTATAAGTCGAGCGTTAGACATTCGTTCTTGTTACAGTGATGAACTGTGTAGTAACATCATAGATGTTTATCATTTCAAGAATTTGCAGTGTTTAACTAACCTCTCCATAGTACAACTACAAAACTTGTTTTAAAATGCAATATAGATGTTGTAGGTAAATGTTCCCACCCCCCCACACAGGAGTGATTTTGTTTTTGCCACATCTGATAGATGTTATTGGATGTAAATGTAATTATTATAAACGGAGAACACAATCACGATAAAGCAAGGAATGTATCAAGTTTTCTAGTAGTAGTAATAATAATAATAATAATAATAATAATAATAATAATAATAATAATAATAAAAATAATAATAATAATAATAATATCTAATAATTTGTGTATCAGTCTTTGCGTCTGTAACAGTTGTGCAGCATGATTATTCGTTTTATTATATTTTCTGTGGCATTATCTCTGTACTAGCCTAATATTGTTATTAATTTACTGCTATATAATAATATTTTGTAAAACGTTTCTACATTGTCGCAGTATATAGGTGGAACACTATGTATGAACCTATCATATTATATATGTGGTAAATCAAATATTGAATAATTATTAATTAGCAATAATAACTGTATATCGAAGTTTTCATACTATTTTATTTAAAACTTCATGTTCCTGTTATAGTACGTTCCACTGACTGTTCCATTAAACGTTTGTCATAAACGCAGAAAATAAAGCCTTATTTTTACCGTGTGAGCAAAACATATGTGTATCTTATCTGTCGCCTTCCATACAAGATAAGACATGTCGGTGAGATGACCTTGCACTGTGCTTCTATTTATTACGAGCGTATCACGATCGATCTTATCTCACTCGAGCGTGCGAAATTCGACCGAATTCAACCAGCACTCTGCTAGGCACATTCACAAACCCACACTGGCTGACTACACTAAAGTTCGCTGCGTTCCCAGGTCTCGAGCAGGCAACCCCGTTCTCCAGTTTTTCCCATATTAGGAATCTATATCATTTCGTCAAGAAATATGCAAAAGTTAACAACAGGGAAAAAAGAATGGGACTAGCGTTATGGAGATGGGGAATTTGGAGGTAAAAAAATAGAAAAGAAGATGTAGGAAAAGATATGTCCTTTGTGTAATGAAAAATAAGACGCGTTGCACATTCTATCATCTTGCCCAGAAAAAGAAAGAACTAGAATGAATTTTATTTAAATTTAAATTATGGTTTATTTGACGGCGCTCGCAACTGCAGAGGTTATATCAGCGTCGCCGGTGTCCCGGAATTTTAGTCCCGCAGGAGTTCTTTTACATGCCAGTAAATCTATTGACATGATCCCGTCTCATTTAAACACGCTTAAATGTCATCGACCTCGGCCAGAATCGAACCCGCAATCTCGAGCATAGAAGGCCAGCGCTATACCAACTACACTACAGAGGGTGACAATGAATTTTATTCAGGAGCCATTACTATAAATGTAGAAATAGCGTATAGGAAATTGTATAGAACTGTAAATGAGAGAAAATCTCAGACCTCTTGTGACATTACTACAGAATAATTGCGAAAATCGTTAAAATAAATCTTGCAACGTAGCGCAGAGTCTCCGGCCCTAAGGTTTATTAAGCTTCTAACAGAAATGAGTACCAGGAGTATTTTCTCAGGTAAAGGCGGCGGGCAGGTAGGATCGATTTCTTTTTTTATTTTATTGGGTTATTTTACGACACTGTATCAACATCTAGGTTATTTTAGCGTTTGAATGAAATGAAGGTGATAATGCCGGTGAAATGAGTCCGGGGTCCAGCACCGAAAGTTACCCAGCATTTGCTCGTATTGGGTTGAGGGAAAACCCCGGAAAAAAACCTCAACCAGGTAACTTCGAACCCGGGCCACCTGGTTTCGCGGCCAGACGCGCTGACCGTTACTCCACAGGTGTGGACGGTAGGACCGATATCCCTACTGTCATTAATGTCGATTTCTGTAAAGGTGGGAGCCTTAACTTTCCATTTTACCATTTGGGCCGATTTGAGCCGTACTAGATTTGGCTTTATCTATTTAATCATGCAACGTGAGTCCATCTATGCAGAGTCTAGATCCAGTGGCGTATACTGGTTAAAGGGTTTGGGCTACCGCTGACCCTATTACTACACAAAATATATCTAACAATTACTTTAATTTTAATTACTATGGTAAAACTAATAATACAAAATTATTACATTATGTTATATTATAAACTTTTTCTTTTGTAATTTCCTTGGCTACCACCGGTAGCCCCGGTAGCCCACAAAATACGCCCCTGTCTAGATCTTTATGACAGGTAGGATCGATTTCTTTTTTTTATTTTATTGGGTTATTTTACGACGCTGTATCAACATCTAGGTTATTTTAGCGTTTGAATGAAATGAAGGTGATAATGCCGGTGAAATGAGTCCGGGGTCCAGCACCGAAAGTTACCCAGCATTTGCTCGTATTGGGTTGAGGGAAAACCCCGGAAAAAACCTCAACCAGGTAACTTCGAACCCGGGCCACCTGGTTTCGCGGCCAGACGCGCTGACCGTTACTCCACAGGTGTGGACGGTAGGACCGATATCCCTACTGTCATTAATGTCGATTTCTGTAAAGGTGGGAGCCTTAACTTTCCATTTTACCATTTGGGCCGATTTGAGCCGTACTAGATTTGCAACGTGAGTCCATCTATGCAGAGTCTAGATCTTTATGACAAAATCTAGGCCAGAAATTTCAACAGTGACCTTGATCCTCTAGTCACGAGATCATGGTTGGAGGTAGTCCAAGATCATCTCCAATCTGCGAGGAACTAGTCCAGGAATCTTGTCCACCACCAAGACGGCAACCACCTCCATACAAGTACACTTACAAGCAATTCTGTCTGTCGGGGATATTTCGGGATGAAATGTGTATATTAAATAATAGGGTCCCAGCGGAACTCCTCGAATTAGACCAGAGACGAGTAAAATTATTTTCTAATCGGGTTTTGAATATACGGTACACCCTGAAAGATGGACGAGACAGCGCATACCATTTCGTCTGATGTTTCCAAATCTATTAACTGTATAAGAATTCTTTCTGTACAGTCCTTGCCAAAGCCCGCCCGAGATTCAGTACAAATATGCTGTGGTCGAGACTCGAATAGCAGGGGAAACTGTTGTACCTTGAAACACTTTTCATATTATGCAAATCTAGTCTTTCAGGTGAAGCTTCCTGTAAAGCAGATTTGAATAATTTCAAGGGAAAAATTGTTCCGGGGCCGGGTATCGATCCCGGGACCTCTGGTTGAACGTACCAGCGCTCTCCCAACTGAGCTACCCGGGAACTCCACCCAACACTGTCTCAACCTTTCCCTTTATATCCACACAACTCGCGTGGGCTGACGCAACGCCAGAGACCCACATCGAGTGCACACAAACTCTGTGTGACTTGGAATTGTAGTTTTCTGTTAACGTACACAGTGACGTATATATTATGCAAATCTACAAAATTTCTCTTGAAATTATTCACTTTTCATATTTTACTTTTTTTTTTCTTTTTTAATTTTGGGAAATTATAAACTTTTTAAATGAAAAAAAATTGCTTGAAATAATTATTGAAGATTCCTTTACACCTTCTTGTATGTATTTTCTTGTTTTACAGATCTAGTAAGGATGGAAAAATAAAATGAAGGGATATGTAATGTGTTCGAAGGTACAACAGGTTCATGTACCTTGGAACATACCCTCTTGTAAGTTGGAACACATGGAATATAGGTGGGAATAAAGCTGTAAAAGCTGACAATCATATTTAAAATGTATTTGTCATCATAAACCAGAGCAGGCTTCTCTGATTGAGATTTTATTTCCTGGAGGAGCAATAACTGCTTCAACAGCTTTCTTCAAGGCATCCGGATCAATTGGGGGCCTCTTAACTCCAGACTTATTTAGTGACATGATCTTACAATAACAGAAAAACAAAAACCGAAAGTATCATATACCTTGGAACATGTTCCTTAGTACAAAATATTTTATGTTCAAAGATACAAGAGGGTGCATGTTTAAACAAATATGGCTCCCAAAATTAGAGATTCGAATAAATCATGGAAATTAAATATGCTTTTACTCACCAGATGATGGAGAACACATTGTACTTGATTGATAGTAACAAATACAATTTGGTTTTGTGATAGGAAATATATGAAGAGTTCGCGGGAAAAACGATGAATGTCACATTTCTGTTAAGGATTAGATAATGATCTAATTGAGTCTATAACTGCAAGATGTAGTGTTGTTTCTACAGAAAATAGAGGAAACGATTACTGTATTCGTGGTGATAATTCTCCTTTTTACCATTTTTCATAAGAACAACATTAAATTTCGCAGTGATCCATTGAATTAGATAATGACATCAACCTTAACAAAACTGTGACATTCATCGTTTTTCCCGCGAACTCTTCATATATCAATGAACGAAATGTTTACTTTTGGTACTGAAAGAATTGTTTTGTCCACAGAACTCACACTTTGCAATAAATTAAACCGAAATTATGACCAGAACTACTTAGCGGCTTTCAAACTACATCAGTTTGAATCCTTCAGGTACCAGAAAAAAAGTACACTATGCTGAAGTCCCCCCCCCTACTAAATCCCCAAGTAAGATCATCTTTATTCGGAGGGCCTGAAGTGCAGTCGAACCGTCAAGGTGAAATCCAATTTATTATTCCTGATATAGAGTGAACTATTTCTGTAAGAAATCTTTAGATAAAATCAGCTTCGTCAGTTTGCTGAGGAAACAACTGTAGTTTCTTAGATCTGTCTATCCTTCTCTTTCCACGAACTGGCATGGTGGACGATAACGTTAAAACTACAATGAGCTTCACAGTTGAGGAAGGGACATGCAGCATTATCTCTTTCTGAATAGAATTTTCAAAACACATTTATGAAGAAACAAAATGAGACCTAGAATTCTATAAGAACGGTATTTAACCAAGACACCAAAAGTAGAAACTTAAATATAAACGCATTTAAGAATCATGTCGAATACCAAAGAGGAAAGTAAGTAAGACACTGGACATGGGGAAGAATTTTTTATTTTATTTTAGTAGGTTATTTTACGACGCTTTATCGACATCTCAGGTTATTTAGCGTCTGAATGAGATTAAGATGATAATGCTGATGAAATGAGTCCGGGGTCCAGCACCGAAAGTTACCCAGCATTTGCTCATATTGGGTTGAGGGAAAACCCCGGAAAAACCTCAACCAGGTAAACTGCCCCGACCGGGAATCGAACCCGGGCCACCTGGTTTTGTGGCCAGACGCACTAACCGTTACTCCACAGGTGTGGACATGGGGAAGAAGAACTTAGGACTTCCAAAAAACTGAGGTTGAAGAACATACTAAAACATAAAGTAAATGAAGAAAAGATAGTAAATGGTCGAACATAGTATCCGGCTGAAATATCTGCTGTAACAAATTAAAGAACTGCCCTCGTGCATACACCGGCAGCTAGATCTGAACTTGGAGCGATGTGTTTGGTTCAATGTTCTGATGAAATTGAACTCGTGAAATCCGTTAGTAATTCTCTCGTTACAACGCACGACTGATTTCAGGGTCATGTTCGTTTGTTATCACAGTTGTTACACTAATCTATATACCGATGCAGCTTTCTAATTTCTTCCCGTTGAAGAGAATCAGTGTTCCAAAGACGACGTTACGCCTACTCAAGGCAAGTATACTACTACAACCACAAATAATAATAATAATAATAATAATAATAATAATAATAATAATAATAATAATAATAATAATAATGTTTCATTTTTTCTGGCAAAGTTAAGGCAGTGAGGGCTTCTCTTCCACTCAATATACACGTCGAAATGCGTTATTTTCTCTAATTTAATTTGAAAAAGTACAGGAAAAGAAAATCCACTCACTGATCATTAATTTTAGAGACCTCAAAAACCTGTATTTTGTTTATCTGCATTTGCTTCTCCAGCACAAGTGAAATAGTCTCACTTTTAAATCCGTTCTCATATTATTATTTCTTTCACTCTATCACATCAAACACACCGATATCCTGGTTGTTCTAATGACTCGCTTCATTTTATAGTGATCCCCAATCTGGTATTTCGACTCCCAAATATTTCAAGGTCACTATGTAAAATAAAATGTCTAAAACGTTGTTTAAAATAAAATCAAACTCACCAGATGTTCGCCCGACAGAACCTCCAACAGGGAGATGAGATTGTGTCCATCTCGCAGGTCTTCGAACAGGTCGCCCACATGCCGACTTGCCTGGAACAATACAAGTCTGATGTAACACTTGTTAAGTTACGGCGTTTGGTCAACAGTAATAAAACGACATCGTAATCTTTT
Source organism: Periplaneta americana (assembly GCA_025594305.2). NCBI lineage: Eukaryota > Metazoa > Arthropoda > Insecta > Blattodea > Blattidae > Periplaneta > Periplaneta americana. The sequence continues at coordinate 12,327,179 of JAJSOF020000005.1, forward strand.
CAATATTTATATCCATGAATATCGGTGATATAAGGCACCCGGTCATGTGCACAACCAGTTTTAAGAACTGGCTTGTCAAAATGTCTTTATTATATGGCTACTTAATAGGAACAGGGACATTGTACACAGTGAAAATTTTCAATGTTGTCCGCTTATGGTGCCATTCAAATAGGTCGCCTACAGTAATCGATTACTCAATTCAGAATAAATATTCAAAACATTTTTAAGTCTTACATAAAGCAGTAGGCAGGATATGTAACGAACTCAAATGGTGAAACAAACTTTTAAATAGAGGTAACTGATTTAGTTTTGTCATTATTTTACAATCTGATTTCTAACGTTTATTGGGATTGAAAACGAGCAATGGTTCTATTTGGGGACTCGAAGATCTGTAAAAAAATAAATTAACAATATCTTAACTGTTCTGACATTATTTCTAAAGATTTCGTAATGTAATATTTTAGCAAATTTGCGAATACATACTTTTCTGTGGTGTTTATTCAAAGAATAACTTAAAAAAACCTGTTTTGAGATACAAGCATTTTTATTTTCACTTTTCCTATATAATTCATATTTCTAGTTTACATACAAATGTGAATGAAAATAACATAAGATTAGATATCACGGCTATGCCAAACGAAAGAAAAAGTGAATAATTTCGAGGGAAAAATTGTTCCGGGGCCAGGCATCGAACCCGGGACCTTTGGTTTAACGTACCAACGCTCTACCAACTGAGCTACTCGGGAACTCTACCCGACACCGATCCAATTTTTCCCTCTATATTCACAGACCTCAAAGTGGGCTGACAACCGTCAAGCAACCAACTTCGAGTGCACACTAACTCCGTGTGACTTAAACCAAACCAAAGGTCCCGGGTTCGATGCCTGGCTCCGGAATAATTTTTAACTCGAAATTATTCAAATCAACTTTACAGGGAGTTTCACCTGAAATCTTGATTTGAAAGAGAAAGTGTTTTTATATAGGCATGCGCTTTCAGCTAAAAAAAAACATTTTTGGAGTTATCATGTTCTGACCAGACACCACAGATATTACGTTCTAAGTTTTGGAAAGTGTAACATAAGAAATCAAGGAAAAGTTATAAAAACAAGATGCAGTGTGATCAGTGTCGGTAAGGTCGAGAAAACAATATGATCGTGGGAATATAATAAAACAAGTTTTAGCGTTTGAGAAGCAAAATAATCAAAACTCATTTTATGCTCGGCCATGCCGAAATGTAGTAATTATACACCTGGTAGCAGTCCTTTAATGCATGTCATTAAAGTACACCTACTCATTAAAGTACAGGTGTTTTCAGCCAATGACAACTCAGCTTACAGGTGTTCAGCCAATGACAAGTCAGCTTTGTACCGTTATAAAACCGCAAGTATCGATTATTCTCGGATATGCAATCGAAAGAGAATTAGCGAAAAGTCACGGAGGCTGGAAATCCAATACTGTCGCAGAAGGTTATGTTCTGTTACTATAATAATTAGCGTTAATTGTAAATAATATTCAAATACATTCAATTTGTCATCTCGTTTTTCAATGTCGAATTCAATAATCAAGGTTATACCAAGTTTAACGGGATTACATCAAAGTCAATGACATTATTGTTCCTTGCAAAAAATCAATACTTTCGCGTCTGCGCACATCTCACAATTCACGACCTAGAACAAGGTCACTTCCGATCTTGTCAGATACAAATAAAATGTATACATCTGAATAATTTCAAGTTAGAAATATGGTCGAGCATAAAAAGTCGTATGAAACTGGCCTATAATGGTAATTAAGAAGCTCGTATGAAAATTATGAAACTCGCTTGCGCTCGTTTCATAAACATCCATACTCGCTTCTTAATTACTATCATTATAATGTACTATTATTTAGTTCTGGACAAAATTCAGATTGATGTAAAATCTGATAATATTATGTGTATTCTAAAATTCTGTGCATGCAGAAAATTTTAAAACATCTCATATTTAAAGTCAAAATACAGGCAAAACATCCAAGTGCATGCTTAAAAGTACAAGCAAGTACTAATATAAGGTTTTACTGGAGACAGGTGATACCTGTACATTAATAATCTTTATCGTAAAACAGGATTTCCTTGGAGGCAATTAAGTACTAAAAAGTAGCTTATTTATAATTCGTTTTGCAATGTTTTATCAGATTGTCTGCAAACCAACAACCAAATGTTAACATTACTCATTCTCAGTATCTGGTAACTGTCATATCACTGAAATTACATTCGAGAAGTTCTCTATGGATCAAGATGGTGAATATAAAATATTAGATTATAACAGTTGTGAACAGAAATTCTGATCTTTATAAATACGACATCGACGAAGAAATAGCAACAACGAGTTTCAGGAAAGAAGTGTCATTAAAAATTATAAAGATATTGACTGATATTTCCAAAGGGATTGAAGGGATAAGTATATGAATATTAATTACTTTATATCATGTACAGTACACAGAAAATGGCATTACGTATATACATCCTGAGGATCTGAGGATTAAGTTCTTCGGAAAATGTTTAAACATGTTCGTAGAATTTATTACTCATTTCCACAGTTATGGGAGTGAAGGGGGAGGGAGGGATGGAGAGATGGAGGGAGAGAGGGAGAGAAGTAGAGAGGGAATGAGGAAGGGAGAGAGAGAGAAATAATTTCTTACGACTTAGAAAGCCATTATTCCCGAGTGTGAACCTGAAAAATTAGTTTCAATTGCAGTATACTCTCGATTATCCGGGATAATGACCGGGAAGAGATACCCCGATAATGTGAAAAATGGATACGAAAGTTCATTATTATACAGTTCTATTTGGCGAACAAATCGTCGTTGTTCCTGCAATAACTCATATGTGATATATTTATCGATTTTCAGATTTTTGATCTATTGTCTAACTTAAATAGTGATACAGCAAATAATAAAATCTGCTATATGTAATTATATTTCTTTCTTTCGAAAATTTAAGAATTCACAGTCTCCTATGCACTACTGCCATAGAATGAATAAATGTGCTTTTCTTCCTACTGAACAATTTTATATTTTGCACATAGAAGTTATTGCAGGAACGATGAAATACTTTTAAATCTATATTTAACTTTATATTTACTGCAATACACACAATAGTGTACATCATTTTACACGTAACATTAAAATTCACTTATAATTTAAGATTGTAGAAAACAAACTTCTTTTCCCACCCTCCTCAAAAGGAAAGAGTTAATGTCGAAGTAGCAAAGTTTAGTTCACGAACTACCGTTTTAATTTGAAGCCCAATATATTTTTTTCATATAAGTAATACATTAATTTCGAGCGTAAGCCATGCATGGGTAATCCACAAACCGGGTAAATCGTGCACGGATAGTGGAAAGTATACTGTATTTAATTCATCTGGATTTTCATTGAACAGAGAAATAGTGGGCACCAAACATTTAGTAAGCAATATCATTTACCTCAGAAAATATCTGTATTTCGTTGTGTCCCGACGATGAAAAATTTTTAATGAATTGGTTTGAATATTATACTTAATTCAGAATGTCATTTGAAAGTCTTAAACGACAAATATGAACGTAGTACTACAGTGAAATCTGACGTGATGGGTTTGAATGTCTATACTGATCAAGTGACTGTTTTGAAGTCAATGTATGCTGCAGGCTTTACTTTTTTTGTAAAAATCACAACATCTTAAATACAATATTAAAATCTATAGGGTGCTATTCATAGACATTACGTAGCAGGCGCTACGAGCGTACTAAGCTAGCCCCGGCTGTCGACTGGTTACTAGTACACAATTCAAATCATATCCTATCGCTAACACTGGTTTATGAATACGAAAAACGCTGATCATCCACCGAAAACCCGCGCTAAAAATGTCTATGAATACGGCCCATAAAGTCTTAAAAACACGCCTAAAGAAGACTTAATTTTAGCTTTCTAAATCCTTAAAATAAAGAAACTAATAGTAGTCTATATACGAATAGATGCTAACACACAAATATATGCACATACAGTACATTAGCAATGTATAACTAAACTAAAACTAAAAGAGTGTTTATTAAGTTTACAATCTAACATTTCAAAGAAATTTAGTTAGTAACAACACCTCGCTAATTCGCTATGACTTGTACATTTCATTCATCAGTCGGGTCCTCGCGTGAAGCTGGCGACTTTGTGCTTTGCGTGAAGACTTGGAATGGCAATGTCTAGAAAAGCAAACGACAGCCACCAATTGCTGTGATTCACTTCTTGTTAACGTGATGGTTACATAAAGAGAGCATTGCATAAGAGGCCAAATTAGTCTGCTGCTAAGGTCCGTAGCGAAAAACAGCGCACAAATCGTTACAACGCTACTAAACGGCAGACTACGCAAACTCAACAAATCTCTCTGCATTGCTTCTTCTTTGCAAGCATTAGTCGTATTACAAATTACTTCTGAACACTTATCTTCAAGTATCTCGAATTCAGAAAAGTGAAAATTAGGTGAATTTTAGACGAAACTTTTCCTAAGTGCGGCTTCTATTAGGTTAAGTAAAACTCGTTGGATTTATGAAGTGTACAGTCTTAGAAAAAAGTTTTGTAGCACAGATACTTTATTAGTCACGGAAATGAGGCAGTACACATCGCCAGAGGACGAGCGACCTGGTTCACAAGAGAAGGACTACAGGTATCGTACAAGGAAAACTCAGCTCGGACTCCTCGCGGCGCGCATGCTATACCCCTCTTACCCCCATGCAGTAGGCATGCTGGGAACGGGAGCATATGTCATCTGCGCGAGACAGTCACGCCCGCTGGTTTCTGCGCACTGAGTTTTCCTTGTCGGATGCCTATAGTTGTGGTAATAGAATTAGTTTTGTTTCGTTGTATGTTTGATCATGCGCACTGCCTTCTTTCTGGGACTTATAAAGTATCCGTGCGACAGAACATTTTTCTACGACTGTACATTGACTGCAGTGTTGTCGGATGGAGGGAAATTTCCCAAAATAAAACGGAAAATTAATATTTCTAGAGGGAAACGGGAATTTTTGCTTCAGAACTAGAAATTGCTATTGAATTACTAAGCGAACTCTAGCATTTAATGATTTTAGAAATTGGCTATTAATTAGAAATATGAAAATTAATTTTTGCAAGCATTTCTCTTCATGAACGCTATACATGCAGATTTTGAAACACTGAAACACTGCCATTTAATCTACTACTTTAGGCAATATTGAAAAAAAAAAAACAATTATCTTTGCGCATTTTCTTATATTTCGATAGTTCGTTATGTAGACACTAGTGGTACTGAATTTTGCAGTACAAATTAGAAATATTATGTCTTATGACATGACATTACAAGACAGTCACTAAAAGTATGACAGACTTATACGTCTAGTAAAATATAACAAGCTAGAGCCCGGAAATTAGGTGCTAGAAGTTAATATTGTTCCTCGCTATAGTCTATCGGTCTTACTAATAAAAACTCTTACACAGACGTTTAACTGTCTTATACTTATACAATGAGTAGCTCGTTTATAAGTCGTGTGCAAATTCCTTACTAATAATCACTACATACGTCGTGTATAACAGTATAACTGTTACACAGCTACGTCATAATTTCGTCATTACTTCATTACGAAAGGTAATAGAATATCCGAGGTTATATATTGCATCCGATAGTGAGCGCCAGTGTGCCGCGCTAAGTATCGATAGTACAACTAGGCCTGATCGATTACCACGATATATTGTGGTCAAAGAGTACAGCTACTGCAATATTATTCTAATTATTCCGTACTCTTTGGTTTGTTCTTCTGTGGTTACAAGGCAACCATCATCATAAAATGACAATCGATACGAACAGCTGTTAGAGGAGCGGCCATTTCTTCTCTATATACAACGCTTAAAGAAGGAGTTTCGTGTATGTAAGTATTGAAAAGCAATTCCCATATATAGTTACAGGCTGTTTATACATCCATCGCTTATGCATGGTTTATTAGTAACGTTTTCTGTTCCAATTCTGCATAAGTCTCGTGTAAAAACTATACCGGTTTATTAGTAAGACCGTATGAATATAGAAGCCATGTCCCACTTCTTTGAGAAGTCATTCTTGTCACTCAGTATCTTTCCTTCGTTTACCGTTAAAGGTCTTTAATCCTCTTAGCCACCACTTATAAATTAGCGTACAGTTTACAAGATCCATTGCCCAGTCCTTGTGATTATTGTCTTTACATATCGGACTCTTGTGAACTAGGCTTAAAACTCTCCTTACGGGCACCACATCTATTCACCTACACTCAGTGTCATTCTTAAATTTTAACACCTAAAATTTCGGACTCTAAAACAACACAAAGACTTAGCAGAGAAAAATCAGTAGATGTTTGTACTTTCAAAGTTCTTTAGTTAAAAATTATCCTACCTTCAAAAAATGTTTTTTCTAAATTCAGAAAGAATGAAAAACATTTTTTAAACATATAATATGGCGGGAAATTTTTGTCTAAATAGAGAAATTTTAGGTGTTTGACAGGAAAATTCCGTTACTGAACCTGGCAACACTGTCTGCACATGAAAGATATGTTTATTTATAAATAAAGATTGATAAGGTGAAATTCTTCGTTCAGGCTAGCCTTAGTTCGTCCTAAAGGTACGGTCACATGTCGCTACTTTTGCAGCGCTATTTTTATACTGCAGCTGCAAAAGTTGCGTGTCGTGTTCACACGTAAGCCAAAAGTAGCGCGCTGCACGCTACTTTTCGTGCTGCGCAACCCGAGTGCAGCAAAAGTTGCAACTGGAGGTTGCGAGTCTGTTCACACACAAGGCGCTACTTTTGCAGCCGCAGTCATGCTGCAGGTTTCCATCTCCGTGTTGACTTCTCAATATACATTTTGTGGTTATGTTCGCATTATTAAGAAACTCATGCGAAAGCTTCCTTATCTATTATTTGCTTTTCTGTCGTATCTAGTATTCAGAAATTGACATTATTTTTACTATAAAGCTTTTAAAAACGCCTATATACTTAAATGATAACCAACAGTATATTCACGTAATCAATGTTGGCAACCCTCCTGTTTGGAACTACGCTACGGAAAATTAAAAAAATGAATTATATCGTCAGCAATTATGCTCACACTGTGTTGTGTATTTAATAACTGTTACAAATAATTTATTTTCATCGCATTTAACATTAAAATATATCCAAGCAATAAAAGTAACATTGGCACATTTGGGTGGTAAAACTGCTTGCAACCGCAGCAAAAGTTTCAACAAAACCGATATACAAAATGCTGCGGCTGCAACCCTGAGAACCCTGATCACACGTCGCTACTTTTAAGTTGCGCGCAGCATGGAAAAGTAGCGGGCAGCAGGTTCGGCAGCCGCTACTTTTCGGGTTGCACCGTTGTTCGCACGTCGCAGTACAAGAGTTGCGCAGTTTTTTTTGTATTACATCGCTGCAAAAGTAGCGACGTGTGATCGTACCTTAACTTTGGCATTACGTGTCACAATGACGATATTGGAGGCTGCTGGAACAAAACAGTGAGAACAAGTCATTTATTTCAAATCTCAATTGTTCAGAATCTGACAACTTATTCCAGAATTTTATAGTACAAAACATCGGATGTTTGGCTTCGCTTTAAGCTTTGTGTTATGAGAAGTTGTATATTCTTCTTTCCAAATTGTATAGCAGGTACTTTTTTCTACCTACGTAGAAAGGCGAATAACTATAGACTACCTTCGATTGTAAGTGAAAGCAATGTTAATCAGAGATGGTCTTCTATATACTCCTTTTCATAGAACGAAACCATTAATTTTTTCAGCCTTCATAGTTATCTCTGAATATAGAGCATAACTTAAAATTGCTCAACACTTCGACCCTGTTTCAGTGCAGTATATTCATGACAATGTGACATCAATTCCAACACACCGCTATCACAACTGACCCACTACTGATAAGCGCTACATGTCTCATTATTCATCCTAGTTTCACAAAATATTACGGACATACTGGTCAATATTCCAACTTTACGTTTAAAAAGCTGACGCTAGCTCTAGTTCTCTCTCTCTCTCTCTCTGAAGTAGAAGCAGAGCGTTTAGAATAGAAAGTGTGGTAACTCGGCAAGGGTCTAATGGGACTTTTAAACCCCTAGTGTCGCCGCGGCAACTGAGCGAAACATTGGCGTGGCGATCGTTCTAAGATTGCAGGTTTCCTCTTAATACTGTGGACAGAGCAGGTAGAACTCGTTCTGCTATGGAATTAAGAAGATATTTCTTGTGGTGTTCGGGTGATTTTTATTGTGCCGTTTATGTGAGCGAGTAGTAATAAGCCTAATTGTTCTGTTCTTGATGTAAATCCAATTATAGATACTCTATAATCTGTAAGGAAAAGACTTTCTTTTATCCAACCATACACTAGACTATTTTTCAGAAGTGGTGTAGAGCAATTCCACGAACACAGAAAACTGTATGCTCGTTCTTATATCTGTGATATTCATTTTTCTGCGGTTTTGATTGTGATTTTTTAAAATTATGATTTATTTAACTACGCTCGCAACTGCAGAGGTTATATCAGCTTCGCCGGTGTGTCGGAATTTTGTCCCACAGGAGTTTTTTTACATGCAAGTAAATCTACTGACATGAGCCTGACGCATTTAAACACATTTAAATGCCATCGATCTCGGCCGGGATCGAACCCGCAACCTCGAGCATTGAAAGCCAGCGCTATATCAACTGCGCTACCGAGGGCGACTTTTGATTGTAAGAGCCGATAAATTTATTATTGCCAGTAAAGAGGTAGGACTTCCACGCAAGAACTGGCGACCAAAACCGTATGCTATAACATATATTTTCCCAAACGTGCCTCGATATCTTAAAAAAGAAAAGAAGAGGAAATATCCAACGAAGAGGACATCAATCCGTTCTCATAACAATGTATCCTTACCAAGTACCATCTGGCTATGACCAATTCCACTGACGCTAAATAACCCAGCAGTTGATACAGCATCGTTAAATATCCGAGTAAAAAATAATTGGATGTGACACCCGAAAATCAGAAGAACACCTTAGCTAATCATGCGCTTGTATGCATTTATGTGCCATTACTCCACACCTGAATGTCCAAAATTATGTCTAGTTATATTGACCGTAATTCCTTCCAGTGAATGAACTCCAGACCAGCATTTCAGCTGTTTAGTGTGAGTTTTTCAAAATCGATACATTTTTAGAGTCATAAACTGTGATGGGTTCGAGGAAAGTGAAAATACAAAAGAATTCAAAGGTGAATGAACGACCATGCAGATACGCTGAACTCAAAGACTCCCTCGTCTGCTCTGTGCAAAGGATTCTAGCATTACACGATTTTAGAAAATATATGACACGTAATTGACAATATAAAGAACACGTTTGCCTAAGAAAGAACCCTTGAATTATTTAGAGTGACAATTCAGAGCACTAGCGAAATATATTAATTCTTGTGGGATAGCAGATTTAAATATATTCAGACAGAAAAAAATTAACTAGGATCCTCTAGAGCGATATTTTGGAATTAGAAAATGATTATCTTGTGATGATTACCATAGACTTTCTACATGTGAAGATTTTTCAATCCATGTGCCGGTTAAAAATGTACTGTATTAAAGTGCTAATTTTGAACTCCTAATTGAATCCAAGCGCCTAGCTTCTACTTAATTAAATATGCATGTTTAATTATTAATTATATTTTTAATAATAGCACTTTAGTCGTAATTAACGTAAAAGTTATTTCGGTAACAAAAGTACAGTATAATTCTACTTTGCATCTAGACTAGAACTTAATCTGGTTTACAAATTTATTACATTTATTTATTACGTTTCCACATCATAAGAGATTTCTAATCGAGCATATGAGAAAGTAATAGACCTCATGGAAAAGTCGTTAATTTAATATTCTCCAATAAGTAGCATACAGCTACTTAATACAGTGCTACCAAATTGTTTTAATTTTACAAAACACAAAATAACCTAGCTATTTCAAAAGATCAAAACTTACATTAGCATAGATATAATATCGAAGCTTAATTTATGAGTCTAAGTTGCACGTAATATTTTTGTTCCCCTGAATTACGTATAAACCAGATACAACTGCAACTAATGACTAAATAGTAGATAAAAACTATTGGTGAAAATAAAGTGTCTCCTTTATTATATTACATTCTTTCTTGTGTATAAAAACTATAATTTCATGTCAATGCGTACTTTATAATGCCATAAAATTTTCAATTTTGCGATGCTGTACTTTTTTTTGCGTCTTTCTGGCTGAAGTCGGCACAATGTTCCATTTTTCGGTTAATTATTATATTTACTATTCAGGGTTGTGTTATATAACTCACAATTTGTTAATATAGTAATATTACATTTTAAAGAAGTAAAATATTGTAACTAAGTACTTTACAATACATTCTTATCTAATGGGTTATTTTAAAAACCTTTTGCATTCACTTGAATAGCGATCCTGGATCGGGCAGTGAAAACAGGGCTAGCGCCACTCGGCTACGATCCACTGAACTAGAGGAAGTAACGTCTTCTACCCGCTCTGGCAGTAGTAAAAAGTATTGGTGAAAATGTAATGTCCCATTTGATATATTATATTATACTTTCTTGTACATCGAAAACAATAATTTTGTGTCAAAATGTACTTACAACAACACAAAAGTGTTCAGTTTTGCGAAGCTGTACTTTTTTTTGCGTTCTTCTCTCTGAAGCTGACAGATTGTTCCAGTTTACTGTTGATTATTATACTCGTATTTACGATTCAGGAGTGAATGATATAACTCAAGAGTAGTTAATGTAGTAGTATTACATTTGTTAAATAAGTAAAATATTGTGATAAACTATAACATACTTTTATCTAGTGGGTATTTTAAAACATCTGCATTGACTCGAATAGCGCTCCTGAAACTGAGAACAGAAAGCAGCGCGAGCGCCGCTCTGCGACGAACCGCTGGACTAGTGGAAGTATCGTCACATTCTCTTCTACCCGCTCTGGTAGAAGTTTGCGACGGTATGACAAAACCGGTCATTTCCACCGAAGACAAAAAATTAGCTTTTTACGGTTTCGGTATATTTAGGGAAGCATCTTTCTGAATATGTTACTGTTTTTATTCTAACTCGTTCATTTCCATGAGAAACAGTTTGTTAAATAAGTATTTTCAATCAAAAACTGACATTTCCAACATTATGTATATGTTGTTAGGGAAATGATATGATATGAATCCCACACAAGTAACCAGTCGATAGCCGGGGCTAGTTTAGCACGCTCGTAGCGCGGGCTACCGAAATGTCTATGAATAGCACTCCAAGACATTCGAAAAGTCATTTAACAAGAAATAATATTGGGGAGACCAAATCTTAAGGCTGATTCACAATAAACCGGGAACGAGAACCAGAATGAAAACGAGAAGCAGAGGACGTGAATATGAACATTTTTGATTCACAATAAACCGAGAACGTAGACGACTATGCATATCGATATGTATGTCTATAACGATATGTGAAGTCGATATTACGCATTCTGATGTTATTTGTGTATAATTGACCAATGGCGTTCTCTCATGAGTACAAGGCAGCCTACATAAACACAGGTTAACCAACTTCGAAATTTCAACTGAAACATTTCATTAGGTACGCTACTATAAATGTGCCCATGTATCTTTATTATCACAACCTATTTTAAGTCTACCATAACGTAAAATAATTAGAGAAGAAACATTTGTAATAGAACAAAATTGAACACAACAGTAGTTATTGAATTGAAGCGTGAATATGTAGTGTGTAATACAACCAATACAGTAATAAAATATGATTCGCTTCCGATCGGTGTTCAAAGACGCAGCTATTGAAAGCCACATATTCTCCTTCATTTTCTCATCTTTATACGTGGCGCGCCGCTTATCGTAAACGTGAGGATTTCAATATTAGAATCTCATGAAATAAAACTTGCTCCATGATGCACAGCACAGAACAAAATAATGTATAGGTTATGTCACGGTCTTCTTGCTACAAAATATACAACGACAAAATAGCTTTTAGATGGCAATAGAATGAATCTAGTGGGCTGTGATCGGAAACGTGAACGCCAAAGTTGAAACTTGGCCAACTCTCCGTTCCCGATCTCGGGCTCCGGGAAGCTTTTCGTTAATTGTGAATGCTCACATTTAAATGTATACATTTTAACAATTTTACCGTTTTCGTTTTCGTTCTTATTCTCGTTTCCGGTTTATTGTGAACCAGCCTTTAGTCTTGAAACGATTCTTGATACTCCAAACAAAATCAGAATTTCACTGCATAGGATTTCTTAAACAAAATTAAAAATGAGTAAAGCATTTCCGTTATCTTTTACAATTTCCGGAAGCCGTAATCCTCGAGTAAAATAGAATGAATGACGTAAGCAAGACTGAGTCCCAGTAAGAGATTTCTCTCTCTGCCATTTCTATCAAGAATCGTGGTACACAATACGTGATAAGTAAATTTTACTTTCACAGTGTATGTACCGGCCGGTAACAAGGGTGAACGCCATCTTTTCCAGGTATTAAATTAGTTTCAACATCAACTAAGTCTACCAAGACGTTTGAGAAGTAGGTGGACACAGGCCCGAGGCAACAGTCTCGCTTCCGGAAGACCTGGGTTCAACATTCTCTTTGTTAGGCGGTGGGTACTCACGTTTCTTGTGGTTTTGGGCGTTCAAAAATCATTTATCTGGTAGGAGGAACAAAATGTGTCACGGAATCCACTGCATCAGACAGACAATGTCTATCGTAAGAATTTGCACCTCCTGCTTAGATATTTTAAGACATGAATGCAATATAACCTGATTGGCAATACTAATTCTTTATATTATTTCGGCAACAATGTACGCCACGGCTAAAGAACGAAGCTTTAAGCTTTAGGTTAACGCTTCGTGGAAGCCACGGTCATGAATTCAAATCCTGCCTAAAGGTTTTTATTTATTTCATGACGAGCACTTGATTTAGGTGCTGTCATTTCAATGTCTTCGGGAATACTGAAGATAATATGGGATAATATGAAAACACATACAAGAAAATATCATGTAACAAACAAAATGAAAAGACTTCATTAAGTTCTGCTATTCCAATGTCTTCAAATGTAATATTAGCCCTGCATGATACATTTGTGCGAGATCGTGCGTATTTGCTTGGTTTCCGCACAAAACCAATCCGCGGAAAATCTAAAATTCCACATTCAGTATTCCCAACCTAACACACATAACAATTTCCCTCTTCTTACCGCTTAAGTGACATATTGATTTTACTGCTTTAGGCTTTTAACATATTATTTTTAGAGACGTTCAATATAGTAATAATTATAAATTGGAAACTTATCACAGCAATTTCACCTAAATTGCACTGTTAATTATTGTTTTTAAATATTTGCAAAAATTAAGTAAACTCTACAACTCCACTAAAGTTACTGCATTCGTGATGCAAGTAACGTTAAGAAGCCGTGAAAAAATTAACAAGATTCCAGACTCATCATAAACTGGGGGAAAAAAAAGACAGACGTATATCACGGCCTGCTGGAGTATAGTAAACACAGAAAACATTTTAAAGCAACAATGTTGAAGATAGATATTTTTGTTTTGCAAATTTGCCGTCATTGAACAGAAACCAAGATAGAGATTTCATTGCAACCAATTAGAAATTCCTCTGTCAGGTATGTAATAAACGATCTTCGAACAAAATAATGTACGATACACGAGCGGTATGTTTTCTTTCAATTCTCGGAAATTAAAAAAGCTCAACTACGTTTCGCTTTTTCAAACTTTTCCTCGAACATGAAAACTTAAACATACCGCTCTTGTAACGCATATTACTATAGTTATTCATATTACTTTAGTTATTGTATTTGAGACAATAAAAATTGATTAAACGTTTCTTCAATAAATGTAGGCTATCATTTCAATGCTGTTGTTGGATTTAATCGATTAATCGATCAATTTCTGTTGTAAGATTAATCGATAAAAATATTTAATCGAATAATCGAGTCGATTAAAATTAATCCGTTGTAATTTATATTAATTAGTATTTTGTTAATACAAACTCATACTAAAAATTCCGACAATATTCCTCTCTCGGAAATTGCTTACTTAAAAGCACAATAGTACAGTTATTTTCTAACTGTAAACCAGGTAGCGTAGAGACAATCTTTGCACAAACACTTTAGAAAGAGATAGATATATGACGACAGTGACCTAGTCTACCTCTATTGAAAGTTGAAACACAATACGAAACCCGTATAAGTTTTATGGTTTTTCAAGAAAATTTCCACCTTTGATGTCAGCTCATCTTCCTAGCATATGAAATACATACTTTTCTGGGATTCGTCCCCCTTATTCCTTATAAAATAGCCATGTCTACACTGTGTGTAAATGGGAGCGTAACTATCTTCTTCTTTTTCTAAAATCTGGTAATTCGGATTACAATAGGGGCCAGTCTTCTGTTTCGACCGCTGTACTTTTGCAGGTGCTTGCAGTTTCTGTACTGAGTTTTATATGACGGTTGTGTGTTTAGTTTGATAAAGAAAAAAAAAACAGTTTTCTGTGGTCTGTGGAAAGTGTAAACTCCGTTATGTAATATGAGAATTTGAGAGGTAAACTCGGTGAAACGTTTGGATTTAAATTGAAGGATCGTGGAGAAGTGCTTAACAGAAGAAAAAAGTTTTTTTTTTTTTTCGCGTTGATGCAGAATACATTGTTATTAAACGTAGAGCGGCACTTAATTCGGATATGAATGCATTCACAATTTTAAAATCATGGATGAAGCAGTATTAACTACATGAGTCTTCATACTTTTTGTTATTTATGTTTTGCTTAGCCTAAACCTCGTATCCAAATCTTTTCCCTCCAGTGTATTAAAATAATCTTCTCTTTCGGAAATTATCCTAGCCCGTCTTGCTGATAAATCATAATCTTCAAATATTAAGTCCATCATTGCCTTCGCCATGATAAAAATTATTGTCGTTAATGCAGTATTCATTATTTAAATGACCAAATATTGACCAATTAACTTTTTTTATTTTAGTAGGTTATTTTACGACGCTTTATCAACATCCTAGGTTATTTAGCGTCTGAATGAGATGAAGGTGATAATGCCGGGGAAATGAGTCCGGGGTCCAGCACCGAAAGTTACTCAGCATTTGCTCATATTGGGTTGAGGGAAAACCCGGAAAAAACCTCAACCAGGTAACTTGTCCCGACCGGGAATCGAACCCGGTGCACCTGGTTTCGCGGCCAGACGCGCTAACCGCTCCACAGATGTGGACACCAATTAACTTAAATGTAGTTTAATGAAAACTTAAAGTCCAATTTATGTTGGTGAAATGCATTGTCCCTTTAAATGTCAATTAAAAATATTTTAAATAATAACAAAGTTAAATAAGCGAAGTCCGTATAGGTCAGTTTCTATCTGATGCTTTTCCAATTCACTGCGGGCTAAAGCAGGGTGATGCACTATCACCTTTACTTTTTAACTTCGCTCTAGAATATGCCATTAGGAAAGTTCAGGATAACAGGCAGGGTTTGGAATTGAACGGGTTACATCAGCTTCTTGTCTATGCAGATGACGTGAATATGTTAGGAGAAAATACACAAACGCTTAGGGAAAACACGGAAATTTTACTTGAAGCAAGTAAAGCGATCGGTTTGGAAGTAAATCCCGAAAAGACGAAGTATATGATTATGTCTCGTGACCAGAATATTGTACGAAATGGAAATGTAAAAATTGGAGATTTATCCTTCGAAGAGGTGGAAAAATTCAAATATCTTGGAGCAACAGTAACAAATATAAATGACACTCGGGAGGAAATTAAATGCAGAATAAATATGGGAAATGCGTGTTATTATTCGGTTGAGAAGCTCTTATCATCCAGTCTGCTGTCAAAAATCTGAAAGTTAGAATTTATAAAACAGTTATATTACCGGTTCTTCTGTATGGTTGTGAAACTTGGACTCTGACTCTGAGAGAGGAACATAGGTTAAGGGTGTTTGAGAATAAGGTGCTTAGGAAAATATTTGGGGCTAAGCGGGATGAAGTTACAGGAGAATGGAGAAAGTTACACAGCACAGAAGTGCACGCATTGTATTCTTCACCTGACATAATTAGGAATTTAAAATCCAGACGTTTGAGATGGGCAGGGCATGTAGCACGTATGGGCGAATCCAGAAATGCATATAGAGTGTTAGTTGGGAGACCGGAGGGAAAAAGACCTTTAGGGAGGCCTAGACGTAGATGGGAGGATAATATTAAAATGGATTTGAGGGAGGTGGGGTGTGATGATAGAGACTGGATTAATCTTGCACAGGATAGGGACCGATGGCGGGCTTATGTGAGGGCGGCAATGAACCTTCGGGTTCCTTAAAAGCCATTTGTAAGTAAGTAAGTAGAGTTAAATAAGACTGGTAAAGTCGGCCCTAAGTGTAGGTATCGGATACCAGTTTCTAAGGTGAGAAACAGTCATCCAACTGGGTTCCGGTTGGGTAGATTATTCTAACGTGTGTATTAGCAGTGCAGATAATATCGCGAGAATTGAACTTTCACGATGTCCCCATTATGAAGTCAACCAATCAAATCTTTCTTAAACACTCACATTACGGTAGATATTTTATGTGCTCTTCAAATTTATCTCGCCGTAAGATTACCGATACAAGAAAGAGATCCAGTTGACTGCATTCTCAAGACTAGTGGCTCCGTAGCTTTTACGGCCTCGGGGAACCCGTGATTCCTCTACTATTTGCCGACAGCAGCTAAATAAAATTAGATAACTTCACAGCTAATTCGACCAATGACATTTAAAACGTTGCTCACAACTTCATAAGTTGTTCGCAGTAAACAACGTGTGTAGTAACGCTTGGAACATTCTCGCGTTCCTAATGCTAAAAACTGCGTTATAAAATAATAGTACTGGTAACATGTATCTGCTTCTTGATCAGAAAACTTTCTTCGAATAGCGGTCTTATTTATTAAAGTTAAATCGCAGACACTAGTTTTATCGTGAAATGATTATTCCATTAGAAACTTGTTTACAAAGCTACTGAAACAAATTTCTTAAGCTCACCATATAAGAGAAATCACATGAGCTTGTCATGATTACTAATAAAACTAATGCGTTTCTGGAAATTTCAATTGTAAATACTAGTTTCTAGTATGAGAGACTGGTTTCATGGCAACGCTTAAAAACAAAACAAGGAAACAAGTATGATTTCATTCTCAAATAAGGATTTGATTTATTTATACTACAGTAAAACTTCGTCAATCCGGACTTCGCTTAACTCGGACAGGCAAAAAAAAAAAAAAAAAAAAAAAGACGAGTTTGGAAACATTAAAGAACCTTGTTTTTAAGATTTACTTCTAATATTAGAACTATGGAATTACGAATGCAGTAATGACAATATTACACCCACAGTATTAAGGGGAGGCAGAGTTGAAATTTTCGAACAAAACTGAAGAAAAAATAAATTTTTTTTTTTTCCATTTTTATTATATTTATTTTGATATTCCGATGTTAGTTTTTGATTTTGTGCCCTTAAAAGTATGAAATTAAAACCAAGATAACTGTATTACTATATTATTCCCATAATAAACTAATACTTATCATTATTTATATATCTTCTCTGAACATATAAATAAAGAGAAATATTGAAATTTTTTTACAATATGGTGCATGGAGCATTTTATATCAAACGATATAAAGTTTTATAAAATTATTAATATTTACAGAACTACTGTACTTAGAAAGTTGAAACTTGGTATGTCTATTACTAATAACATACTTAGTATCCATGATCAATTTCAAACAAATCGGATAAATTTAGTCGATTTTGAAATATTCACCTCTCCCTTCCCCTTAAAAATAAAGAAAATCCATTAAGTCTGCATTAAAGTAATGAAACTACACAAACAAATATTATTATCGATTACACAAACAAAGATTTAAAGTACGGTATATTTATTTATTTATTTTATTGCTAGTAAGTTAGAAAGTTAATAAACACAATGAAAGATAAACTAGCCCACTCCTGAATGAGTAAGACTCGTGCTCAGGAAGGGATTCCCATACAGACAAATATAAAATTAAAATTGAGGGTGAATACAGATTAAATAGTCTTTAATATGTTTAAACCCAAACTATAAATCCAATACAATTTTTTTTATTAATTTGGAGAGGATTCGTGGTTAAAATAATATTGGAATAAAATTTGTTTAATAATCTGGGACCTTGATTCATGCTATGATAAAAAGCTGCATTGGTTTTACATTTTGGTTCACACAAACGCATATATTTATGTATATACCTTTCACAACTACTAAAATTTCTATGAAAATATTTTAATAATAGTACATTATGCAACGAGCCTATAATGATAATAATTAAGACGCGAGTATGTTTGTTTATGAAACGAGCGCAAGCGAGTTTCATAATTTTCATACGAGCGTCTTAATTACCATTATAGGCAAGTTTCATACAACTTTTTATGCTCGACCATATTTCTAACATGAAATTATTCAGAAGTATTCATTTTATTCGTATCTAACTGAAGAGTGGAAGTGACCTTGTGCATCGCTCGTAAATTGTGAGATGTGCGCAGACGCGAAAGTATTGATTTTTTCCGAGGAACGATATTGTCATTGACCTTGTTATAATCTACAGAATAACATGAACTAATTTTGATATAACCTGGAAATTGATTTAGAATTGAAAAACGAGATGACAAATTGAATTTATTTGAATATTATTTACAATTAACGCTAATTATTATGGTAACAGAACATACCATTCTGCGACAGTATTGGATTTCTAGCCTCCGTGACGTTTCCCTCGTTGTCTTTCGATTGCATATCCGAGAATAATCGAAAACCTGAACTTTAATGAATAGGTGTGCTTTAATGACATGCATTAAAGGACTGCTACCAGGTGTAAAATTACTACATTTCGGCATGGTCGAGCATAAAATAAAATAATACATTTGTTTAATAATGAAAACTTTGAAGTGTTTAAACAACAATTCAGTTGGGTAATCTTTCTGATTTTTTAAATAAATTTTAATAATTTTTTCTGTAGTAAAATTAATGCATAATGGTTAGATTTATAAGTTCCCCTTTAGATTTTAAATTAAAAATTAAATTATGCTTTATTTAACGACCCTCGCAACAGCAAAGGTTATATCAGCGTCGCCGGTGTGCCGCAATTTTGTCCCGCAGGAGTTCTTTTACATGCCAGTAAATCTACTGACATGAGCCTGTCGCATTTAAACACACTTAAATGCCATCGACCTGGGCCGGGATCGAACCCGCAACGTCGAGTATAGAAGGCCAGCGCTATACCAACTATGCTACCGAGGCCCACTGTGTAGTGTATTTAGGATTTTTAAGTAGATTAGTTTACGACGCTTTATCAACATGTTAGGTTATGTAGCGTCTGAATGAGATGGTGATTACGTCGGTGAAATGAGTCCGGGTCCAGCACCGATAGTTACCAAGTATTTGCTCATATTGGGTTGAGGGAAAACCCCGGAAAGAAACTCAACCAGGTAACTTGCCCCCAACGGGAATCGAACCAGGGCCACCTGGTTTCGCGGTCTGACACGCTAACCGTTACTTCACAGGTATGGACATGCATTTAGGCCTATTCCTTTTAAATACATTATAATAAACTTGTTTCGCTGCTATAAACAGAGTTTTAATGCACTTTCTACCGTTCTTTTAGGTTACTTACTTACTTACTCACTTACTTACTTACTTACTTACTTACTTACTTACTTACTTACTTACTTACTTACTTACTTACTTACTGGCTTTCAAGGGACCCGTAGGTTCATTGCCGCCCTCACATAAGCCCGCCATTGGTCCCTATCCTGAGCAAGATTAATCCAGTCTCTACCATCATATCCTACCTACCTCAAATCCATTTTAATATTATCTTCCCATCTACGTCTCGGCCTCCCCAAAGGTTTTTTTCCCCTCAGGCCTCCCAACTAACAGTCTATATGCATTTCTGGATTGCCCATACGTGCTACATGTCCTGCCCATCTCAAACGTCTTTTAGGTTATTTAAGCTAATCCGGACTTTCGTTAAACCGGTAAACTTATCCTCCTAATTAGTCCGGATTATTGAGGTTTTACTGTATTTGCAAATAGGATTGTATCTGTACAAAAGTCACAAAAGTTTCCAAAAGGTGTTTTTTACGCGCAATTTTATTGTTTCTGTTGCAAATGAAAATAACCAGAACATACTTGCATACATGGTTGCATCAAGTAAGTTTGGCAGTCACAATATACATTAAAGATATAGATAGTCAATACACAGAATTTTTATATTTTACACACCGAATCACATACAAAAGAACGTTTCATAAACCTTTTACATTTAAAACATGGAATATGAAACCCTATGAACCTTTAAATAACAAGCACCATATTACTTAACGAAAAATTGTTCATTGTTTTAAATGAGATATCATTTTCACACATTAAATCAAAAGTATCAAGAAATATTATATTAACATATTATCTGAAATGAACTTTTCCAGAGACACTACTAGTATTTACAGCATCTACACAACTTCAATTCTAAACCATAAGCTCGATGTTTCTGAAATTTTGTTCGATATACTTACTGGCTTTTAAGGAACCCGGAGGTTCATTGCCGCCCTCACATAAGAACGCCATTGGTCCCTGTCCTGAGAAAGATTAATCCAGTCTCTACCATCATATCCCACCTCCCTCAAATACATTTTAATATTATATTCCCATCTATGTCTTGGCCTCCCCAAAGGTCTTTATTCCTCCAGTCTCCCAACTAACACTCTATATGCATTTCTGGATTCGCCCATACATGTTACATGCCCTGTCCATCTCAAACGTCTGGATTTAATGTTCCTAATTATGTCAGGTGAAGAATACAATGCGTGCAGTTCTGTGTTGTGTAACTTTCTCCATTCTCCTGTAACTTCATCCCTCTTAGCCCCAAATATTTTCCTAAGCACCTTATTCTCAAACACCCTTAACCTATGTTCCTCTCTCAAAGTGAGAGTCCAAGTTTCACAACCATAAAGAACAACCGGTAATATAACTGTTTTATAAATTCTAACTTTCAGATTTTTTGACAGCAGACTGGATGATAAATGCTTCTCAACCGAATAATAACAGGCATTTCCCATATTTATACTGCGTTTAATTTCCTTCAGAGTATCATTTATATTTGTTACTGTTGCTCCCACGTATTTGAATTTTTCTACCTCCACAAAAGATAAATTTCCAATTTTTGTATTTCCATTTTTGTTCGATAAATCAAGAAAATATTTTAAATTACTGCTTAAGATATTTTCAAACAAGTTATATGTAGTATGTCAAACATAATTTAAATAAGTAAAAGATGGTCACGTTTAGTATAGCATAAACATGTTTAATTAATTTCTGAATATCTTCTATTTTAATAGTCCAGTTTTCTGCCGTGATATCATACATAACTGTCCATTACCATCCAATTACAAGCGCCCTTATATGGAACTTCTCGGTCGTAACGCGGAGTACAACGCATTCTGAGATCGCTACGTAGCAACAGATTTAACCAGGTATACAGGGTGATTCAGTAGAAGTGTGCAAAAATTAAACAGAATATCCTATTGAATGTTTTGAGATAGAGAGCTTGGGGTCTGTGAAGCCAGATTAAGGTTGAACTGCTCTATCGTACTGTACCTACTTTAACTCTTCAAATGGTATGAAAGGCTATGTCGTAGACTCGTTTTCCATGGGATAATGTAATATGACACATAGAACCACCTTGTGAACGACAGGTCAACAAAGAAACATGATGAATTGCCTGCATGTAATAATAAATGTAAATATTAAATTAATGTAAATGGTATAGAACAGTGTTTCTCAAACTACGGTCCGCAGACCACCTGTGGTCATCGAGGTCTGCCCTCGTGGTCCTCGTGTCCTCATGGACAGTTCAGTTCGTGAGTAAAAACACTCATTGTTAATACTGTACTGTATTTTGATTAAACAAAAACCTAATGAAAATGATCAAACTCAAAAGCGCAATATTTCATAGTTTACGTAAACGGATGAACTACTTTCCTTCCCTCCTATACCTAGTAAAGTGATTTGTTTGTACAGGGACATCATTTTATTTTTACTTCAATTTTTATTGTACCTGAGTTTTTGAATGTACTTCACTCCCACTCCTTCTACTAAGGAAGTTCCAACTCCACACAGAACCAAGACCGCAGATAGTAAGCAGTACTGAGTTACTGAGTATAGTACGTTCCGGAAATATGTTCGCGTTTTCCAGTGACGAAAGAGCTTTCAATATTGAATAATATTTTCGCACAGGTACTGTCCGTTTGCCTACGTCGCATCCCGATTTCCCCCACCTGCTTCTGCTCGCCCCTCTGTAAAAGCTGGGCTGTCTTAGCTCTTTTTGAAAACATTAATTTCTCTTAGAATTGGACGTTTACGTAATATTATACAGCTGTTTAATTTAACTTAAATAAAAGAGCCTCATTAAGTAATTAACTGTCACGTGATTTCCTCCCTTTCTACAATCCTGCGGCATAATCACTTGGACGGACAGTAGATAGCATGTCTGAGTAATTTTATATTTTCGGGTCGGGCAGAAGTGAAGATTGAATTCACAGTACGTAGAGTAGGTACAGAATTATTTCAACATGAGTTACTAGTACGAAGGACGAAACTGGCAATTGGAATTAGATGCAATAGTCTATAGTGCGATAATATGCACAAAAGAACTGAAGCCTGTATCGAAATGAACGGCCACCATTTTCAAAATTGTGTTTAAATATTCATATTATGATTATTTTTCAATTTAACTTCTTTCTCTATATTGTACGCTAATGTGCTGTAGACAGTATAATATACACTGCATAATGAATACGTTCGCATGGACAACTCAATTCGTGAGAAAAAACACTTATTCTTAATACAGTACTGTACTTTGATTAAAGAAAAACCTAACGAAAATTATCAAACTCAAAATCGCGATATTTCCTAGTTTACGTAAATGGATGAACTACTTTTCTTCCTTCCTATACCTAGTAGAGTGATTTGTGTTTTACGCCAGTATCATCGAACTCCAGTTTTGGAGGGGGAGCAAGCGGTGTTTCCGGTTCTCTAAAGGTATAGAGAGGTTAATATTAAAAATGTTAGTAAAAATAAAATGATGTCCCTGTATATTACGCCAGTATCATCGAACTCCAGTCGTGGAAGGGGGTAGCAAATGGCGTTGATACAGAGGTATAGGCAAGTTAATATTAAAAAGTTAGTAAAAATAAAATGATGTCCCTGTATATTACGCCAGTATCATCCAATTATTTCCAGTCGTGGAAGGGGGTAGCAAATGGCGTTGATACAGAGGTATAGGCAAGTTAATATTAAAAAGTTAGTAAAAAGAAATGATGTCCCTGTATATTACGCCAGTATCATCCAACTTGTCGTTTAAATGGCGTTGATACAGAGGTATATTATTTTTAATATTAAAATGTTAGTAAAAATAAAATGATGTCCCTGTATATTACGCCAGTATCATCCAATCCAGTCGTGGAAGGGGGTAGCAAATGGCGTTGATACAGAGGTAAAAAGCTAATGTTAAAAATGTTAGTAAAAATAAAATGATGTCCCTGTATATTAAAGTATCATCCAACTCCAGTTTGGAAGGGGGTAGCAAATGGCGTTGATACAGAGGTATAGGCAAGCTAATCCATTAAAAATGTTAGTAAAAATAAATGATGTTGTATATTACGCCAGTATCATCCAACTCCAGTTGGAAGGGGGTAGCAAATGGCGTTGATACAGAGGTATAGGCAAGTTAATATTAAAAAGTTAGTAAAAATAAAATGATGTCCCTGTATATTACGCCAGTATCATCCAACTCCAGTCGTGGAAGGGGGTAGCAAATGGCGTTGATACAGAGGTATAGGCAAGTTAATATTAAAAATGTTAGTAAAAATAAAATGATGTCCCTGTACAAGGTGAACACAATGTTACCAGGGGCAGCATACGCAACATGCAGTACAAACTCTTGGCAATATTCTCACAACCTTCCGAATAAGAATGAATCGGCCAAGCAGTACTCGATGTCACGTTGCAGGCTGCCAACAACTCGTTAGGTGATCTAATTTAACAGTTTCTAGTATTTTGAAACCCTTCATTACTTTCACCATCCTCGATGTGTTCCACTTCGATGTTTAGCAAAACAGCTCAACGGTTCAATGTCTGCATCAACGCACAGCACTATGCAAATTACATACTCAACGATTCTTCGCTTGAAATGCAAGGCAGCTAGACTACGCAGCACGCTTCATCCCTATTGTACGGCAATGTTGTGCCAGTACCGACACTATGGGCCCTATTCATACTACTAGGTTCAAAAAGTTCACGGAATTTTACTACCATTTTTCGTATTAATATATAACAAGGGATATTATACATTTGTTTTGTTGGTAACATTCATGATGTCATTTCCTTAAAGTTTGTTGATAATGGCAATTATTGGTTTTGAGTTGTAGGCAATTGTTTATCATAGTGTTTTGTTTGTTCGTCGCATTTTGTAATTATGTCCACAGAGCAAAGTACAAACATCAAGTTCTGTGTTTTGCTGGGGACATGATCAGTATGGCTGATGAAGATGGTGATTTCTTAAACAAAATGAAACTGGTGCTACTTGTACGACCCAGTCCCTAAACGACAGTCATCTGAGTGGAAATCGAAAACATCTCCTCGGAAGCAAAAATTTCCTAGGGACACTTCCAAAGGCAAAGTTATTTTAAATGTTATGTTTTATTTAACGACGCTCGCAACTGCAGAGATTATATCAGCATCGCCGGATGTGCCGGAATTTTGTCCCGCAGGAGTTCTTTCACATGCCAGTAAATCTACTGACATGAGCCTGTCGCATTTAAGCACACTTAAAGCAAAGTTATGTTGGAAGTTTTCTTCGACTCTCAGGGTCTCATGCACCATGAGTTCATTCCAGAAGGTCGTACTGTAACGAAAGAATTGTACGTAGAAACCCTCCGTCGCCTCTGGGACGCAGTGAGAAGGAAACGTCCAGAAAAGTGGGTAGAAAACAACTGGTTCCTTATGCATGACAATGCACCTGCTCATCGCGCAATTATTGTAAAGAATTTTCTTGCCAGGTACAACATAACTGCTTTGGATCACCCATCATACTCTCCTGATCTCTCACCACCTGATTACTTTCTGTTTCCCCGTCTGAAAAGTCATCTGAAAGGACGGAGATTCAATGCTGAAGAGGTTATCGCAAACGCGACGAGAGCACTAAGACGGGTTTCACAAAATGACTTCCAGGCCTACTTCCAGGAACTCTACACGCGTTGGCAAAAGTGTGTTGTTGCGGAAGGCAACTATTTTGAAGGGAATGCTGTAGAATAGTGTTTAAGGTACGTTGTTTCTATGATGCTAGCAAATTCCGGGAACTTTTTGAACCTAGTATGTAGATATTCCTAGCGCGGGCTTTCGGTGGATGATCAGCGAACTAACGTTTTTCGTATTCATAAACCAGTGTCAGCGATATGATATGATATGATATGATATGATATGATATGATATGATATGATATGATATATGATATGATATGATATGATATGATATGATATGATATGATATGATATGATATATGATATGATATGATATGATATGATATGATATGATATGATATGATATGATATGATATATGATATGATATGATATGATATGATATGATATGATATGATATGATATATGATATGATATGATATGATATGATATGATATGATATGATATGATATGATATGATATGATATATGATATGATATGATATGATATGATATGATATGATATGAATCCTGTTTAGCACGCTAGTAGCGCGAGATAGCGAAATGTCCATGAACAGCACCCTAAAATGCATGTTGTAGCCAGTGTTGCCAACTCAGAAATCCATTTACCGCTGCACAAGCTTAAAAAACCGCTAAACTGTGGTTGAAAAACTCCAGATTCTTCTTAACACATCACTTCCAAATATGAAATACAAACTATACCGTTTTAAGAACTGGAGAGTTTTATAAAAGTGTAGAGTAAATTATGGAAAGTGTGTATCACTTTGTATGTTCTATGTTCTTTGCAAAATCGTACGGACAATTAATTCTGAATATTTTGCATTCAATATCACCTTATATCATTTACACCGAGCTTTCCAACTATCACCGGCAACTTCTTCCACCCAATCTTTCAACGCTTTAGGTTTTTTACGCGGCATATTTCTTCAAAATTGAATGAAGTAGATCAAGAATATACTGGACACTTCGGAAACAATCACATTCACAATCACACCAGTCGGTTCGAAATCTGATGTCATACTGAGCTGGAGACGTGCCTGCCAACAATGAGTTTAGTTTTAAGTTTCGTTGCTTACGAGATCATAAGTATGTCTGTCTCTGCTACATGAACTATGATAAATTAAATAACCATAATATACTGTAAGTTATCATAAATTAAAATAATAATTCAGTTCATTCTCTACTATTTATCATTAAACATATCAATTCATTTAGAAAAACAATGCCTACATGATTAGACTAAGAGTTTAACGAATGTGGCATACCTTATTTGTATAATAACAATGAATGAGGCAGGAAATGGACGTGGTTGTACCAAATCGAGTTAACATAAAAGTTGAAATTTTATACTCGCACAATGAAAAATTGTGATAATACCATATTAAACTCTGGTTTATGATTAACTCGTATTGTTGTCCGCAAATACATTTAAAAAATAATTACAAAATATCTTTACAGAAAAAAAACCTGAAGATATCATCTCCTTCTGCCAGAATCATCAAAAAACGTCAAATAGCTAGCCGCTGACGGTAAAATTCTGTAGCTGATCATAGACCAGAAAACACCAGATTTAGCTACGAAACCGCTGACTTGGCAACACTGGTTGTAGCTCGCAGCATTTCATCTCAACATTACGTTATGATTATTGCACAGCAGAATCATTGAGATCACTGAAGCAGCCAACATTCTACTTCCATTCTTTCGATATAGCAGGAGAAAAGAGGCGATATTAGCATTTCGGTACTCTCATATTATTTCAGACGTCAGTAGCGACAATGATAGTTCTTTATTCAACTGTTCTTTTAAACAAACAGGCTGTGATTTACAAACATCCGTGACGCTGCGCAAAGACGTCATTCATACGCACTTATCACAAAAATTGTTACAAATCATACGACTTTAGGAACTTGATTCTTTACAGTTTAATTATGATCCTAATGTACAGTCTTGAAGAATTTACAAGAGTGACGTGATGTGTGGCAATTGTTGCGATAAATGCTAAGAAAATGTAATTTTGTAGTTAAAAATCGGGGGAAAAAATTGAACGAAGCAGCTATTGCATTCACAACCCATTTTTAGCTTCAGAATACTATTATTTAATGTACCGAAGTACATATGATATTTCCATGCAGATATTCTGCGTCATCATACGATGAAAGAGTAATGGAACGGAGAAAAATTCTCCACTAGAGGGAACCCAAGAGTTGGAACTTAAAACTGAGACGATTCTGTCCGACGCCGGGGTGGAATCCGGTGTGGCTTAGTGGATAAAGCGTCAGCACGTAGAGCTGAAAACCCGGGTTCAAATCCCGGCGCCGGAGAGAATTTTCTCCGTTCCATTACTCTTTTATCGATCGTATGACGCAGAATATCTGCATGGAAATATTTAATGTACTTCGGTACATTAAATATGACATGCGTAAATCACTTTGACTTAAGACGGCGCTTATTCCGTCGGATCCCGGCCAACTAGTGCACCTCAGCACATGTGTGGACTTCGGTCCTAGGTTCATAGATATCTATGACGTAGTGCAGAGGGCGGCCACTAGAGGGAACCAAGAGTTGAAACTTAAAACTGAGACGATTCTGTCCGACGCCGGGGTGGAATCCGGTGTGGCTTAGTGGATAAAGCGTCAGCACGTAGAGCTGAAAACCCGGGTTCAAATCCCGGCGCCGGAGAGAATTTTTCTCCGTTCCATTACTCTTTCATCGTATGATGACGCAGAATATCTGTATGGAAATATTTAATGTACTTCGGTACATTAAATATGACATGCGTAAATCACTTCGTGACTTAAGACGGCGCTTATTCCGTCGGATCCCGGCCAACTAGTGCACCTCAGCACATGTGTGGACTTCGGTCCTAGGTTCATAGATATCTATGACGTAGTGCAGAGGGCGGCCACTAGAGGGAACCCAAGAGTTGGAACTTAAAACTGAGACGATTCTGTCCGACGCCGGGGTGGAATCCGGTGTGGCTTAGTGGATAAAGCGTCAGCACGTAGAGCTGAAAACCCGGGTTCAAATCCCGGCGCCGGAGAGAATTTTTCTCCTTTCCATTACTCTTTCATCGTATTCAGAATACTAGCTAATTAAAGAAATGATACTCCTCAACAGTTCTTTCTTTATCTGTAATATTCTTGTACCCTTAAAACTCAAGAATAATACTATTTTACAAACAACTTCAAATTAGTGTAATTCTGAAAATATTGAGATTAAGACAAATGTTTATATGACACTTCTTGCTCAGAATGCCTTCAGAAATAAGCTCAGTAAAGGACGGTACATCCTCGTGAATCATCCTGTACAATTCGGGGGAAAAAACTTAACCAGGTAATGAGCCCAAGCAGGATTCGAACTCACGCCCGAGCTCAGAGGTCACGAGTCCCGCTCGCTACGCCCAGATTTTTAGGATTACTCCGGTGACCACTCCTACATATTATAAGCCTATAATTATGCTTTATGTTATGTGTTTATGCAAGTACATACGCTGATTTCCAAAATGTCCAGGGCCTTACATAAGGAGTTAAGAGTTATTACTCCCATGACATACGATAAGAACAATCCAGATCTTCAAGGCAACAAAGGACTTCAAATCAGTAACAGTAAAGGCTCATTCAAAATGAAAATTAAACATGACGTAAGCGTTAACTTAACGTTACAGTAAAACGTTTATAGAGCACATCTAGGTCAGAAAGCATGGGTAGACATAACGGCTCGGTTAGAAAAGCCAACGTACTATGGTAGGAACGATCATGATTTTAAAATCAAATGTAGGAAACAGAAAACGGATGTAGGTAAATTCTCATTTTTAAATAGAACTATAAATGATTGGAATGACCTACCTGCAGCGGTCTTTGAGGGCTGTCCTTCCTTAAAGACATTCAAGAATAATTTAAAAAGTTGTATATAAAGTGAAAATTAAAATTAAGGTGACATTCAACATTTAATTTTTTAAGGTGACATGTATTTATCTAGGCTGACGAGTTTACTTCCTTGGTTTGAATTGTAAATTATTTAAAAATAGCGTGTAAGAGGGCCTTAGACTAGAAATGTTTAGTTTAAATGTAGTTCTGTTTATAAGTATGCATAAGGATGTAATTATTTGACTTATTTGAACTGTTGTATCAGTGAAGCGAGGTGAGTCAGTGAATTATGGTTTTACAGTGCAGTGAACAGTTCCGATCAGTGATAATTTATAGCGTCAATGAAATGTGTTCTATAGTGTCAGTGAAATGTGTTACAGAGTGTCAGTGAAAATGTGTGCTAAAGTGTCAGTGAAATGCGTCATAGTGCCACTCCAGGGAATGAGATGAGAGTAAAGTGAAAGACTATTGAAACTTATGTAGGACCTATACATAATTATGTAGGTTGTATTGTAAAATTAGGTATTTTATTTTATGTTTTATTATTATTGTGTTAAATTGTATTGTGTATTCTTATTGTATTCTGTGTAAAATTGTTATGTTTTAAAATTTTATTGTGTAAGTAAATTTTATTGTATTGGTTATCATTTTATTGTGTATTGTTAATATTGTATATACCACTGCCACCGGCTGCTTGCCCACTTGCAGTGTAAATACATACATACACATACATACAAAATCAAGAAGTCATACCATCATTCTCGATGGGAACATAAACATAAACATACTTGGTAACCATGGAAACATAACAACGACGCCATTTCCTCATATACTGTCGTATACTTCAGCGCTCCACGATTGTGTTCTGTTTGCAAATCAAGCATAAGCATGAAAGTTTGGAGTTTGCAAATTCATGTTAACGTCTTGGTAATGTTTATGCCAATGCTTATGTGAATCACTATGAATGATCCCATTTGGTAGCCTGGACGCAAACTTCTGTGTTTATGTTACGGTTATGTTTAATTTTCATTGTGAATGGGCCTTAACTTAGTAACTGCACGCCATGCAGTACAAAGAATTAGAATATACGATCGTAAACCTGTTCTCTTGAGCATTGGGTACACCAAGGCCTGTATTACTCGTAGATATATACAAAAAAAAAGTACAACTAAACTTAATGGAAAAGCCTTGCCCTTCCTGAACACATTAATGTCCATTATTCCTAAATGAATAGTTAACTTGCCGGAAGAAACATACTGTACGCTAACTCCCACGTAATTAATGACGTGGACTCTTATCTAAGACTAAACGACCTTTGTACTAAAGCTCCGTGATTAATCAAGATATGAACAAGTTGCCAGCAATCTGCAAGGATATCGCTGGATTATTAATTTATCGATCACCGCTATAATTGTTTAAATATTTTCTCACGATAAGGCTCACAAAAGGTTTCGGCAAAGAACACCGGCATCATTAAGTAAGATAAATCGTCAGACACGCAACGAAAAATACAATTCAAAGAAGCACCAAATATCTCGTAGAGAGTACAAACGGAGCACAATATCTTTCTCTTTTTTTTTTTCTGTCCTATCAATTCATCGGTCACTCTTTTCTTTTCCTTATTTCCTTCTATCTTTCTGGGAATGAACTATATTTATTTTTCCTGCTTGGACTGATTCCCTGGTTGGGTTTTTTCAGAGTTCTTCCCCAACCGTACGACATAGTACGAAATGGAAATATAAAAATTGGAAATTTATCTTCTGAAGAGGTGCAAGAATTCAAATAT
This sequence comes from Periplaneta americana, assembly GCA_025594305.2. Taxonomy (NCBI): domain Eukaryota; kingdom Metazoa; phylum Arthropoda; class Insecta; order Blattodea; family Blattidae; genus Periplaneta; species Periplaneta americana. Next base: position 12,358,212 of record JAJSOF020000005.1, read on the forward strand.
CTAGCCACCGGTGTGGTTCAGTCGGTTAAGGCGCTTGCCTGCCGGTCTGAAGTTGCGTTCGGGCGCGTGTTCGATCCCCACTTGGGCTGATTACCTGGTTGGGTTTTTTGCCTAAGTTTTCCCCAACCGTAATGTGAATGCAAGGTAATCTATGGAGAATCCTCGGCCGCATCTCGCCAATCATCATCTCGCTATCATCAATTTCATCGACGCTAAATAACCTAGTTAAATTGATAAAATAAAATAATAAAGCAATCAGTAACAAATTATAAACGCAGAATAAATATGAGAAATGGCTGTTATTATTCGGTTGAGAAGCTTTTGTCATCTAGTCTCCTGTCAAAAAATCTGAAAGTTAGAATTTATAAAACAGTTATATTACCGGTTGTTCTATATTTTTGTGAAACTTGGACTCTCATTTTAAGAGAGGTACAGAGGTTGAAGGTGTTTGAGGATAAGATACTTAGGAAGGATGAAGTTACAGGAAAATGGAGAAAGTTACACAATGCAAAACTGCACGCATTGTATTCTTCACCTGACATAATAGAAACGTTTGAGATGGGCAGGACATCTAGCACGTATAGGCGAATCCAGAAATGCATATAGTGTGTTCGCTGGGAGGCCGGAGGGGAAAAAAACTTCGAGGCCGAGACGTAGGTAGGAGGATAATATTAAAATAGATTTGAGGGAGCTGGCATATGATGATAGAGACTAGATTAATCTTGCTCAGGATAGGGACCGATGTGACCATTAAACTCCGAATAAACAGAGCTCCCTTCAAGTGACGTCTTTCATTCTGCATACGAACCTGAAGGTACATCAGTAAAGTAAACAGCTAACGTCATCCTATATCCTGTGTTCCTTAAACCTGTAGCCTCCTCTAGGCAATGTTTTGGTGTCTCAACTTCGTTCCCTAATCATAACATAACAATAACTGTTACGAGAAATAATACTTGAATCATGCAATAAAAGTGCATTGTGCAAAGCATGTATTCATGTGAAAAATTACTTCACACAACATTTCTTCCATGAAACAGGAAGCCAAGCCATGTGTTTGTACTAATAATAATGAAGTACAAATGAAGCATGCAGATTCGTAAGATAACATTCATACTATACAATATAAATGTGCTAAACAATTATGTAAGACACAGTGAAAAATGTATATACACAAAAGATATACATCAAAACATACACTACTTTTAACCTTCACATACAAACCATGCCACTTCCTAAGCCACACTTGACATACTAGTTGTATGTACGTAGATCTTCTGAATATTTAAGTATCTGCCACAGAAGGTCAAGTGTAGAGACCTGAATTGCAATACAGGTAACTTCATCGCTACACTATACCACAAATAATGTATATATGCAACAGTTCAACAACAAAGAAACAAGTCTTAAACGACGATCTTCAACATAAATATCTACCGATGTACTTGTTCATTCTCTTACCAAAGCTTCCTGAATGTTTTTTTTTCTAGCATCATACATGCATAAAAGTTTAGGCTATATATTCCCAATGTGAGGTGTATAACAATACTATTACCGCAAAAAAATCTACAGATCAGTTTAACCCTTAAATTGACAATGTACCCTATAGGATACAACAGGTTAATAGGCTATATGCTATAATTTTAATAGAATAGAAAAAAATGGTAGGAAAATTAATATTTCACAATACTATAATATTGTACAAGATATAAAAATATGGACATTGCGATAGTTGTTTTCTTTACGGTCCGACAAGATTTAATAAACTAGTGTGAGAAATGAAGCTTTGCTAAGTTAAGGAACGACCAAATGGACAAATTTTCCAGTATTTCGTCCTCGATGTTTAGCAAGCTTGTTGCCACTATATCTGAGGTTCGTGCGGCTTTGAGGGCGATAAAAATAGTTAGCATGGCTTCCTTCGCAAGCGAAGTAAAGGTGGGAGAGTCGTAACTTACAAAATTGTAAATGAGTTCATGTCGAAACCTCCCCTCAAACTACGAATTCTCGAAATATCTCTACATTAGGCAAAAAATATAAAAAAATAGCTGCCTATACTAACAGTAACGGTATCAAAACTTACTTGGAATGTTGCATTAGAAAACAACGGCGCATACTTAAGAGGGATGGTACACTATTGGCCTGAAAAATTTAGTGAAATTTAGTTTTTTATAACTCAACTACTATAGAAGTTAAATGAACAAAACTTTTCATGCTTAAGATAAATACATTACACTTTATGAAACACTATTCAGAAAATTAAAATAGCTAATAATTACCTGTAAAAATAACAGAGTTGCATATTTTTTTATAACCGTAAAGCATTTACATAATAAAATCTACAATTAATTAAATATCTGTATGATTCTTTTACTGGAATATTTTAAAGACCTACATCAACAACATAGTCTAGGATAGTTTAACTATACATTCAGGAAATATTTTTCTTAATAAAAAATTTTAGAAAATGTAATATTGAAGATAATGATTAAGAAAAAAATATTTCAATATGCCCACTGCGTGCTTCAAACCGTCCGGGCTTGAATATGCACCACTGTCTTAGAGGAATTTGTAGAAGCACAACAAATCCTGTTTATGGATCAACATTTTTATCGCAACAGAATTCCATGTCCCACATGTAATTATTAGAACAACAATCTTTCTTACTTGCCTGCGGAGACGATATGGAACTGATTCTGTTTAGTATTGATCGAGTCCACTATCCTTGAGATAGATTTTTACGTACCGTACTTCTAAAAGTCGTTCCATCCTCTTTACTTTTACTCTGAAGTAATGCCAAGAAAATTTTATCGTCCCCAAAAATGCATTGCTCTCAGGCAGCCTTGAACATAACTTCGGACACAATTTAATAAATGTAATCAGTGACTCAAGATTCGTTACTCCGTTCACTTATCTGAAATCAATTCCGTCATTTGATTCCTTTTCTTGACTAGCTGAATCAGTTATCTTCAGACGAAATACAGAATGTCGTTCAAAATAATAAACATAAAATGAATATTTTGCGCAAAATTGACCACACCCTTTAAGAAAGCCATGCTTAAGATTTAAATCCTCTCAGAAAATTCAATGCCTTTCACCTCCTGTAAAGCCTGTGCCTTTCATATACTATATTGATCTTTTGTTAAATCCCTGCCTCTGTGCAACATGTCACAGTTTGCGGTGAAGGGGAAGAGAGATAACAAAAGATTCTCCTAGTCTGTGAGAAAAAGTGTGTAAACTATCACGCATTACACCGGTGACGAGAGCATTGAGATGAAGCAAACAAATATCTTTTGTTTTGTTTTTTAGTACTGTGACGCCTACGACCAAGATAAACCACTTCGAACTCAATGGTCAGCCACCGGTAGAGATATAATGCAACACCTTTAATGGCAACTGAAGGGTTTCCTGCAAAACAAGGTAGCTCCACTTCTATAAATTTGTGAAAAACAAAAACATTGTAAAAAGTTCAAATTTTAACTGAGTTTCTTCCCTCTTTCATAGTATGTCCTAGGTACTAAGGAGTTTCACTTTATCACTCACTCATTTATAACAATCAGCGATTTAGGAGGGTAAAATATAAACAAATAATGGGGCCACTCCCTGTTTGCAATGAAATAGGATATAATTAGTCACATTTTGCACTGAACACATTAAACACATATTTACGGTGCGTATATCAAAAACTACAACACAAGACATAGCATTATACAGGGAGTTTCCGGGCTAGTGTTACAAACTTTCAGGGATGATGGGGAACGGCACATGTATCAATTTGAGATGAGTAACCCTGGTCCGGAAATGATCCAGTCGAAAGTTATAAGCAAAAACAGTTTTGTGGATATGAAATAATTTTATTCCTCTGTACACCTTATTTACGTGTATTTATCTGTACATCTTACACATACTGTATTCATCTGAAGTTGTTTACGTTGTCTACCTACAGTATTCCATTCAGTGCGCTGTCTGAGGGATGGGGACAGGAAACTACATTAAAGCAATGCAGATAGCGTAATGTGTAACGGACATGGTCGGTCCTGATATGCACGTCTGTAGCCAGCAGTGTATGTGTACAAGTTGCAGTGTCCAGTCGATCAGTCCTAGTGAAATGGAGGAGTACACGAGAGCGGAATATGCAGACCTGATTTTCGAAAACGGATGAGCCAATGGGAACAGTAAACAAGCTCACAGGTTGTATCGGGTCAAGTACCCACGTAGGAAATATCTGGCCCATACCAATTTTCCACGACTGTTCCAAAGGTTAAAGGAAAAAGGGCACGTGGTGCCAAATTATAATTTCATTTCCACACAACTGTAGATTTTGGCCATTGATGATTCTCTTGGGTTTGCATTTCTCTGAATTTTTTACTATACAATTCCTGCCTTTCTAAATTATTCTGGATCTTTATGGTCACCCTCATTGAGGGCAGATTATTTTCTTTATGGTCGACCATGCCGAAATGTAGTAATTATACACCTGGTAGCAGACCTTTAATGCATGTCATTAAAGTACACCTACTCATTAAAGGTCAGGTCTTTCAGCCAATGACGACTCAGGTTACAACTGTTCGGCCAATGACAGGTCAGCTTTCTACCGTTATAAAACCGCAAGTATCGATTATTCTCGGATATGCAATCGAAAGAGAATTAGCGAAAAGTCACGGAGGCTGGAAATCCAATACCGTCGCAGAAGGTTATGTTCTGTTACTATAATAATTAGCGTTAATTGTAAATAATATTCAAATAAATACAATTTGTCATCTCGTTTTTCAATGTCTAATTTAATTTCAATGTTATCTCTGTAGGTTCTTATGGCCCAGCAAGGTCAATGTGGACATCTGTTCCTCGGAAAAAATCAATACTTTCGCGTCTGCGCACATCTCACAACATACGGGACATTGTTCAAAAATTAATAATATTCGTATGGAACTCGCCTTATGGTAATTAAAAGCTCGTATGAAAATTATGAAACTCGCTTGCGCTCGTTTCATAAATATCCATACTCACTTCTTAATCACCTTCATTATAGGCTCGTTGCATAATGTACTATTAAATATTTATATATTTGCTTATAACTTTCGACTCAGTCATTTCCGGACCAGGGTTCCTTATCTCAAATTGATACATGTGCCCTTCCCCATCATCCCTGAAAGTTAGTAACACCAGTCTGGAAACACCCTGTATATGTATAATGTATATAGCTTCAGGAGCTGTCTCATATTTCAACGAAACCATTGGGAGCTCAGCTTCAATTCCACTTGTAACTGACTACCAAATGCTCGGAATCACACCGTTATTGTACTAAATAATCAGGCATTTTTTTAACATATGAAACAAGCAAAACATTAATTTGACCAAAAATTGGAGCTATTCCTTTTTTTTTTACAGGGAGTCCCTAACTTATAGAAATCACTCGACCGCCAAATGGCAATGAAACCAAGACGCTCGGAGAAAACCTGCCCACGAAAGATCTCTCCATCACAAATCTGTGTCTGTTCGGGATCGAAAGCTGTGCTCTTTTCGTGAAAAGTCGGCAACTGACTGAGCTACAGTTATGACTCGCGAAACGAAATGCGGGTATAAATCTTCTGCTACGAAAGCTACACTGAGCCACGTTTAAAATTCATGGCATGATTCCTCTATTATTTAAGACGTCGTCGGGGAACAGTAGGTCTACTCTTGTACATCTCTCAAGGGAATAATGCAAGATAAGACAAGACAGACAGGCACAAGCTAGCGGACAAGCATGCGAGCGCTGACACACACTTACAGTTGGGGAGCAGCATGGCACGCCGCTGTTGGCGATGCCCGCACACACGTGGAGGCAAGTGTATGTCTGCAACAACCAAAGTCACACAGACTGAAACATCTCTGACCACCACACCAAGACACAAACAACAAGACACCCACTCAGAGCTCGGCAGATGAGAAAAGTTTCAGACCCTAACATCCCATTACTGGTTAACTTATACAGGGACATCATTTTATTTTTACTTGCATTTTTATTGTACCTGCATTTTTGAATGTACTTCACTCTCACCCCTTCACTAATGTCCTTGCTCCCGTCAGACACACAAACTTACGGCCGCTGTTGCATTCGAAGTCTTCAAGCAGTGAAGTAAACACTGCAGTGTATAGTGTGTTTCAGAAATATGATTGCGTTTCCTATAGAAGAAAGAACCTATATTAATAATATCGTACTAAAAATTATATTCAAGAAACGATAAATTCAATTTCAGAGAATATGCTTCAAAATGTTTTTAATAATATGCGTAAAGAATTGAAGCCTGCATTGTAATGAACGGCAACCATTTTCAGCAACTTGTTTAAAAATTCAGATTAGCTTTTTTTGAATTGAGGTGGCTAGAAGCAAAGGAATGCTAGTGACATTTGTAATAACATGAGTTAAGTGCATCCAGTGTAAGCAAAAGTATCTAAAATTTTAGTGGCAAAGGGATATTTTAATCGCATCACACATTAAAATTTAAATAAAAATTTCACCGATTTTACGAAAGCTTAAATATTTAAACCCCATTTTCTCAAAAGTAACTTAAGTGCACTTACAGCCCTTTACTTATGACCCCCTCAATTTAAATGCACTCTCTATATTGTATGTTAACACCAATAATGAATATGCTAAATAAAGTAGCCATTACATAACGAACATAGCCGCCTGAAAAGTTGAGTTTTTGAAAAAAAAAAATGTTACTACTCTACTGTATTTTGATAAATTCCGTAAAAGTGATGATCAAACTGAATATCGTAATATCGTATTTCCCTACAACATAAATGGATATACTACTTTTCTCTCCTCCTATACCTAGTAAAATGATTTGTTTACATATTGCACTACTAACACCAAACTCCTGTAATGGAAGGGGGCAACAGTGTTTCCGAGTATAGCCAGGTTAATGTTAAAAATGTTGGTAAAAATAAGGTGATGTCCCTGTATTATCGTGACAACTTTCTAGCACTGTCGCATTTTTTACGGAACAAAAGCACGAATTTCAGTCACCTCGACGAAAATACACTAATTTTAGGGTTTTGCTGCCCTCGCATCTTTGACATTTTAATGTTTTTTTACGAATAACAAATAGGGGAAAGTAGCCATCAATGGACCACACAACGATTTCTTATTTTATCTAACAAAGGCAATGACTTAAAATTCCGTTCATACGCTAGAACAATCAAATTACTAATATGGAATGATAAAATGAAGTTTCAGGGCTACATCCTATTTATATATGTTTATGCTCGACCATGCCGAAATGTAGTAATTATACACCTGGTAGCAGTCCTTTAATGCATGTCATTAAAGTACACCTACTCATTAAAGTACAGGTGTTTTCACCCAATGACAACTCAGCTTACAGGTGTTCAGCCAATGACAAGTCAGCTTTGTACCGTTATAAAACCGCAAGTATCGATTATTCTCGGATATGCAATCGAAAGACAATTAGCGAAAAGTCATTGAGGCTGGAAATCCAATACTGTCGCAGAAGGTTATGTTCTGTTACTATAATAATTAGCGTTAATTGTAAATAATATTCAAATAAATTCAATTTGTCATCTCGTTTTTCAATTCTAAATCAATTTCCAGGTTTTATCAAGACTAATGTTCATGTTATTCTCTAGATTATATCAAGGTCAATGACATTCGTGCCTCGTAAAAAATCAATACTTTCGCGTCTGCGCACATCTTACAATTCAGGTCAGTTCCGCTCCTCACTTACATAACCACAACATGAATACTTATGAATAATTTCAAGTTAGAAATATGGTCGAGCATAAAAAGTCGTATGAAACTTGCCTATAATGGTAATTAAGACGCTCGTATGAAAATTATGAAACTCGCTTCATAAACAAACATACTCGCGTCTTAATTACTACCATTATAGACTCGTTGCATAATGTACTATTAATTGATGTAACAGAATTTATTTCTGCTTTCACACTAAGATAAGTGATAGACTGAAATTGTACAAAACTAATTTACATTACAATTTGAACTTATCTGAACTTTCAACATGACATTTAAATTTAAAAATTCAATCTACTCTGTACTTAAAGTTACTTCAAAATTACAGTAAAAATAAGAAAAACGTATCTGAGTTTCTTGTTCAGCGATCGTAATGGAAAGAAATACACGTAATTTTATCCAGGAATTTTTTCGACCTGTGACACTAATACGTTGCGTGTCTACTGCAAGTTGCAATGTGTCTGGCGAGATAATGTGTGGGTAACAGAACCCTGCAGTACGATATATTTCACCGCGAAACATTCTCTATAAATAGTCACAACCAGACTCCAGCGACTACTGTTACAATCTACTTGATTTAATCTCCTCCTTGGACACGATTGTATGGCAATAATCCAACGAATACCGTATCTGTGCGATTACACGATAGTAAATCAAGTTGGCTGTTTTGCAATTGAAACTATATTAATTTAACGCAATTTTTAATTACAAAATTTATTAAGAGATGTGAGATGATGACATGACCTGCTTCAATAAGAATAATAGGACTTGAAGTTGGCAAAATTTGCCATACAGCCGCTTTCCCGTCAACCCAAAATAGGTTTCCGAGGTTGTGGTAAAATCGAACTTCGGTTTCTTCGGATGAAAAGCCTCCAATAGTCTCAGATGCAGATTGTTTCTTTATTTATTTGTTTATTTATTTGTTTGCTTATGTTTATTTCTTTGTTTCTTTGTTTATTTATTTATTTATGTATTCATTTATTTACTTATTTATTCATTTATTTTATTATTTATTTATTTTATTATTTATTTATTTTATTATTTATTACTTACTTATTTATTTTATTTATTTATTTTGCTAATAATTGTAACATAAAATATAATATATACAGAAAAAACTTTAGCTCGCCCCTGAAAGAGTAGAACTCGTGCTTAGGGGCGGATTCCTGAATTGAAATTAAGAAGTATACAATACAATTTGTCCTATGCCTACCGTGCAATTAGAATATATAAATTTTCAATTCATAATTTTTCAATTTTTATAAAATCCATACATAACTTTTTAAAATTTAATACTAGAACTATTAGAATTGGCACGATTAGAATATTTAAATATAAATTTGTTATAATTTCTTGGGCCTAAATTACTACTATGATTAAATACTGTAACAGTGTTGCATTTTGGTTCAAACAATCTTAAAGAATTCATACCTTTTGTTTCATAACTATGAGAATACAATATTTATTTATTTATTTACTTACTTACCTATTTATTTATTTATTTTGGTAATAATTGTAACATAAAATATAATATACACAGAAAAAACTTTAGCTCGCCCCTGAAAGAGTAGAACTCGTGCTTAGGGGCGGATTCCTGAATTGAAATTAAGAAGTATATAATACAATTTGTCCTATGCCTACCGTGCAATTAGAATATATAAATTTTAAATTCATAATTTTTCAATTTTTATAAAATCCATACAAAACTTTTTTAAATTTAATACTAGAACTATTAGAATTGACAAGATTAGAATATTTAAATATAAATTTGTTGTATTTTCTTGGGCCTAAATTACTACTATAATTAAATACTGTAACAGTGTTGCATTTTGGTTCAAACAATCTTAAAGAATTCATACCTTTTGTTTCATAACTATGAAAATACAATTCAAAATTATTTCGATTTTTATGTATGAATTTTATTAATACAATATAATAAATTCGTCTTATGTTAAGTACATTAAAGTCTAAAATCAATTTTTGAGATGAACTGAGATTATCATGACTTCATTCCACAAATATTTATTTGCTAAAAAAAAACCAACAAAGAAATTAATAAAATTATTCAATGTAGAGGTCCCTTATTCTTTTTAAATTACACTATTTTTCAACGCCAAACATATTGGTGTATATATCATTTGCAATCCTCCTTAATTTTTTGTGATTATGATGAATAATTCTTTTTTTGAGATTGGGGAAACGAATAGGTCAGAATCTGTTAGCCCCGTGTGATAGGATGACATGAGTATGGAAGTAGGCAGGACGGATGAAAATGTCGCGAAATGAGCCTGGGGTTCGGTGCCGAAAGTTACGAACATTTGAACTTAACTGAGAGAAAACCCCAGAAAGAATACCTCAATCAGGAAATTTGTACCAACCAGGATTAGATCACTGGCCCGCTAATTTTGTAGTCAGACATGCTGAGGTGGACGAAACGTCGTCATAAATCTATAGGCCTACATTCTTTTCTTTCTAGAGTATACAAGATGAACAGTAGGTGATGTCAATTTCATGGGATTACTTTTTGAGATATTTCATACAATTTTGCTCGTTTTAGCTTCCTTTTCGAGATAGAAGTTGTTTTATAGGAAACATTTCATAGCGTGTTTTGGGAATAATAAATCTGTAGCCGAAATGTTTCTGGTAATTTTCGATTTTCCAAAAATAATTGGTCCTAACATATATAATTAACCACCCTGAAACCGAAAATAGCTTTTTTTTTATTTTTGTTTGTATGTATGTATGTATGTCTGTCTGTCTGTCTGTATGTTTATTACCTTTTCACGCGATAATGGCTGAACGGATTTCGATGAAAATTGGAATATAAATTAAGTTCGTTGTAACTTAGATTTTAGGCTATATGGCATTCAAAATACATTATTTAAAAGGGGGGTTATAAGGGGGCCTGAATTAAATAAATCGACATATCTCGCTTATTATTGATTTCTGTGAAAAATGTTACATAGCAAAGGTTTCTTTAAAAATAATTTCCGATAAGTTTTATTCCTCGAAACATTTTGATAGGACTGATATTTAATGAGATAAATGAGTTTTAAAATTAAAATAACTGCCATCTAAGGCCGTGTAATGAATTAAAAAACAAATGACTTCGTCTATAAGGGGCCTTGGACAGCAACAATCGAAAGCTATGAAACATAGCCTACAGAGAATGTTTCTGTGTTTGTATGAAGTAATATATCGGAAGCTAAATTAACCGATTTGTATTATTAATTGTTAATTCACCATTGGAAAGTGTAGTTTCTCTGGATGGACATAGTGCTATAATGTTATTACAGTAACTTGTGAGTGAATTGAGGACAGGTAAGATTAAAATAGCTTCTTATGCACAGAAAACTTGATAGGCTATTCTGTATATTCATTTCCCGTATTTCTTATAATAATGTTTATGAACATATTCATTTTTATCTCAGAGAATTAATGAACAACGAGAGTGTATTGATTTAGTATGCAGTAATAGTACTTTAGCTTAGCAATCCATTATTTTATAATTCAAATTTTAACTATGCTCAATTGAATCGTGTTAAAATACATAAAATATATATGCAATAAATGCAATGCAAAGGGTAATGAGCCAAGCAGATTATGTTGCGCTGTTGTAAAAGTTGTCCCCTGGATCAAACGTCCTATTTTATTTATGCAATTACTTTATATTTATTTCTAACAGGTGCAGCGGAGCGCACGGGTACGGCTAGTTCCCAATATTCTTAGTCAATTTAAGACAATTGTATTACGATAATAACTTTGGTCGGCGGTAAAAGGCACGTAAGTCAAATCTGGTGTACCTAATCACATAAGTTTAGTATTTTTTTTCTCGTTTTTGAAATAATAACATTTCTTGTATTTTAAATTGAAAAGGGTCTTACTTTAACCAACATACATAAATTTCATTATTATATTTATATTTAATTAAGAATGAATTAAAAAGAAAGTCTCTCCTGAAAAATATATTATTTTATGTGCCTCTTCCAGCCGACCAAAGAAATGATCGAAAGAATTTTAGTTTTACCCTATTTATGTGCAGAAATTTGATCTAAACAATAGTAACGTAAAATTTCACTGCAGAACGAAAAGTTACATTTGTTCGAATCAAATTTCTGCACTTTTAAAAGACAAAACTAAAATTCCTTCAGTAATTTGTCATAATACACTACCCTCTTAAACTGACTCAGCCTATTGAGAATTCAATTAATGATTTTCCCAAAACACGCTAAGAAATGTTTCATATAAAACAATTTTCACCTTGAAAAGGGAGCAAAAGCGAGCAAGTTCTATTAAACTTTTTTTTATCTCAAAGAACAATTCCCTGAAATTAACGACATTACTTACGATTCATCCCGTATACGAGCACGATAGTGGAATTGTGTTAGGACCTACGTGGAATCGGAAAAATGCTGACGCCCTTCAATTAAGCTAACAAGAGAGCATCACAATGACAAGCATCTGTACTGTACGCAGGATTCGAACCCACGAGAATAAAATCCCTTGCCACGTTAACCGCTGCATACATCTCGGCCAATTCTAAAAGAAGAAAAAAATGTATCACGAAAGTCATATGTATGTTCTCATTATACATTCTGTGAATTTCGGAACAATTTAGTTGATCAGGTTTCTGTGTACAACACAGAACCTCATTCTTACAAAAAACCTTACGTTTGATCTCCATTAACTCGCTCGACAGACACACACACACACACACGCACACACACACACACACGCACACACACACACACACACACACGCACGCACGCACAAACTCACATGAACAGATACTGGTACGAAAAAATAAATTAGGAAGGAAGGGGGAAAGGAATAAATACATAAATGAAAAAGATAAAATAACATAAGCAACATAGAGATAAAAAAGATGAAATTTTAATCTCAAACTGTATTGCTTAAATAGATGAATATTAAATGTAATTTTTTTCACGAACTACATAAAATAGCTGGATGTATATTGAAACAATTTCTAATATTTTTTAGGCTTTTCTGTAGCACGCGACACTAAACTTTTTTTTTGACGAAAAAAAGTGGGGAAAAAAGGTCTAATTTTCAAAGGAAAGGTAGTCTGAAATGTGAAGAATTCATATAGGACGTCAGTTAACTTGAAAACTAATAGAAAATGGGTAAAACTGGAAATAATTGAACGGTGTGGATAACCTAAAAGTGATTATTTAACACATGAAATGTAGAGGTAAAATACTTCAAAATGAACGCGAAATGCATATTGCACTTCACTTAGTATATGAAGAGTCCACTGCAAGAATGATGGATGTCACTTTCTTGTCGAAAATGAACCAAGACTGTCAATGCATAGCTTAAGACGTCATATAGAATGTACATACAGAGTTATATGGCATTAACACTGATAGTCATTGTCCAGTAATGATCGGAAAATCACAGTTAAGCTTTGAGCGCTAAGCATTTCAAACTTTCAATTGCTTCTCCTGCAAAATGTATTCCAAATGACATCCATCATTCTTGCAGTGGACTCTTCATATACAAGATATACCAAAAGCCTAAACTAACCTAACCTAACCTGTTGCAGAGATCAGCATCTTAGAACTTAGAAAAATGCAAATTGAAAGTTTCAGTATCGCGTGTTATAGAAAAGCCATTTTTACTTTAATGTCAAACTGCATAGACTTTGCTTTGATTTATTAACGTGTGTAACAAATGAGTTTATAAGGAATCCTTCCCACTTCTGAAGTACAATGAAGCCTTCACAATGGATATTTATTGTTATTTAATCATATTAATTGTAATTGTATTAATGCATTATGCAGTCAATTAATCATTGTATTAGCATACATTATCAGTACGTATTTGCTTTTGTAGGCATAGATTTTCTTAATATAGAATTTTGTCCCATATAGGCCTACGAGATACGAAGCCAGTTCAGCTATGCTAAAGCATGGCGTCATAAAACACAAAAGATATACGACTTTCTGGCCTCGGCAACTTATAATGTGTCGTGAAACAGTAAATCACATGTTTTTATAAAATGGACTGGAAACAGTTGCGAGTCGCGCTCCAGAACAATAGCATCCTTTGTTGCCATGGAAAATCACGCAGCAAGCCAATCTTTGGGAGCGAGTTTCAAAACTCTCTTTCAGACACTAATTCATGCAAATGGGAACATAAACGAAACCCACTGTATATTTCGTAGAGCAGCGTCACGAGGGACAAAGTAGTAAACGTGCATGAAACACATCAGTGTTTCAAGAGGGAAACACGTCACACGTCCGTGGGATTCCTCACTAATCATTCGGCCCCACAATGTGCGACCTTCAAGGCAGTGTTGATTCACATCTTCCTGTGATAACACATCGGTAAATACACATTCGTCCGTAATGTTCTTATTTTTCAACTAGCAGATGAGGTGCAAATTCTTTGGACGCCTCTTAATAGATTCAAGGATTCACGCAATCATACTTTTAAGAAGTCTGTGGGATGCTACGTCACGGAAGTCCGTCTACAGCGGAAGTCTCGTGAGCCGTCCAATATTTAGGCCTACTTTTTATCTTCGGATGAAATTTTTGAGAAGCGTAGCAGGTTACACGAAAATCGAACATAAAAGAAACGAAGAAATAAGAGAAGAACTTGAGATATATGAATTAAACAAAAAAATAGAAGAATATAGAAATACATGGATGTCTCACATTTCAAGGATGCAGGATGACAGGATACCATATAAGTTTTGGAAATATAAACCTCGGTGATGAAGAAATATTGGAAGACCAGCCAAAAGATGGATGGACCCATTTCAGTAGCTGCTACAGGAATCAATTTCCTAATGCATGAAGGATGATGATGATGATATCTTCGGTTGCTTTTACAGTCGCTTTAACTCCGAGATCATTTCATGACTGTTTGCAGCGGTACATTGCATTGCTGCCAATCCACTTTGTACAATCAGTAGGGATTGAGATCTTGCGAAACAAAATGTTTGTATCTTCTGTAGTGGAAATAGAAACCAATCCCAATAACTAGATTCCTAGGTATTTTATTACTAGAGACCGGATTTATAGGTTTTACCTATTTTTTTCTTACTTCTAAACTCACAATTTCTTTAGTTTATATGACGTCATTCCATTTTCGGCCATTGAAATGTAATGAAATTTTGAATTCCTACTAATCACAGTCACAAATCACGATAATTTCTGCAGTTTACATTTATCACTATCAATTTATCGCATCATCGTTCTTTTGTTTAGTCAGTGTCGCCAACAGTTGCCACGTAAATAGACAAGCATGAATCCATTGTACTAAATAAAGTGCGAAATCCTACTTCCACATCTACATCTTCATCTTCATCTTATAATTCCATGTTCATTGTATTTAAAGAAAATGACACTCCTTCATAACAATTGTTCATTTAATTAATGTATTAATCAGGTTATTTGTAATTATATTACAAAATGTTTAAATTAAATTATGATATCAGCAGATAATGAAAACGTATTCCTATTGTAACAAGAGAAAAGCGCAGTGCATGTAATTAACATTTTTAAACCTGTATTTCGCTTTTCTCAAGTGGCATTACTGAATAGCATTCAATTTCTTTATTGTAGTAATTGTTATTCATTTATTTCGACTTCACAGTGTCTGAATAGGTTAAGTATTCATAAATATTTTGTGAGTGAATTTTAGGGATATATTATTTATATTTTTATTTTATTCACGAAATAGTCCTAATACATGTCGCTCATGGATTTATCGGCAAATATCAGACCTCTTGTGACATTACTGTAAATAATTATTTTCCGAATCATGGTCATAAGAGTCGTATTATGTAAATTCTGTTGAAACTAAAAAAACCTAAATTGGACCTTAAGAACTAAAAAAAAATCTCAATCATAATTAATTTTTATATATTTATTGCGTTTTATATAAATATATTTAGAAATTTCAATACATCTTATACTTTTTTATTATCTTCTGCATTAGAGAAAGTGACCCCATCTGCGGTCTTTACCCCTTCAGTCTTTTCTTGTTTTGGATAAAATGGTTAACAGGGTTCGGTAAATAACTTGTTTACACAACTGGCTTCATACGGATGAGTGACTAACATTGAAGTATCCGTCATTAATGAAAAAAAAATATATATATATATATAATATGTTAAGGCATTAAGTTGAACTAATGCATATACAGGATGGATGGTAACCTCTGCACCAAAATGAAACTGGTAATACATCATGAGGAGAGGTTTGAAAAATCTATACAACTTTCTTCTCTAGCATTAACTGTTTTAGAGGAAATCGTTGTATTTCTATTAAACATTTGGCAACATAACGGCTACTACAATAACTCTAGCTATCACAGCCTGCACTTCTTACCTTCCTCTCCCCTTCTGCAATACTCAGTCGGCGACGCGCGACAGAGCGATGGGTTGCAAGATTTATTTTAACGATTTTCGCAAAAATTGAATTAAAATTCATGGCTAAACGGTTTAATATGCAAAACAATATTCAAGGCATTAACGGTTCAGATTATTTTTACCTATCTGCTTGTATAGCAAATCAGCCATTTCTCTCGGGCCTTTACCGCAATAGAGCGCTACAAGCATTGGGGAAAGACTTCTTTTTTTTTTTTTTTTAACGGCGCTTCATCGAAGGAAAAATGTAATACAAGTTTTGATGCATTTAACATGTAGAATCACCTCTTAAATTTTGGTGCATTGGTCTCCTTCCACCCTGTGTAATACTGTAACATGGCGGCAACTTAACTTATTCCGGAGCACGAGAAATCAAAGTGCAGGAGGAGGTATTATTATTATTATTATTATTATTATTATTATTATTATTATTATTATTATTATTATCATCATCATCACCTTTGGGGAGGCCGAGACGTATATGGGAAGATAATATTAAAATGGATTTGAGGGAAGTGGGATATGATGATAGAGACTACCTTGCTCAGGATAGGGACCAATGGCGGGCTTATGTGAGGGCGGCAATGAACCTCCGGGTTCGTTAAAAGCCAGTAAGTAGTATCATCATCACCATTATCATTATGACTATTATTACAGTATTATTATTTTTAACATCATCATCAACATCATCATAATCTGCCTCCAAATGGGTCATTATACTTTCGAACCCTATCATATTACAAACAAACATTAGATATTCCTGGATATCAGAATGGTGTCACATTAGAAACTGAAGTGGAAGAACAAACCTAAGACAAGAAACACACACACACACCTGTGGCAGAAACATTTCCACTTTTCTGGCGCAAAAATAACTCCATTTATACACACAAACGCAATTGAAGGGTTCAGAACCATAGTGGGCCAAGCGCCATTTCTTAAAACCGTAGAAAACAAGGGTTAAAATGAAGTTATTACCATAATTCAATGGAAACATATAGCAAGTAATATAAAGTATTCGCCTTAAAACTAAATGATATATCAGTCTTCATTACACTAAGGTATTCACATAACTTTAACCCTTGCTTTCTCCGTTTTTAATAAATGGCGCTTGGCCCACTATGGCTCTGAACCCTTCCATTCTTAAGCATATAATTCACTTCGGACTAAAAGCATACGAAATAATGAACACATGGTACCTCTTAACAGTGAACCGTGCAACAGCGGGTTCATTAGTTGTTTAAAATGATTAAACACAAGTTAAACATTTTTTTTTCTTAATTATCGACTGAATTCAGATCTTTTCTTCATATCGATTTCTCCGTAAACCCCCTCCCCATATTATCTTAAGCCACAGAGGCCACGATTTCATTTGCAGCCTAAGGTTGGAAACCAAAGGTGAAAATAAAAGTGAACTTCACATTTCAAATCCACTTACTAAACCCTTATTAACTGGTCGTCTCAAAAGTTTTTCCTACAACTGTTCTTCGGTCAAATCATGCGGACCTAGTTATCGCCATACACAACGGCAAATTGTGGCTACTGGCAAGTGACTTATCCAGTTTCGTGAATATAGCCTCATTCTCTAAAATAGATGATCTTCATGAGCTACCCTTACATTCAACGCTCAGTTATCCATCACTGAATCGCTTAAATTAGTTTGATGCCGTCCTACTATTGACCAGCCTTCACCTTCCATTTCAATTTTTTTTTTTTTTTTGCTACTGCTGCTGGTTTTATACTCTTGTCTTTTTTTTCTTCTAAAATCAATGCAGAAGCACTTTCATGCGATTCTGTCGTCGCACATTTCCAATGAGAAACGGAAGCTAACAAGCATTAAATATGCCGAAAATACAGGGTGAACAGTAAGTAATGTCATTAATTTCAGGAGGTTATTCTTTGAGATATTTCAAACAAAAAAGTTTAATACAATTTTACTCGTTTTTTTATTCTTTTTTGGAGATAAAAATTGTTTCATATGAAACATTTCATAGCGTGTTTTCGGAAACCCATTATTTAATTTCCAATATGCTTTCAATTTAAGAGAGCAGTATAGTGTGATAATAAATGATTGAAAAAATTTTAGTTTTGTCCTTAAAATTTACAGAAATTTGATCTGAACAAATGTAATTTTTCGTTCTGAAAAGGAATTTCAAAATGTTACATTTGTTCGGATCAAATTTCTGTACATATAAAGGACAAAACTAAAATTTTTTCGATCATCCCTGATCATAATACACTGCTCTCTTAAGGGTTTAGGTACAGCTTACAACAGTAAAAGTTTTGGAAATATTAAACATTTTTTCGTTCCATTACTGTATTTTGTACAATAATGAAAATTGGTATGTGTGAAACACTGTCCTTCAGCTATATGAAAAAAAATAATTATTTACATTTATTTTTTCAAAATTCAAAATGGTGGTAGTTTACTGTGCAGTGATGAAGCGTTTCCCTCATAACTCATAAACTTGTGAACTTTATCATGTTCTCTTTCTCTTTTATTTTATTGCTGAAACTCATGTTCACAATATCATGCTCTTTGAATTACATTCCTTCATTTTTTTTTTATTTTGTGTTAGAAGGAAATACTGATATTTGACCATTTTTCAAATAAATTTAATTTTATCAGACAATCTATCAAAGGTAGAGAAGTGATCTTGCATCATGTTGTAGATATGACATGCATAAATACACACAAAAATTACATCACAGAATGTTGGATAGTTTTTAATTACGTGAGAAATGCTTCATCACTGCACAGTGAACTAAATTTTGAAAAAAAAAATGTAAATATTTCTTTAAATCGTAAAAATATGTTTTTCATATAAGAGAAGGACAGTGTTTTACACATACTAATTTTCATTATTGTACAAGATACAGTAATGAAGGAAAAAAGTGTTGAATATTTAAAAAATGTTACTGCTGTAAGCTGTACCTAACCTCTTAAATTGACTGAGCATATTGGGAATTAAATCAATGCTTTTCACAAAACACACTGAAATATTTCATATGAAACCATTTTCATGTCAGAAAGGAAGCAAAAACGAGAAAAACTATATTAAACATTTTTATTTGAAATATCATATAAAATAACCTGAAATAAATGACATTACTTATGCTTCAATATGTATATTATGCAGTTGAATGCTTCTTGACGTATATAATTGAGAACAATACAAACAACAAATATAAACAAATCGTCCATTGCCTAGCAACTCAAAGACAAATGAGCACACGATTTATAGGAAAATACTTCTGAGACGACCAAGTATGTGACAGTGTAACTCAATTAGGAAAATAAATATGTGATCACACTGTGCAATTCTGAATATGTGTAATGTAGATTATTTACAGCATTATTATTCAAGAAAAAAGGAACAGAAAACAAAAGGCATGGATATCATGCATGCACGTAGGAAGAAGAAATTAATATTACCTTACTGACCTTGATATAATTCCAATGCTGCATGGAAAGAGAGAAAAAGAGATAAAACATGAATGTCAGTTTAGAACATTAACTTACATCCAACTTCAAATTATGGCAATAAACATCATATAACAACATAAACATCCAGTGCAACATTCAAACACATCATCTCATATCACTACTTCCCATCGAAAAGATGAATAGATAGGTAAGCAAACGTGGCACAAAACATTCGTGCACATTGCCACAAAGCACCCGTGCAAGTTGGCACAAAGCACTCGTGCAAGTTGGCACAAAGCACTAGTGCAAGTGGGCACAAAGCACTCGTGCAAGTTGGCACAAAGCACTAGTGCAAGTGGACACAAAGCACTCGTGCAAGTTGGCACAAAGCACTAGTGCAAGTGGGCACAAAGCATTAGTGCAAGTTGGCACAAAGCACTAGTGCAAGTTGGCACAAAGCACTAGTGCAAGTTGGCTCAAAGCACTAGTGCAAGTTGGCACAAAGCACTCGTGCAAGTTGGCACAAAGCACTCGTGCAAGTTGGCACAAAGCACTCGTGCAAGTTGGCACAAAGCACTAGTGCAAGTGGGCACAAAGCACTAGTGCAAGTTGGCACAAAGCACTAGTGCAAGTTGGCATAAAGCACTAGTGCAAGTGGGCACAAAGCACTCGTGCAAGTTGACACAAAGCACTCGTGCAAGTTGGCACAAAGCACTAGTGCAAGTGGACACAAAGCACTCGTGCAAGTTGACACAAAGCACTAGTGCAAGTTGGCACAAAGCACTCGTGCAAGTTGGCACAAAGCACTAGTGCAAGTTGGCACAAAGCACTAGTGCAAGTTAGCACAAAGCACTCGTACGCAGAAAACTTTTATTATTTAACGATCATTTCTAACGTAAATTATATTGATTCAATAAATATAAATAATCACGTTCATTGTTTTCTTTTACTCTGAGCCTTCAATCTTATTTTCCTTATTCCCAAGTTCCTAGTGTCATTCTCTACATCTCCCAGCCGCCCGTATTTGAATCTGTCAAGTCCATGTTTACTTTCTAATTTCCATTTTTAAATATCCCATACATCAAATTTTATAGCTTAGATTTCAGTTGCAATACCTGGACCCTAGTACCCATTCCTTAATTAGGTTGTTCACATTCTTTCTTCACATTTTAGTCCAAACATTCAATAGATCAAGCATAAGTTATATGGTAAAGAGTTGGGGATTTTCGTTATCTGTTTAATAGCTCCGTATTTAAAAAGAACATCCAGCGATAATCGGGCGCCTTACATCATCTAGATTTCTAGAACAAGACTGCGTGCTCGGGATATGTTCCTGGGAAAATAATACACCTCACCTGGTCAAAATCCTCATTAAGTCATAATCTAAAGACCACTTCTCGCCTGAAGATCGATATCTATTGGCAGTACAATGAATACTGCTCTCACTCGATACGTCCTGTGGATATTGCAGAACGCTTTCTAAATGGCTAGCCAGCACTAAGTAGTTTTATTACTCTGTTTTGAAAGAACGTGTTTCGCAAACTGCGGGCAAGACATAAAAAAGATCATCCACACATGCTGCTCGCTCCGTGACAAGCATCCAAACCCATGAACCACAACTGTCTTGCGAAATTTTCTTTACGGGAGATTTTCAATTAAATGACACCTTAAGTAAGAGTTAAAACCCTCCATAAAATATTCCGAAATGAACTGCTTGTGATAAACCGCATCATTAATGCTAATATTTTACGTTCCTTCCATGGGGTTACTTCTGCACGTAAAGATGACTCCATAACTAATACAACAATTCACATGCTAAAGTATTTTTCTCTGAGGTGGCTTTTGCCGCGATCGTAAGAAGCAATACTGGCAATCTAGTACAGTTTAAAATTGTAAATGCTACCATCGCCCTGGCTGGACAATGGCTGTTTTCACAAAAAAAGTCTTTGGACTATGGTTGTTTTATGAAAACCACTGAAAATTTCCACTCCTATAACATAGGTCTATAATGTCCCCCTCCCCACAAACTAACTCAGTAGAAGGGCGCTTCAATACGCTCACCATTATGCTCAATATCTCAAATTTCCGTTTTTTGGGCTATGGTTCTTTAAAAAAAACCCTGCAATATTGTTCCTGTTGCCAGCAATAGTACTGTATAACGCTCTATAGACAAAATACGTACTAATATAAGGTACAGCACTAAATATGTTTTCGGCAACAAAACAAAACAACTTTTATTATATAAAATATTCAACGGTCTACTGAATAATAGCGAAATATTATCACAAATCCAGATTAACGCTAGAACATCACATTTAAGAAATCGTCAATTGTTATATTATAAAAAACCAAACACTTCAGCACATAAAAATTCACCAGTGTTAAAAATGTGTTCAAATTTCAATGAAATATGTAAAACATTGGATCTAGATTTCAGCATTTCTTACATGGAATACAAACATTTCCTTATTAATATACTGAAGGCAGTTCATTTTAAATAATATTCCTATCTATTTGTTACTCTGTAATTTGCCAATTATAGCTACATTTTACATTTTGGCTATGATATATATATATATATATATATATATATATATACCTATTTATTTTTCATTTATTTTTATTTTGTATTTTTATTTATACCTATATCTGTAACTGGTTTTTTATTTAGTTAGTATCTATTTGTTTTTTGTTTTTTTTTTTCATTTTTAATTTTTAATTTGTATTTATACTTTATCTTGCATTTGTATCTGTTTTACCTCTTTTTTTCATGTTATCTGCAATTCTATATTTTAAACAAATATCTGTACTTTGCCCTGTTAAATAAATAAATTAATGAATAGTACATTATGCAACGAGCCTATAATGATAGTAATTAAGACGCAAGTTTGTTTGTTTATGAAACGAGCGCAAGCGAGTTTCATAATTTTCATACGAGCGTCTTAATTACCATTATAGGCGAGTTTCATATGACTTTTTATGCTCGACCATATTTCTAACTTGAAATCATTCAGAACTATTCATTTTATTTGTACCCTATCTAACTGAAGAGCAGAACTGACCTTGTGCAATACCTCGTAAATTGTGAGATGTGCGCAGACGCGAAAGTACTGATTTTTTCCGAGGAACAGATCTCCACATTGACCTTGATAGCCTATAACCTACAGAGTAAACTAAATATTAACCTTGATATAACATTGAAATTAAATTAGACATTGAAAAACGAGATGACAAATTGAATTTATTTGAATATTATTTACAATTAACGCTAATTATTATAGTAACAGAACATACCCTTCTGCGACAGTATTGGATTTCCAGCCTCCGTGACGTTTCCCTCGTTGTCTTTCGATTGCATATCCGAGAATAATCGAAAACCTGAACTTTAATGAATAGGTGTACTTTAATGACATGCATTAAAGGACTGCTACCAGAATTACTACATTTCGGCATGGTCGAGCATAAATAAATAATTAATAAATTAATCAATCGATTACATAGATAAATAATTAAATTAAATAAATAATTAAATAAGTAATTGAATAATTAAATAAAAATAAATAACGATGATAAAAAGACAGCAGGATGATCCGCAGATCGGTTAATAGGGTGGCGGATAATTGGGATTTTACTGCATTTACAAATACAGTAGGACCTCGGTAATCTAAACTAAATGGAACAGAAAGAAGCTAGTAGGTAGTTTGGCATTTGTGTATAAGGTATGTAAGGTAGACCATAAATAAAGTGATTCAAGATTCATATCTCTGCTACCAGGATAAAAACTTTAACACTTGCCTTGCATACCATCATCTCATCCGAGATCTGAGTGCTATAAAATGCATCACACTGCTATAAAGCATCTACAGAACGCACTTTAAACCCAGAAAGGAACCGGAAGAATTGCAGACATACCAATATTTGCACCACTCGAATAGTACAGGAGAGATAGCAAGGCAAGTCCGTCTGCATAGAGGGCCTATCCGCTTCAGTCGCTACGTACCGACATTCCATTCACAAAGAACTAGGCGCCCCAAACAGAAATAAAAACTGGCATTCTAATCGTGAAATGAACTCTGGAGCCATACTTGGAATCACATCAATGATGAGAATGTAGGAACTCTGAGACGCTTAAAGTTTAAGTGTATAGAGCAGATTTGTAATTTCCACAATGCAGATTTAGAATAAGAAAAATTAATATTGTAGGCCTATATAATGTTCTGAAACATGTCAAAGTTTTATTCTTTTACAATTTCAATATACAGAAGGCCTACATTCATCTTCGATTTTTGATGTCCAATGATTATGCAAGCATTTGCACATAATTTTACATCATTGCTCTTTTCCTCTCAGTTATAGGTGACACGGATAACGTCTGGTGATATAAAAAAAAACATCTAACAAGCACACATTCTCTTGGGGGCAGATAAAGTTAACTGTCTTTCCATCACGTTAGTAATATCAAAACAAGTGCTTATACAAATTTTGGTCACTCAAGCGCAATTACGATGGTCCTCCAAACAGTAAGGTTCCCTGGGTCCGTTTACAGAAAGGAAACACAGTTTCGTAGAAAGATTTATTGGAACAGATACAGCAATTGTTGAGGTATTTTTCAACATGTTCCCCAACGGTACTGAGACATTTGTCATATCGTGGGATCAACTTTTGTATCCTTGTGTCGTAGAAGTCTGCCGCCTGGGATTGGAACCAGTGTGTGTCAGCCGTCTGCACCTCTCTGTTAATCCCCCGGTACGACAAATGTCTCAATTCCGGTGGGGAATATGTCGAAAAATATCTCAAGAATTACTACAGGGACATCATTTTATTTTTACTAACATTTTTAATATTAACCTGTCTATACCTTTAGAGAACCGGAAACACCGCTTGCTCCCCCCTCCAAGACTGGAGTTCGATGATACTGGCGTAAAACACAAATCACTCTACTAGGTATAGGAAGGAAGAAAAGTAGTTTATCCGTTTACGTAAACTAGGAAATATCGCGATTTTGAGTTTGATAATTTTCATTAGATTTTTCTTTAATCAAAGTACAGTACTGTATTAAGAATAAGTGTTTTTACTCACGAAGTGAGTTATCCATGCGAACGTATTCATTATGCAGTGTATATTATACTATCTACAGCACATTAGCGTACAATATAGAGAAAGAAGTTAAATTGAAAAATAATCATAATATGGATATTTAAACACAATTTTGAAAATGGTGGCCGTTCATTTCGATACAGGCTTCAGTTCTTTTGTGCATATTATCGCACTATAGAGTATTGCATCTAATTCCAATTGCCAGTTTCGTCCTTCGTACTAGTAACTCATGTTGAAATAATTCTGTACCTACTCTACGTACTGTTAATTCAATCTTCACTTCTGCCCGACCCGAAAATATAAAATTACTCAGACATGCTATCTACTGTCCGTCCAAGTGGTTACGCCTCAGGATTGTAGAAAGGGAGGAAATCACGTGACAGTTAATTACTTAACGAGGCCCTTTTATTTAAGTTAAATTAAACAGCTGTATAATATTACGTAAACTTCCAATTCCTAAGAGAAATTAATGTTTTCAGAAAAGAGCTAAGACAGCCCAGCTATTACAGAGAGGCGAGCAGAAGCAGGTGGGGGAAATCGGGATGCAACGTAGGCAAACTGACAGTACCTGTGCGAAAATATGATTCAATATTGAAAGCTCTTTCGTCACTGGAAAACGCGAACATATTTCTGGAACGTACTATACTCAGTAAATCAGTACTGCTTACTATCTGCGGTCTTGGTTCTGTGTGGAGTTGGAACTTCCTTAGTAGAAGGGGTGGGAGTGAAGTACATTCAAAAACTCAGGTACAATAAAAATTGAAGTAAAAATAAAATGATGTCCCTGTATATCCATTTCAATAAATCTTTTCATGAAATGTTGTTTTCTTTCTGTAAACGGCTCCAGGACAGTTACTTTCTGGAAAGCTATCGTAATTGCGCTCGAGTGGCCAAAATTTGTATTAGCACTTGTTCTGACATTATTAACATGGTGGAAGAAATAAAATAACTTTTTCATCTGTCCCCATGAGAAAGTTTGCATGTCAGTTGTATGCAACACCTGATCACGTATATATCAGATTGATCATTTCCATATTATGAAATGGCAACATATAAAAAGAAACGTCCACACCTGTGGAGTAACGGTTAGCGCGTCTAGCCGCGAAACCAGGTGGCCCGGGTTCGATTCCCGGTTGGGGCAAGTTACCTGGTTGAGGTTTTTTCCGGGGTTTTCCCTCACCCCAATATGAGCA
The DNA here is from genome assembly GCA_025594305.2 of Periplaneta americana. NCBI lineage: Eukaryota > Metazoa > Arthropoda > Insecta > Blattodea > Blattidae > Periplaneta > Periplaneta americana. Next base: position 12,384,080 of record JAJSOF020000005.1, read on the forward strand.
AATGCTGGGTAACTTTCGGTGCTGGACCCCGGACTCATTTCACCGTCATTATTACCTTCATCTCATTCAGACGCTAAATAACCTAAGATGTTGATAAAGCTCGTAAAATAACCTAATAAAATAAAAAAACTCACAAAGTTACCAAATAAGAGGGAGGTTTAAACATTTAGCAAACCATTTTTTCTGAGCAAACCATGGATTTTCCACTGGTAATGATACTACACATGAAAATTCGCTCTGAACATTTGCAGGGTTATTTCATTTCCACTTGCTGTAATTTTATTCCATAGAAATCTTAGCCCTGTAATTGCATATTTATGATGTACATTGCAGAAACTCGGTAGCGTTAGTAGCTACACGTCCAGTGTACTGAGATTCCATTACCGACAGTAAGTAGGTGGAAATTTATCGCCCACACAGAGTGCTTGCACCTTCATTGTACCGTGTCTATCAGCCATTCCCTAGTACAGTCTGATAACTGCCGGATAGTCAATACGATCGTTACGGTCAGAAACAGTCTGGTATATAGCTATCGGATCGCCAACAAACGTTCCGGTCGGGCACTTAAAGAAGAAAGTACAATGTTCTGTCTCCTCCCCAACTTAAATGGAAGAATGGAGAAATGTGATCTTACTTCTGCAACTGTTCCCTGAACTGCACTGATTTAGACAGCCATGGCAACTTATCCTGCTACCAAACTTCCACCAACATTAATCAATATTGATATTAAGTAGGTACATTAAAAATGACCTATTAGTTCAAAAACGCCAAAAAATGCAATATAAGAAATTACTTTTTACGTTGATATTAACATAGAAAGGATTTCTATATTAATAGGCATCGTCCAAATGTGAATAATAAGAAGATGACTTTTCATCAACATCCGCCCCTTAATTATGATATAAGATGTATATGCAGAGACCCGAAGTATAGTATAATATACTTGCATTTTTGCCCTCACTGTAACCTGCAGAATTGGTACGAGATCAATGGAAGGAATCCATAATCGTACCTATCTTTAAGAAGGGGGACAAGACTAACTGTAGTAACTTTCGAGGAATATCACTTTTGTTGACGTCGTACAAAATTTTGTCCACTATTCTTTTGAGAAGGTTAACTCCATATGTAGATGAAATTATCGGGGATCATCAGTGTGGTTTCAGGCGTAACAGATCAACTATTGACCAGATATTTTGTATTCGACAGATAATGGAAAAAAAAAAAAAAAATGGGAGTATAAGGGTACAGTTCATCAGTTATTCATAGATTTCAAAAAGGCATATGACTCGGTTAAGAGAGAAGTTTTATATGATATTCTTATGGAATTTGGTATTCCCAAGAAACTAGTTCGATTAATTAAAATGTGTCTCAGTGAAACGTACAGCAGACTTCGTATAGGTCAGTTTCTGTCAGATGCGTTTCCAATTCACTGCGGTCTGAAGCTATAAGATGCAGTATCTCCTTTACTTTCTAACTTTGCTCTAGAGTATGCCATTAGGAAAGTCCAGGATAACAGAGAGGGTTTGGAATTGAACGGGTTACATCAGCTGCTTGTCTATGCGGATGACGTGAATATGTTAGGAGAAAATCCACAAACGATTAGGAAAACATGGAAATTTTACTTGAAGCAAGTAAAGCGATAGGTTTGGAAGTAAATCCCGAAAAGACAAAGTATATGATTATGTCTCGTGACCAGAATATTGTACGAAATGGAAATATAAAAATTGGAAATTTATCTTTTGAAGAAGTGGAGAAATTCAAATATCTGGGAGCAACAGTAACAAATATAAATGATACTAGGGAAGAAATTAAACACAGAATAAATATGGGAAATGCCTGTTATTATTCGGTTGAGAAACTTTTATCATCCAGTCTGCTGTCAAAAAATCTGAAAGTTAGAATTTATAAAACAATTATATTACCGGTTGTTCTTTATGGTTGTGAAACTTGGATTCTCACTTTGAGAGAGGAACATAGGTTAAGGGTGTTTGAGAATAAGGTGCTTAGGAAAATATTTCGGGCTAAGAGGGATGAAATTACAGGAGAATGGAGAAAGTTACACAACACAGAACTGCACGCATTGTATTCTTCACCTGACATAATTAGGAACATTAAATCCAGACGTTTGAGATGGGCAGGGCATGTACTACGTATGGGTGAATCCAGAAATGCATATAGAGTGTTAGTTGGGAGGCCGAAGGGAAAAAGACCTTTAGGGAGGCCAAGATGTAGATGGGAAGATAATATTAAAATGGATTTGAGGGAGGTGAGATATGATGATAGAGTCTGGATTAATCTTGCTCAGGATAGTGACCAATGGCGGGCTTATGTGAGGGCGGCAATGAACCTCCGGGTTCCTTAAAAGCCAGTAAGTAAGTAAGTTAGAATTATACTGAACTTTAAAAATAAAACAACAAATGTTCCAGGACTCAGAAGGATACTGATGTTTATATTATCTTCAAGGCTGTTTTGTCCACCGTAAATCCGACTAGATCAGTATGGAATCTAATCCTGGTTCCTTTGGTAAGCAGTCAACATCTGATTGCAGTCCTACCATTGCTCACTCAAGTTACTGTAGGTTCCTAAGTCGAAGGTTACATCTATATCCGATAAGGTCTATACACGAGAAGAAACTCTGTTAATTATACGTTACACAGGAAAGAAAGTACGGCTATAAAAGCGAGGTGTTGGGCTTGCGGAAGTCCTTAATGGGAGTTGGAAGGCTGTGGAACACACACGACTGCTGGGCATAATCTGTATCACTAGTGTCTGCAATGAATAAATTATTCTTAACGATGTGGTGAGGATAGCTGTCACTCCCCTATAAAACCGTACAGCTCAAGTTTCCTAACTTTTCAGGATGTGCCTTCCTTTTAAAACTTTCGAAACCCTCATGCCACTTCCGGTTCATTAGTAATTGCCAATTCTTTATTCAACTTCTCCTTTCAACTACACAGGTTTTTCAGGGAAGACAAAAGACGGTGCATAATGATAAGAGATATTGATGTAAAAAATACACTGAAAATTTGAAGGGACCTCCTCTATAGCAGCTCAGTCAATCACAAATCTTCCAGGATTCGCCTTTAACGTTTTAAAATAAATTAAAATTATACTAAATTTGATAAGATACATCAGTATTAAAATTCTTAGATTTGTATTATAAACCCATAAAATGGTTGGCAAATCGTTAATTTATAGTAAAATCATTCTTGACAAAGCCTCTCTGAATTCAACCGATTCAAAACTGTATAAATTTAGTCCTATAATTACTAATTTAAAATGAGTTCGTGAAAGCCGTCACATCAATAAATGAAGGGTAACTTTATGTAAATGTTTAGAGTTTAACCGTATAAAATATGTCTAGAGTTAACTACCGCTGGTTTTGTTCTAACTGTACACTTAACACAAGGTCAACTCGGAATAAGGCTTTAAGAAAACACTGAAAGATTTCGACGTCGTTATCTAATTCATGAAAATAACATTTATTTTTATTTTAGCAGGTTATTTTACGACAATTTATTAACATCTTAGGTTATTTGGCGTCTGAATGAGGTGAAGGTGATTATGCCGGTGAAATGAGTCCGGGGTCCAACACCGAAAGTTACCTGGCATCCGATGACTTCTATATCCCTGAGTTTATATGATGTTTTGTAATAAGGGATAGATGTTTCATAAATTGTCCTTTTCTCTAGATTAACCTCCTCAGGTTGATTCAGATGCGTCTCGAATCTGATGGTCGGATCCAGAATATAACCTTTTGTCTCTCCAGGTTTAAATGTTATAATATCAATACGCCGATGACTTCCGGTATCCGCTATTCCATGGACTTCTTCATAGGTAGTGTAGCCATTGGACTTAAGGCATGTTGCGATTACAGACCTGATCTTGTGATGTCTGCTGTTACGAAGAGTTTCGCCAAATGGGCATGATCCCAAGACATGAGCCAAAGTTTCAACCTCACTGTGGCATCGCCTACAGTGGTTATTGTCTAGAGTTCTGCCTGGAATAGTGCGTACAGGAGCAACATTACCGGTCAACTTCAGCGCATCTCTCCACTCGGAGCTAGAAAGGCCTGACCCAGCTGTTTGCGGGAGTGAAGTCTTGATATAAGCTGACTCCTTTACCTTTCTGTGGCAGTTGATACCATTTATTAAATACATCAAAGCACAAAATTTTCCTCTTTTTAGACCTCTTTTGTTCTTAATGGTGTTTGGAGAGATCAAATTGTTATCCAAAGGTAACTAGCCGAGGTTAGTTTTCAGTTCACTCTCTAAATCTCTTGTGTTGGCAATATACTGATTATATGATCTCATCAAAACTCGACAACTGTTAATTTGTTGCAATATTGCTTCCCATGTAGTTCGAAATAGACAAAGGCCTTTATATCTACTGTCAGAGTAAATCATTGAATCTGGAGTATCCGTAGGCAAACATAATATTTCTTTCAGCGTTGTTTTAATCATTTTATCTGCGTCTTGTAGGAAACCAATTTGGATTTTTTCGAGAGGAATTGAGAAAAAGTGGTACATTAATATCGGACAGATTGAAGAGTTGAGGATTTTAAATTTCTGATCTGGATGTAACCAAGGTGAAAAAGAAAGTAGATCCAGTTTATTTTTTAATTTTGAAATCGCTTTTCGAGAGTCAAATACCATTACACAGTGGCTCGCAATTCGCGCTAGGTAACATCACAACGCGTCCAAAACTGAAAATGAGTCTAAAATCACAAAACACAAAACACGTGCTCTCTGCGGGAGCAGAACTCTGCTCTCCACGCACCAGTATAATTGCACGTTAGCCATGATCGTTTTATTACAGCAATACGGTATCTTAAGAAATCTAATACTTGGTTGTGCAAAATCTCCGTCGTTCAGCATTAGCTAATGTTAGACATTGCAGATGTCTGCGTCACATGTACCGCTCCCACTTGTCCTCGATATATAAGGTCGTTGTGGTCATTGTATTGTTACGGAATTAATATATTTAAATGTCTGCTTCCAGTTGAAGTGAATGTCTTTTATTAGCATAGCCATTCGTCTTCAGTGTAGTCTGAAGAAATTCGTAAACGCTGAAACAATGGAACAGATTTCTGCGGCTTGAGATCTGTACAGGTCTTCGTTAAAGACTAATGATGATCTATGTTAGAATAATAGTAGATAATACATTTTATAACAATAAACTGCAGGAGTGAGAAATGTTCTGTCTCCAGCATTTATCTGTGGACGAATCTAACGTATTTTTTTATTATAGGATAAAGTTGCCTAGTTTCGTGATATCCCTAATCCCGTGATTCGTTTTTTACAATGAATGTCTCGGGTTTGGGCATCTTGCTGGGAAGTTCACCGAAGTCTCAAAGTTAAGGCTCATTCACAATGAAAATTAAACATAACGTAAGCGTTAACTTAAGAATATAAACGTTACGGTAAAAATATATTAAATAATAAATAAAATAAACAAACAAAATAAATAAAATAATATATATAAACTCTATAGGGTCTTCTCGTCCTATAAATAAATTTAAGCTTTTTAACTTAAAAATTAAATTCAACAAAAATAATAAGAAACAGTATATTCCTCGTCCAACCATTCATTCCAGTCCACAATTAAAAGACTAATGATTATGCAATATCATTGATGTCCAATAGTTTTCAATGTTACCGTAGGTGTATTGATTTCATCTATTAAATATAGTAGTCGTAGAGATGGTACTGCAATAAAAATTAGAATTACGGTAAAATCAAGAAGTCATACCATCATTCACGATGGGAACATCAACATAACAGCAAACATACTTGGTAACCATGGAAACATAACAACGACGCCATTTCCTCATATTCTGTCGTATACTTCAGCGCTCCACGATTGTGTTCTGTTTGCAAATCACGTAAGCAAAAGCATGAAAGTTTGGAGTTTGCAAACTTTCATGTTAATGTCTTACGGCAATGTTAATGTCAAAGCTTATGTGAATCACTGTGAATGATCCCATTTAGTAGCCTGGGCGCAAACTTCTGTGTTTATGTTACGGTTATGTTTAATTTTCATTGTGAATGGGCCTTAAGGCGACAGATGCACTCTTTCGAGAATGATGTCTGGTGCTATGGTCGAACAGCAAAGCTTTGACCGACTTCAATTAAAAAAAGTATCACGGGATTAGGAGTATCATGAAATTAGGCAATTTTACCCTACTATACTTTTGATTGTACATTCTCTTGTTCTTTATATTATTTGCTTTCGTTGACTTGTTTTACTAATATTCCTACTTTGTATTTCTTTAGTTTTTTCTGTCATATCGTTATTTTCCTTGTAATATCGTTATTTCTTCTGTAACTACCACAGGGTGAAAACCCATTCGTAATTAATAAACATTCATTCATTTGCAATTGTGGAGTACAGTACGATTTTTAGTCCTTACAGTCGCCGATAATGTGCGCCTGGATCAGGCGAGTCCATTAAGTTACGCCAAGGGATGTTCAGGTTAAGGCTGATTTACAATAAACCGGAAACGAAAACGACAACGAGAACGGAATATGTTAACATTTAAATATATTTATTTTAAGAATATTTCCGTCTCGTTCTCGTTGTCGTTTCCGTTCCCGGTTAATTGTGAACCAGCCTTGAGTCTGTCGCCTGCAGTCAGAGCGATCGGATGTCACGCATGCGGTATAGCGTTGTGTTTCTAGTACAGTTGAGCTGTACTGCATTTCTTTACTGACCTCTCGCCCTTATCTCTACTCCGGAACTCTCCGCACTACTTCTATTACTTCTCCTCTTTCGCGTCGCTGAGCTTTCAGAACTAAATAATCGGTCTGTAGCTTCCATTAGACCCAAAGTTCGTTGTCAGGCAAAGGAAGTCATTATTAAATTATATCTGACATACGACGAAACTTTAGACAGGCCTAACTTAGAACAGCTTTACCTCTATTAGCGTCAAGTACATACAATTAAATCAGAAATATTTGCTCTGTCATAAATCTGTATATATTTTATTTATTTTTGTGCCTTGTTTACTAGAAATGATTATAGTGACTGATTCCGCATTAAAGATGTATGTTAAAGTCTGTGTGATGTATCTTGTCTCACTGCGAAAAGAGAGAGAAAGGAAATATGTCTTACTTCGTCTGTATTGTTATGGCGATGGGAGAGTGGAGCGATGCCGTCCATCCATCCAGTGGCGGAAGGGACTAGTTGATATATTCTGTAGCGCAAAATAAAATTACAAAATATCTCTCTTCGTACTGTGTAGTTCCGTCACTGAGCCTGTCTTTCAAGAAACTGAGTTCCGGTAGCCTGTACAATAACAAGGTTGTGAAAGGAATCCTGAAAATTTACAACCTTCCTGTAATCTACACCCTCATTTGAAGGGACTTGGTTTTATTGCTACTGAGACAAGATAAACATTCCCAGGTATAGACATCATATTAATTAAAATAATTATAAATTATGAATATAAATTATAAATAATTATTTATAGTGAAAGCCTGTTCAATCTTTGAAGACCTGTTGCTTCTCATTTTTTCTACATTTCTTCCTATTCTCTCTGTCAGAGGCTTCTGCGGTCTAACATCACACCGAAAGAAAGTTTTGTTTTGTTTTTTTTTTCCTCCCTTTCTCTCTGCAAATATGTTACAAATCTCTCCATCTCTGTACGTTCAACGAAATCGTATGAAAGGTCCGTTTGTATGATGATGATTATGATGATGATGATGATGATGGAACTGAAAGCACTCGAATTATCCAACTGCTGTAAGAAGTAAAATAAATGCAATTCCTAGACGGTCGTTAGCGGTAATTAATACAGTAATACAAAACTATTGGAAAAGATTTATTGCAATAAAGTACGTCATGGCGCCCACTGGATAAAGACATTTTAAAACTCGTGCTAACTCCATAATAGTCCATGACCACGTTTAGTCTAATTTAGTATGCAAGGAGACTCCGCCCCTCTGCTGGCAGGTGAACCAGCGAATCTCACTCCTTGTCACTTGTCAACACAACACGCAATGCAAACATCCCACATGAACCTCTTTCTGTACTTCAACTAACACAAATTCAACTGCAAAATAATTTTCCTTAACAGGAGACTTCACAAGCAGCCAACTCGGGTTCGACTCCCGGCGTGCAAGTGACCCTGTAACGCCCTTCATATTGTGTTAGTCCAATTTATTATCGTAGAGGCGGTGTTGTGGCATCTTACTTTAAAACAAAAATGGAGAATTTCGCTATTTTTTAATTTATAATACAATGTGTCCCAAAAGTCTGTCATGGAGGCCATACGGGGCCATATATCGTATGGGAACCTACAGTTTTTTTTTTTTAATTAGTCGTATGGGGAAAAGAACATTTTGTCTATATGGAGCCATACGGCATATGGGTGCCTAAGTTTTTTATGCGGAGATCTGTACAGATCTTAGATCATCTCTTGCTGTTCCTAATGTATTTTGTTTGATGTTCATAAACAAAAATTATCCACCTCTGCAGCACTGGAATCCAGAATTATATAAAATAATGCTTGAAAAACAAGAAGTGCTGCAAATACACACTCCAAGATTCATCGAGACGAGTGTGCATCTATGGTGGTGCTACATGGTGTATTCTTTAAACCAAACTTGTTGTACAATTAAAATGTAAAGCAAAACAATTTCTTTACTTCTTCTTTAATATTAAAAAAATCATTAAATGACAGTCGAAGAGATAGAGAGAGGAGAGTAAAATATATTTCAAGGGAGAAAACAAGAGGTGGGGCGTATGGCCAAGAAAAGAAATACCATGACAGCACTGGGTAGACATATAATATTGGTGCCTGAAGAAAATAAAACTCTGAAAGTTTTTCGTCTGTAAGTTTGAAGCACTGAAGAAAATAAAAGACGGTAACAATCCAAAAAAAATGCAATAATAATTTTCAGTGTTACAATTAATTATATAAGATGGATGTCTACATAAAAGTGCAATGTGTTTTGTGGCTGGCAAAATCTGAATCTGTTAATCGTGTATGACGTGAATTTCATCGCGTATTTAACGAGTGAACTCATTTTGTGATAATCTTCTGGATGAAGTGCATGTAAAAATAAACTGAAGTTTATAACGAGTCAGATTAAAACATTTTCTTAAAGCTCTATGAACTGTTATTTTTGGAAGTCCTAATTGTCGGGCACATTTACGAACTGATTTCTTTGGATTCTGAACAAATGCTCTTCGGATGGCTTCTACCGTTTCACCGTTTCATCACTTGTCAATGGGCTTCCACTATACTTCTTCCCCAGTAGGCTTACAATATCTTTTAACTGTCTATCCCAACGACGAATGTTGTTCTCGTGTGGTGGTTCTTCGTTAAATATACAATGAAATTCATGTCGTACACGAGTCACAGATTCAAATTTTTCCAGCCACAAAACACACTGCACTTTTCTTTGGACATCCGTCTTGTATAATTAATTGTAACAATGAATATTACTGTATTTTTTTCGACTGTTACCGTCTTTTGTTTCCTTCAGTGCCTCAAACTTTTACAGACGAAAAACTTTGAGAGTTTATTTTCATCCGGCACCAATATTACATTTCTACCTCTATTCATTCAAAAATGATAATCCTCTGACTTTTGAGGTACAGTGTATTTGTTTGAAATCCCCATAAGAAGAGAACAAAACAAGACAGTTTGAGGATGATGGCTTTACAAAGTAATACCAAAGATAGTGTCCGTATCTGCATATTCAAGCAGTACAGTAGGCAAAAGGGAATGGTTCCCCCCCCAGGGAAAGACATGATACACATTTCTTACACTTAGAAGGTTTTAGTGGATACAGGAGACATTCTGAAAATTGTGTCGAAATGAAAAACTCAATCCTCAGTCGGGACTTAACCCAGGATTTCCGAGTCCGTAAGCCAGCGATTCCCAATTATTTTTCTTTAAGGGCCACAAAGGCCAGAAGAAAGAGAAGTGATTTAATACTCGAGTATCTGAAACAAAACTGTTAGTTACAGCGATGAAAATGTTTTTTCGTAATGCTAATATTTACTAGCAGTAACCTTTAATTCGTAATAATTTTGTTAACATATTTACATATAGGTCTACAGTATTTCATAGTCTAATTAAACTGATTCAGGGACACATTAAAGCGATATATTTACTGGATATTTTATATAATAGGTGAATAATAATAATAATAATAATAATAATAATAATAATAATAATAATAATAATAAATCGTATACTGATTAAAATATAAAAACTAACACCAGTTATATCTTATTGAGAAATTGATTTACTGGTCATTTCCTTAGCTGTACTACAAATTGTATGACTATTGACTCCCTATTTTCATTGTCTGGTAGAAGGGAGCTGATAATCCATTTCTGTAACATTCCTTTATACCGCTCATGTCTCAGAAACTTGATTCACAGCAATAGATTGATGAAAATACTAACAATGCAAGTTTATTGCACTTTGGAAAACCATCCCTCTATTTGGCCCAAAAATAGTTTTTTTTCTTTTTAAGTTGGTTATATAACGACACTGTATCAACTACGAGGTTATTTAGCGTCGATGGGATTGGGGATATGCGAGATGGTATTTGGAGAGATGAAGCCGAGGATTCGCCATAGATTACCTGGCATTCACCTTACAGTTGGGGAAAATCTCGGAAAAAACCCAACCAGATAATCAGTCCAGGCGGGGATCGAACCCGCGCCCGAGCGCAACTTCAGACCGGCAGGCAAGCGCCTTAACCGACCGAGCCAAGCCGGTGGCTCCAAAAATAGTAATATCACAAATTTCAAATGTTATATCCTAAATAATATTCTTTTGCTTCTCCATAAATATTATTTACCTGTGAATCTGTTAAAAAATATCCGCCAAGTCACTTGTTTCGATAATAGTAATATGCGTTACAAGAGCGGTATGTTGAAGTTTTCATGTTCGAGGAAAAGTTTGAAAAAGCGAAACGTAGTTGAGCTTTTTTAATTTCCGAGAATTGAAAGAAAACATACCTCTCGTGTATCGTACATTATTTTGTGCGAAGATCGTTTATTACATACCTGAAAGAGTTGCAATGAAATCTCCATCTTGGTTTCTGTTCAATGACGGCAAATTTGCAAAGCAAAAATATATATTTTCAACATTGTTGCTTTAAAATGTTTTCTGTGTTTATTATACTCCAGCAGGCCGTGATATACGTCTGTCTCCCCCCCCCCCCCAAGTCTTTAAATGCGAACTTAAAACAAACGGTAAGGTTATGTAATGATTTATTTTTCATTTTAATATTTTAACAATATTATTTATATAACATATTGCAATAATAGATCGTCATCTGGAATCTTGTTGATTTTTTCACGGCTTCCTTAATGTTAGTTGCATCACGAATGCAGTAACTTTAGTGGAGTTGTAGAGTTTACTTAACTTTTGCAAATATTTAAAAACAATAATTAACAGTGCAATTTAGATGAAATTGCAGTGGCAAGTTTCCAATTTATAATTATTACTATATTGAACGTCTCTAAAAATAATATGTTAAAAGCCTAAAGCAGTAAAATCAATTTGTGACTTAAGAGGTAAGAAGAGGGAAATTGTTATGTGTGTTAGGTCGGGAATACTGAATGTGGAATTTTAGACTTTCCGCGGATTGGTTTTGTGCGGAAACCAAGCAAATACGCACGATCTCGCACTAAATATATTTGGCAAATTATAGGAAAATTTCCACTTCACTTTGCATTTTTGTAAACAACCTTACTTCGAATATCTACATCATCTGACTTTCTTGTTCACTAATGTTTGCTGTGTGGGCTAGAGGTAAATCTTTGGCAGACCACCGCTGTCCTAGGCTGTTGCTCTGTTCGATAATTTCGGAAGTTCAACGACACAGACCATTGGCGATGTAACAGTTCTGAGCGCACATAGCTGCAGCTACGTGCTTGTAGAGCACCCAAATTTTAATGACCACCACAGACGACGAAAGTAACGTCATATACATGAATGGCCACCGACAGTGCATCCGTAAGATCAGTAATGGCGTTGTTTGGTTACGTAATAAGATCATGTCGGTGTGTTTTGAAACGCGTGGCATTGGAATTAATTGGCAGTTTCTCCTTGCCTCCTACGCTAGTCAACTTTTACTATAAATCGTCAGCAAATCAATAAACTCGCCAACTTTCGGAGAGTAGAAACGATTGAGGGATGGATGTAGGACAGATTCGTAAGTTCTAGGTGCGTCCACGCTTTCAGCTCGTGAGCTGAAGCACGTTTAAGTCTTCGTCATCTCGTCCTTAACGCGGCAGATATAATGCAGCGACTCTCCAAGGTGTTGCTTAGAAAAATGCAACAAAGAGTATAGTACACAATATTGTTTCACAAACTTTTACTGCTTTCTCAGAGGAGTTACAAGACTCACATTCATTCATTCATTCATGAGTTCATGAGTTCTGCCCAAGGGCAGGTCTTTCACTGCAAATCCAGCTTTCTCCAATCTTTCCTATTTTATGCCTTCCTCTTTGTCTCCTCATACGATCCACATATCCTTATGTCGTCTATCATCTGATATTTTCTTCTGCCCCGAACTCTTCTCCTGTTCACCATTCCTTCCAGTGCATCCTTCAGTAGGCACTTTCGTCTCAGCCACTGACACAACCAATTCCTTTTCCTCTTCCTGATTAGTTTCAGCATCATAAACATAAATTAGGCTCTATTTTATGACATTACAAGCGTTTTTATGTTCCGTTTTAAGGATAATTTACTCATAAAAAGTGCATGATATGTCTTTATTAGCAGAAGAGGAGATGATACTAAGGAATATGCTACTGGAGCTAAATGACAGCTGTGAGCAGTATGGGATGAAGATAAATGCAAATAAGACGAAGACTATGGTCACAGGAAGAAAAATTAAGAGGGTAAACTTGCGAATTCTAAATGAGGCAGTAGAGCAAGTGGACAGCTTCAAATATTTGGGGTGAATTATAAGCAGTAACATGAGTTGCTGCCAAGAAATCAAAAGGAGAATAGCAATGGGGCATCTTCTGCCGACCTCTGGAGAAAAGAACTAAGGAAGAGAATAGTGAAGTGCTTTGTGTGGAGTGTGGCATTGTATGAGGCAGAAACATGGACATTATAACGAGGTGAAGAGAAGCAACAAGAAGCATTTGAAATGTGGATATGGAGAAGAATGGAACGTGTGAAGTGGACAGACAGAATAAGAAATGAAGCTCTGTTGGAAAGAGTGGGTGAAGAAAGAATGATGTTGAAACTGATCAGGAAGAGGAAAATGAATTAGTTGGATCACTGGCTGAGAAGAAACTGCCTACTGAAGGATGTGCTGGAAGAAATGGTGAACGGGAGAAGAGTTCGGGACAGAAGAAGATATCAGATGATAGAAGACATTAAGATATGTGGATCATATGCGGAGACAAAGAGGAAGGCAGAAAATAGGTAAGGCTGAAGAAAGCTGGGTTTGCAGTGAAAAACCTGTTCTTGGTCAGAACACTATGAATGAATGAATCGCGATAGCTCATACAAGAATCATGAGAAATGTTAGTGTAACCGATTGATTTTAATTTGATTCTGTCAAACTAAGGTTAAAGATGCAATGACTCGTTTGTTTCGTGGCTCGAGTCATTTGTCACCAACCGTTATCCAATATTGTTGTTGACGACATAACCAATGTAGAAAGCAAAATAAGTCATAGCTACTGATGGTTTGAATGCGATCGAAAGACGCTGCTGTACGCAGAACAAAAGACGACATACACCGGCCGACATTATGATTCTGCGACGTATGCGCAACATGGCGGCGAAAGAGCAAAACAACGTACTCAAACAAAAGACAGTTAAAAGATGTTTTTACGAAATTATAAGCTTTTAGTGTACTGTACCTTATTGCATGTTAGTTACTTTCTTAAATATATACGTACTGTATTTTTAACGCCTGGAGTTCATATTAATCTGATTTGTTAATTCTATTTAGTCTACTAACAAGCAAACATTCATTCTCATGGAGGCAGATAAAAAAAAAGTTAATTTTTTCTTCCACCGTGTTAATAATGTCAAAACAAGTGCTTATACAAATTTTGGCCACTCCACCGCAATTACGAGGCCGCCCGGAAAGTAATTTTCCCTGGGGTCATTTACAGAAAGAAAACACAATTTCATGGAAACATTTATTGAAACAAATACAGCAATAGTTGCGCTATTTTTTAGCATATTCCCCAGTGTAATTGAGATATTTGTCATACCATGGGATCAATTTTTGTATCCTTGTGTCGTGTTGTGAACCTCTCTGTTTATCCTACGGTATGACAAATGTCTCAATTCTGGTGGGAAATATGTTGAAAAATAGCGGAGCAATAAATCTTTTCAACGAAATTGTGTTTTCTTTCTGTAAATGGCCTCAGGGAAAACTACTTTCTGGACGCCCTCGTAATTGCGGTCGAGTGGCCAAAATTTGTATAAGCACTTGTTTTGACATTATTAACAAGATGGAAGAAATTTTTTTATCTGCTCCCATGAGAATGTTGCTTATAAGTAAAGAGTTTGTCTAATTTCTAATCAAAACACATTTTTTTCTGTAACCATCCGTTTTATGATGAGTTGCCAGACCTAACGCGTTGCAAATATTTAATGCAATGTGTTCCACTGCATTTATTTTTTTTTGTTTCTTGTTTTTATTGTGTAATCATGTAAATCGTGTTTATTTGTCACTTAACACCAATATGTATCCCACTCTGTTTTTTATTAATAATCTATTATTTTATTGTATACATTTTATTCAATTGTCGGTTTCTGATTTAATTATGTGAATCCTACTTAATTGTAATCTAATACTAATATGTATACTAATGTGTTTATTTTTATTTCTACTGTGTACATTTTTTTACTGAATTATCGGCATCTGTTTTTATGTGATTCGTATTTGATTCTAACAACATTAATATGTATTCCACTATGTTTATTTTTTATTTTATGAGGTAAATTTTATGTATCTACCTCTTTTGATCTCATTATGTACCTAAATTGTATCAGTATGTAATTACTTAATTCCGATCCAGTTGTATGTTCAACTATGTAAGCAAGTTTTAATCCTGGTTGAGTGTAAGAGAAGGCCTTACGGCCTTAACTCTGCCAGGTTAAATAAAGCCATTATTATTATTATTATTATTATTATTATTATTATTATTTTATCCGAGATTTTGCTTATCCGAGGTGGTCTTGATCCACATTAACTCCGACAATAATCGATATCTATTGCATTAATATCGCACTTTTTAAAATAATAATTCTGTTTTGCAAATTGGGTCAAAAGAGACGTCATTCATAACCTCGCATGTAGCTCATAGGCGATGTTGGATTTACACTCACGTTAGGACACGAGCTGTATTTGGCCAGTCTGATTCTAACACAACCTTACTTTCTCGTATTAATTTCCAGGCTACTGTAGATAAAAGTAGTTATGTCAATCAAATACTTTTTTTCAGTTTCCTCGTAAACACCAGCAGCTTTCAAAGGATCGAATTTCGAATGGTGCAATTATATTAAATCTTATCAACGACATTCGACTTCATCAAAGGGCACTGATTAAGATATCAGTCCACTCGAGAGAGCCATGTTCTTGGAAATGCAAGATTCTTTCTAAAATAAAAATTAATGGTCATTTATCTTACTAACCAGTTAAACTGAAGCACTGTGACCAACACTTTATTAATTCAAGTTGCTTGTTCAAAGATCAAACTTAATATTCAATTCCTAACAAACAAAATTATCTCATTAAGTACAATTCTAGCTCCTCCTTCAATATCAGTTTCTACGTATAATTCTCCTCTTCTCAATATGTTGCTATCTGACTAATCCGGACTCAATTATTTTCAGCATTTATTACATTGTCCAGAGTCGGTAATAGTACACAGGAGACAATTTTGAAGCGCTGTGAAAGCCACGAGTTCAAATCCCGCGTAGGAATATGAATCCAAGTCGTGCTAATCTATGTCAAAGAAGCACCATCGTTTATCGAAATTAAAGTCTAAATTATAACTTTATTGTATACTTCATCGTAGGTATAAAGTCGTCATTAGATATTGGCGATATTTTTTAACCGATATACTCCATACTGAAGCACTTAAAATTGCAGGCATCTCAAAAGACTTCTAAGTATATTTTCTTTACCTGAAATAAAGCTTCAATGATAGTTCGGTTGTAGTGCAGCTTACGAAAGCTGTACAAAGAAAGGTTGTATCAGAGTCTTTGGACTTTTATTCGGTACCCCAATAATAATAATAATGATGATAATAATAATAATAATAATAATAATAATAATAATAATAATAATAATAATAATAATAATAATAATAAGTCAGCAGTCCGAATACCGGTTGGAACCTGAATAGATAGGAAGTTCGTACCAAAACAGTAGATTTCAGTTGAGTACAGCGAGGAGTAGGGGAGAGTCGGGTATAATAGTATCGGACAGTGCGTTTCTTTCATCTACCACCATATGGAAGTACCTGAATGACATGGTTACGTTTCTCTATGCGACATCACAGAAACGTAACCATGTCAATCAGGTACTATCATCTTGTGGTAGATGAAAGAAACTCACTGATATTACCCGATGTCCGATACTACCCGACTCTCCCCTATAGATGTCACTTGCGTCTCACCCTGCTCCCGCTCGCTACAGACGATACGCAGTATTTATTTTAGTAGGTTATTTTACGACGCTTTATCAACATCTTAGGTTATTTAGCGTCTGAATGAGATGAAGGTGATAATGCCGATGAAATGAGTCCGGGGTCCAGCACCGAAAGTTACCCAGCATTTGCTCATATTGAGTTGAGGGAAAAAACCTAACCAGGTAACTTTCCCCGACAGGGAATCGAACCCGAGCCACCTGGTTTCGCGACCAGACGCGCTAACCGTTACTTCACAGGTGTGGGCGATACACAGTATGTTCACATAAACAGCGCATAGTGGCATTCTGTGGAGCTGTGTAGAGTCGTGAATAGTTTGAAGAATATTGTTAATTTATATTAATATTTTAGGTTCTGAAAAAGTTGAATTTTACTTATTTTTGTATTAATTTACGTAATGGGATATTATGCATTTGTTTTGTTGGTAACATTATGATTCATTTATTAAAGTTTGTTGCAAATGGAAGTTTATTGTTTTGAGATTAGCAATTGTTTATTAAATGTTGACGTTTGCTCAATGCATTTTGTAATTGCGTTACAGAGCAAAGTTCAACATCAAGTTCTGTGTTTTGCTGGGGCTGTCATTACAATAGAAATGAAAGATGTTTTCTTAAACAAAATGAAACTGGTTTAACTTTATGTTCCCAGTCCCTAAACGACAGTTCATCATGATGAAATAAGAAAACATCTTTCAAGTTTGCTTCAGGAACGTTTTCCAAAGTAGAAAGAATATTTTAAATAAAAATATTGTTTTTTTAACGACATAAACGCAACTATTTCTTTTGATAAAATCGAAAATGTTCATTGTTATTTTTTAATGCCAGTAAATCTAATTGTATACTTTGTCGTCATTTAAGTATTAGTAAATTATTTTAAGTTTTTTGGACTTCAGGGTCTCATTCACCATGAGTTCATTCCAGAAGGTCGTACTGTAACGAAAGAATTGTATTAGAAAACCTCCGTCGCCTCTGGGACGCAGTGAGAAGCAAACGTCCAGAAAAGTGGGTAAAAAACAACTGGTTCCTTATTCATGACAATGCACCTGCTCATCGCGCAATTATTGTAAAGAATTTTCTTGCCAGGCACAACATAACTGTTTGGATCACCCACCATACTCTCCTGATCTCTCACCACCTGATTACTTTCAATGTTTCCCCGTCTGAAAAGTCATCTGAAATGACGGAGATTCAATGCTGAAGAGGTTATCGCAAACTTCGACGAGTGCACTAAGACGGGTTTACAAAATTTTCAGGCCTGCTTCCAGGAACTCTACACGCGTTGGCAAAAGTGTGTTGTTGCGGAAGGCAACTATTTTGAAGGAAATGCTGTAGAATAGTGTTTTCGTTGTTTCTATGATGCTAGCAAATTCCGGGAACTTTTTGAACCTAGTATGTATTAATATTTTAGGTTCTGAACAAAGTGAGCTATTTTGTTATTATTGTATTATTTACGTAATGTTAATATTATGCATGATTCCAAAAAAGTAAATTCATCTGTTATTAAATCATTATGCAAACAGAAGTTTATTGTTTCCCGGATTATGTTTCGTTAAAAGTTGACGTCTCGTGCTGCTATGCATTCGGTTGCGTTACAGTCCAAGTTCAACATCGGAATTACGATACGAACTTCCTAGCTGTCATTACAATAGAAATGAAAAATGTTCTTGAAAACAATTTGTGGGTTTAACATTATGTTCCACATACGAGATACACTATTAGATTCCAAAGTAGTTGTTCACATGATGATAGTAAGAAATACTGTATCATATTTCAAGTTTGCTTCAGTAACGTTTTGTGACGTAGAACGAATATTTTCAGAATAAAAATATTGTTTTTTTTTTCTGTACATAAACGGAGTATTTCTTTTCATTGTTATTTGTTATAATGAGGCTATAATCATAATTGTATACTTTGTATGTCATTTTTATATGTATTAGTAAATTATTTTAATTTGGAGTTAAGGCTCATTCACAATGAAAATTAAACATAACGTAAGCGTTAACTTAAGAATATGAACGTTAAGGTAAAATTAAGAAGTCATACTATCATTCACAATGGGAACATAAACATAACAGCAAACATACTTGGTAACCATGGAAACATAACAACGACGCCATTTCCTCATATTCTGTCGTATACTTCAGCGCTCCACGATTGTGTTCTGTTTGCAAATCACGTAACATAAGCATGAAAGTTTGGAATTTGCAAACTTTCATGTTAACGTCTTACGGTAATGTTTATGTCAATGCTTATGTGAATCATTGTGAATGATCCCATTTGGTAGTCTGGGCGCAAACTTCTGTGTTTATGTTACGGTTATGTTTAATTTTCATTGTGAATGGGCCTTTACGAAGTTTATAATTACAAATTATTGTTTTTTATATTATTCGTTCAATATTTTCTTGTTCTAAGGCTGTGGACGAACGGAGCACATGTTTGGTTACTACCCGGCTGTAGCCAACATGTTTGTCGTTCTGATTCACTGATATTGAGATGCGTTATTACATTTCATTCAGTAAAGTTATACTCCAAGCTCACACAACTTAACAGTTTTGGTTCCAACTTCCTAGCTCTGCTGATAAGTGACAGCAATAAAGCAACACATGAAGCAACTAAGCCAGGAGATAATAGGTAGTGCGGCCAGTTTTTCCCCTCTACATTGCGTATATCGATGTCTAGTAACACAGTTCATTAATCAGACAAATGCTCTCAATTTAAATGCAAGAACTGTGTGAATAGCAGGGTCTACACTCAACTGCGGTTCTCGGGTGATTATAAAAACACACAGCCTACTATTCAATATGGGCGAGGATACCTCTGAACCGGCACGTTCGTCGAGGTACCTATTCATGATGCGGTTCGTAATCTGCACCTATGCTGTAAGAGATGACAGGAATATGAGGAATGCTTCGAGTAATGGAACATCACCGTAACTTCCCGATATGGCCTGCCTCGCTATTACATAACGTGGGTAGTCATCAGTGGGCAGAACTGATCACAGATTCTTGATGCATCCCACGGGCCTCGTAATGACCTACTACAGGCGAAACAGGCGTGTCAATTTATCGGTAGGTAAGTTGTATGTGTGGTCGGATTTACAGTACAACTCCTCTGCCTTGCGACGTAAGGGCTTTATGCAAAAGTGTTATACATCGCACGGTTTACCACCATACAGATTATTTCATATGAAATCGATCAGTAAAAAACCTGCAGTTTTTATACCTAATTTTTCCCTACTTATACAAGTGCTTATGGAAGTGCATTTTCAAAAATATACTATCGAAAGTCAAACGGTTTTCGATTTGAGGACAAATTTAGCGTATTTTATAAAACTGCCATCTTTCAGCGCTCAGAACTCTGGAACCATTTACTGCAGAACATTGAACGGGAGCTCATTTTGAATTGACATTTGGTAGATTATGTTAAGAAGTAATACTTATTTTTATTTTTACACAGAAGACAGATAATCTGATTTTACTTACTTTTAGGCTTTTGCCCATTTGTAAAAATGTAAAAAATATTGGAAAAAAACCTTTCATTATTAAGCAATTCGGCATTGTTTGCTTAGTGGTACGGTTATGCAGTTTCGAGGGTATTAAATAGATTATTTTCACACGCCTGGACTTGAACGGCTCATACTGCACGCACTGGCCGAGAGATGAAGATAAGCGAGCGCTGGGCGTCATTTTACTGTGTTCATGAAAACTTGTGATAAAGCTAGTCCAGAAGCGAACTAGACGAAATATCACTGTTTGTCTATGGCCTTGCATCCTCGGCTACCTCCCGCCTCACAGTCAGCTGGTTAGCTCACGCGCGTACTATTTATTTTCTTTATTTGAAACTTTCAATACTTTCTTATCAACGTTGCACCAGTAAAAAATATGTGTTTATTTGTACTTTCAATGCGGAATTTAACTATATATTTTTAAAATATTTTTTTCGTGGGCAAAGGCGTCTTAATGAGGAAAAATCTAAATTTCTCCATTTCATAAAAAGTAAGAAAAACTGTTTATATGTCAGTTAAACTTTTTTAGCATCAAAATAAACCATGATTTTGATCATTGGGTAAAACTAGTTTAAAAGCCACAACAGTTTAAAGTTGCTAATTTTAGAAAATACGATAAATTTAAATATTTTAAATTTAAACACTATGAAGTTCTGATGCCTCAAACTTTGCACAAAGCATTGTATCACAGTTGTCTACGGACAGAAAAAGTTTCATTGTATTTAAAAATTGCAAGGTCAATTTTCTCTATAGTTCGGTCGATTTGAGATGGAATAGCCCATACAATGAACACCGTTTATTACAGTGAATGAACCAATCTGTATATAAGTTTATGGAACCGTCACATTTATATAGTAAATGCGTTTATAAGGCGTTAATTTCTTTTGTTGATTTTAATTCGACCGCTTGACAACCAAATAATTTGCTCTCCCCGACTAATGTGGACTCTCTATACTCATTTTCAATTTGCGAATCTCATACCAGCACATATAGAAGGTCGTGGACCAGTGACATTTTCAATAGACAAATCCCCACTCTCTTCTACCACAGGCTTCCGATATCATTTTCGAGGTGAAATATGTGTTCATAATGTGTGTGCATACGATTCATCTGCAATACTCGTAAATTTGACCATATAACACCTTCCCTCCAGTTACTTTCATGGGTGCGTCTGAAGGAACGAAGAACAATACATTCACTGTCTCTTCTATTTAGAATCATGCATACTTGTACTCCGAATTACCTGTTATCGCGCTTTCAATTTCTTACAACTCTTCGAAACCGACATCAAGCACTTCTTTCTATCCCTCATCATAGAACGTCTTTATACTCATCTTTCTATACGGTAGAAATACCTCGCCTCTAGAATTCGTTACCTAATGACGTCAGGGACTGCCGGACTTCATCACAATTCAAAATTAAATTGGAAAATTTTCTCTTAGTTAATGTTTTTAGGTATTGCTAGAAGTATTGATTTGTGTTTTTTTTTCTTTTTCTTTTTTAAACTAGATTAAAATTGCAAGTTTCTTGTTTATGTTAGTTAATTAGTTAGGATACAATTAATTACGATACTTAATCACTCGTTTAAAGTCTGTGTGACTGCAACCTGTGTATATTTTTGTGTGGCTTTACTTTGTTTATAGTCTCTCTCTCTCTCTCTCTCTCTTTGTGTAGCTTTATTTTGTATATAGTGTATTTTTTCCTCTGTTTTTCTATATTATTGTATTTGTATTCCTAGTGTTGTGGAAGAGAAGGCCTGATGGCCTTAACTACATCAGAATAAATAAATAAATAAATAAATAAATAAATAAATAAATAAATAAATAAATAAATAAATAAATGTGGACTCTCTATACCCATTTACAATTTGCGAATCTCATACCAGCACATATAGAAGGTCGTGGACCAGTGACATTTTCAATAGACAAATCCCCACTCTCTTCCACCACACGCTTCCGATATCATTTTCGAGGTGACATCTGTTACCACATGTTAAGAATGGAAAATTGGATATATCAATTTCGCGAAAATTCACAGATACATTTCACTTAATTTTAGACTTTCATTTGCATTTTCCATGCGTAAGTTTTTAGTGAATTTTAAGATTTTATAAAACAGTTATATTACCTGTTGTTCTGTATGGTTGTGGAACTTGGACTCTCACTTTGAGAGAGGAACAGAGATTAAGGGTGTTTGAGAATAAGGTGCTTAGGAAAATATTTGAGGCTAAGAGGGATGAAGTTACAGGAGAATGGAGAAAGTTACACAACACAGAACTGCACGCATTGTATTCTTCACCTGACATAATTAGGAATATTAAATCCAGACGTTTGAGATGGGCAGGGCATTCAGCTTGTATGGGCAAAGATTTGAATCCAGAAATGCATATAGAGTGTTTTGGGAGGCCAGAGGGGAAAAAGACCGTACATTGGGGAGGCCGAGACGTAGATGGGAAGATAATATTAAAATGGATTTGAGAGAGGTGGGATATGATGATAGAGAATGGATTAATCTTGAAGCAAAAAAATCAGGATAGGGACCAATGGCGGGCTTACTGAGGGCAAATACAAATGAACCTCCGGTTTCTTAAAAGCCAGTAAGTCAGTCAGTCAAGTTTTTAACACATTTCGCGTATATCGTTAATACCAAAAATCACAGCCCTACTTATGAGACATGAACCTGTCTTCGGACAGTTGATTAAATAAGCTTTCATATGTTACCTGCATACTTTCCTCTGTCGCATCTGCACTCTCTTTGAATCCAACGCATTTAAACTTTGTTATGTGATGTAGGCTATCTCTCATAATGACTACACCATTGTGAAAAGACTCTTTCTGCTAACTTAAATTTATTTTAAACCCTCTTCTCGTCGACCAGATTTTGCTGTCACACACAGTGTTATCGTAAAACGAACTATTCAGCATTAAGCTCTAACAGAAACATCAATGCAATTTTATTTCAAACTACGCTATTACGATTCTCCCAAGAAGGCAGGCAGGCTCTGTCACAGGAAGTGAGAAAAGGGAGCCGCCCTCCTGTGTCCTCGTCAATCGTCCGTAGTGCCTGGACATCGGTCATACTGCCTACGTTATGATTCTTGGCATGGGCTAGACTATTCACATTGCACGAGAACGTGAGGAATCATTCGCAGAATTGAAAATATGTGTAGGTACCTGAAGGAAATCACCTTTAACAACAATTTTGCTGGATTTGCGTTGAACTTACAATGCTGTGCACTAGTAGTCTAACATTTCTAACGTGCAGGTTTCCACTTCTCCAGCAGAAGTCCCTACAACTGGAATCCCAGTTCTTTTTGCTGCCAAGAGATGAGATGAGATAAGAAAGAAAGAAAGAAAGAAAGAAAGAAAGAAAGAAAGAAAGAGAGAGAGAAAGAAAGAAAGAGAAAGAGAGAGAAAGAAAGGAAGAAAGAGAAAAAGAAAGAAAAAGAAAGAAAGAAAGGAAGAAAGAAAAATAAATAAATGAAAGAAAGAAAGAAAAATAAATAAATGAAAGAAAGAAAAATAAATAGAGAAAGAAAGAAAAAGGAAAAAAAATAAATAAAGGAACGAAAGAAAAATAAATAGAGAAAGAAAGAAAAAAGGAAAAAAATAAATAAAGGAACGAAAGAAAAAATATAAATAAAATAAAAAATGAGAGAGAGAGAGAAAAAAAATGAAAATGAAAGAAAGAAAGAAATAAAGAAACGAAAGAAAGAACGAGAAATATAAAAAGAAAGAACGAGATAAGAAACGAAAGAGAGAAAGAAAGAAAGAAAGAAAGAAAGAAGGAAAGAAACGAAAGAAAGAAAAAATAAGTAAATAACGAGAGAAAGAAAGAATAAAGAAATAAAGAAACGAAAGAAAGTAAAAACAAATAAACGGAAAAAAGAAATAAATAAATAAAGGAACAAAAGGAAAAATAAAGAAAAAAGAGAGAAAGAAAGAAAAATGAAAGAAACAAAGAAATGAAAGAAAGAAAGGAAAGAAAGAAAAATAAAAAAACGAAAGAAAGAAAAAAATAAGTAAAATAAATAAAAAGAAAGACTGAAATAAAGAAACGAAAGAAAAATAAGTGAATAAATAGAAGAGATGAAGAAAAAATAGAAATAGAAAAGTAAGAAAGGGAAAATAATGAAAGAAGCGAAAGAGAAAAAGAAAAAAAACAAAAGAAAAAAGAAAGACGGAAATAAAGAAACGAAAGAAAAATAAATAAATAAAAAAGAAGAGCGAAAGAAAGACAGTGGAAGAACAGTGTACAGAGAATGGAAAAAGACAGTCTACAGTGGAAAAACCATGAACAAAGAATGGACAAATATAGACTACAGTGGAAGAACCATGTACAGAGTGGAAAAAAGACATATTACAGTGGAAAAACCATGTATAGAGAATGAAAAGAACAGACTACAGTGGAAGAACCATATACAGAAAATACTTATGTTTTTAGGTTCATTGGTAACATTTCTTCCTAGACATCCATTTTTTAACAACAGAGACTGTAAAATAATTTCTTAAAAGAGCATGGAATGGAAATAGCTGGAGTACTACGAGAAAATCACTCAATGGGAAACAAATCGCAATATGAAAGAATGCAGTAAATCCATTGCTTCGTCAATCACAGAATTCATTCCTTAACAAGAAACAGATGATTAATTAACCATCCGAACGACGGATCTAGCTGCGACTGGACTTTGTAAATTAAAATTGGACAAGTTTCGTTTACAACAGCCGATAAACAGGCCTTTACAAACAGTTTATAGCGATGTATGTCAGAATACGATGATGAGGTCAGTATTGCAATCATAACACGATAAACAGCTAGATAGGTACTCTGATTGCAAGATAAGGTCTGAAATCTTGTCAGATTGTCGAGACAGCAATTTTACAATGAGTGTTTAATTCTAATAACCAGAGTCAATTGAAGGACGGGGAAAACCAGGAACAAGAAGCGTGGGCTTGAAGTACATATTATGACCTGCGACCCACTTCCATGTCAAGGGAACTCACGGGTGGGTTACTTAATTTAGAAGTCAATTTACGGTAACACGCTATCTTCTAAGTGTTCTCCCATACTATTTGAATGCAATTTCTGTCCCTTTCTGAGACCGTACCAAGACTTTTGACTGGCACTGACAATATTCGTTACATTCCGATTCTTACAATACCAACTTTCAATTGCAAAAAAAAGGGTGCACTGCAAATACCTTCTCATCGAACTGCTACCATATTTGTTTTATTCTCAGAAATGTCATAACATTAGGTACAGTATACTACTGTATGAGCTATTCCATCTCAAATCGACCGAAATATAGAGAAAATTGACCTTACAATTTCTAAATACAATGAAACTTTTTTTGTATGTAGTCAACTGTGATACAATGCTTTGTGCAAAGTTTGAGGCATCAGAACTTCATAGTGTTTAAATTTAAAATATTTAAATTTATCGTATTTTCATAAAATTAGCAACTTTAAACTGTCGTGGCTCCGAAACCCTTTCACCCAATGATCAAAATCATGGTTTATTTTGATGCTGAGAAATTAAAGTTTATATTGACATATAAACAGATTTTCTTACTTTTTATGGAAATGGAGAAATTTACATTTTTCCTCATTAAGACACCTTTGCCAAGGAAAAAATATTTTTAAAATATATAGTTAGATTCCGCATTGAAAGTACAAATAAACACATATTTTTTACTGATGGTACGTTGATAAGAAAGTATTGAAAATATCAAATAAAGAAAATAGATAGTACGCGCGTGAACTAACCAGCTGACTGTGAGACGGGAGCTAGCCGAGGCAAGCAAGGCCAGGAGACATAAACACGTGGTGTGTCGTCTAGCAGCAGCACATGGCTGTGCTAGCTTTATCACCGGTTTTCATAAACACTGGAGTAAAATGACGCCCAACGCTCGCTTATCTTCAGCTCTCGACCAGTGCATGCAGTACTGCGCCGTTCAAGTCCAGGCGTGTGAAAATAATTTATTTAATACCCTCGAAACTTATTGCTGTACCACTAAGCAAACAATGCCGAATTCCTCTTAATAATGCAAGGTTTTTCTCATTTTTTTTTTTTTTTACATTTTTACAAATGAACAAAAAGCCTAAAAGTAAGTAAAATCAGATTATCTGTCTCTGTGTACAATAAAAATAAGAATTACTTCTCAACATAACCTACCAAACGTCAGCTTCAAAATGAGCTCCCGTTCAATGTTCTGCAGTAAATGGTTCCAGAGTTCTGAGCGCTGAAAGATGCTTGTTTTTATAAAATACGCTAAATTTGTCGCTCAATAATACGAAAACCGTTTGACTTTCGATAGTATATTTTTGCAAAATGCACTCTCCTCAGCACCTTGTATAAGTAGGGAAAAAATTAGAGTATAAAAAAATGCGAGGTTTTTTACTGATCGATTTCATATGGAATAGCCCGTATGTTCTATTAGAAAAATAAACCGCGATTCTACATTAACTGCTAGTGTTCGTCCAACTGCGGTTAAGAGTCCATTAAACATCGCTACTGAACAAAAACGAAATAGGTCTAACACTGAAGAACAAGGAACTGAAAATATTGGGTGCTGGGGAGCCAATGATGCAGATTACCAGTTATTTAGATGTGGGAAAAATTAAAACCCACTCTGAGAGAATTTCTTAAAATAGGATTATGACTCACTTTTACTCTCAATTAGCCCGGATACTTAAAACCTTAATGTAGATCTGTATATTTCGTAATGATTCTACAGTTTCAGTCCAATCTGTGACTTTGCGACTCGCTGACCATACAGGGTGATTCACGAGGATTTACCGTCACTTACAGAGCTTATTTCCGAAGACATTCTGAGCGAAAAATGTCATATAAACATTTGTCCTAATCTCAATATTATCAAAGATACATTAATTTGAAGCTGTTAGTAAAATACCTTTTTTCTTTAGTTTTAAGAGTAAAAAAATATTACAAATAGAGAATGAACTATTCAGAAGTATCATTTCTTTAATTGGCTAGTGTTATGAAGCTAAAAATGTGTTGTCAGTTGCTTTGTACAGATTTTGTTTTTCAATTTTTAACTAAAAATAACATCATTCTTACGCACTTATCACAAAAATTGTTACAAATCATACGACTTTAAGAACTTGATTCTTTACAGTTCAATTATGCATCCTAATGTAAGTCTTAAAGAATTTACAAGACTGGCGTGATTTGTAATAATTGTTGTGATAAATTCGTAAGAAAATGTAATTTTGTAGTTTAAAATCGAAAAAAAAAAAATCTGGACAAGAAATTATGGAATGTACAACACATTTTTAGCTTCAGAATACTAGCCAATTAAAGAAATGATACTCCTGAATAATTCCTTCTTTATCTGGAATATTCTTTTATCCTTAAAACTAAAAATGGTATTTTACAAACAGCTTCAAATTAGTGTAATTCTGAAAATATTGAGATTAGGACAAATGTTTTATGACATTTTTGCTCAGAATGTCTTCGGAAATGAGCTCCGTAAGAGACGGTAAATTCTCGTGAATCACTCTGTACACAGGGAGGTCAGAAAGTGGACGTACTCCTCATGTATTCTTTATGTCACTTACTTTCAGAATGTTTGTACCCC
This sequence comes from Periplaneta americana, assembly GCA_025594305.2. Taxonomy (NCBI): domain Eukaryota; kingdom Metazoa; phylum Arthropoda; class Insecta; order Blattodea; family Blattidae; genus Periplaneta; species Periplaneta americana. The sequence goes on from JAJSOF020000005.1 coordinate 12,411,845, forward strand.
CCATGTTTACGTTGGTATCATGTTACCATGCAGTTGTAAACAAACATGGCTGACCAGAGTCCGTTTACCATCGAACAAAGATTAGTGACCCAGGGTTCCCGTCATAATGTACTCTTCACAGACGAATGTGCTATCTACCGGAGCATGCATTCACGAAACATTGTCTTTTGGGGTAAAAAAAAAAGCACATTATTTATAAAAGAATGTTGAGAGAAATCCACCCCATGTCATGGTGTGGCCTGGACTGAGTTAAATACACATTTTCGTCCCTTTCTTCTTCCAAGGTTCCGTTAATGGGCCAGCCTATAGGACATGCTTAGTGAATGGTTGATGCCACAACTGCAACAAGCTGGTATCGAAGACATTGTGGTCCTGCAAAAGGACGGAGCGCCAGCACATACCGCACTGCAAGTGCGCCGATACCTGAATACGACTTTTCCCAACCGGTGGATTGGAAGAGGATATGCAGATGATCAAGCTCTGGCCTCCACGAAGTCCCGACCTCACAACATCTGATAATGCTATCTGGGGGTTCATCAAGGACGCAACGACACAATTACGAACAGCTGTGGAAGATGTCTTCAACGAAGTCACCCTTGATTATCTCCGCAAAACATCTGCCAGGACATGGCGCAGCATTCAGCTGTGCTATGAAAATTAAGGTCTTCATACCGATGTCTTGGATCGTTAAACTATCATATACATGTCCACATCAATCATTCAACCATACCTATCGTAGTGTTGTAATACATGGGGATACGCCAACTTTGTGACCTCTCTGTAGACTAACCAGAGTGTTGCACTGCTTGAAAATACCACATTTTGATTAATATGATGATGATGATGATGATACTCCTGTAGCGGCAAAAAGTACTGAAGGGATACAGTTTAATAAATACATACAAGTTCAAATCAATCAAAATTAAAAATTATTACATACATTATCTACAACAAGATATATAAACTTAAAACTTACAAATGGCTTTTAATGGAACCCGAAGGTTCATTGGTGCCCTCACATAAGCCCGCCAGTATGGTATTTCCCTATCCTGTGCAAGATTAATCCAGTCTCTATCATCAGGTTACCCCACCTCCCTCAAATCCATTTTAATATTATCCTCCCATCTACGTCAACAAGATTTATATATGAAGATAAAAATGTGAAGGAATGTGACGCAACACGATGGTACACCATTTCGATAAGGTGGCATGTGAAATGCAGGCGACAGTATGTGTAATAAACCGAAAATATTGTATTTCATTCATTAACAAAACAATACTGCAATATTATGCAAGAAGCACGCCTAGAAAGTAAAAGTGAAATATGCATCTTCCCATCTGTAAATTTCCACGCTGATATGAGCAGTTGGCGAGACAAAATATTCAGGTGTTATACACAGGATGGAAAACGAAGAGTATGGTTGGATAAAGGCATAACAAACTATTTTCATAAAATTCTGAAACATCGAAACTAATTCCTCATAATATATAGACTTAGAAGCTTTCAAATGCCAGACAAAGGTGTATGTAGGGCTATTTCAAGTGTAAAGAACTCTTTACGAAAGCATAATAAACACTCCACACTTGGAAGACTGTTTTGTTGGCAGAGTTATAAGATGGACGTGCCAAGAACCAATGATAAAGAGACTAATTTTATTGTAAACAGAAAAAAATATACAACACACTTACCTAGGAAAAGAAAATCAAGTCAGAAACAACAAGTGACTACTTGATGATTCATAGACTAGAGATATCACGGCAACATCAAAAGCCTTCAAGTTCAATCTTATTTATTTATCGTAGCATGCAGCGATCCCTCAATGTCAGATGCCGAGAGCTAGAAATTGATTTGTTGAGTGGAGTAAAACAATTATACGGATGATATGCAGTACACGGAAACCAATTATCCTTATATTTGATTATGAGATGACGAGAATAATAATAATAATAATAATAATAATAATAATAATAATAATAATAATAATAATAATAATAATAATAATAATAATAATAATGAAAACTGCGTATATACTATAAGCACGTCATTTTACATAATGCAGAATTATCTGTAAATACATTTTCAGAGGTATTTTAGCCGTGTCTGTAGCTTGGCGCTAGCCTTCCATCCAGGCGACCCAGGTTCGATCTCCGGCTTGATCGTGGTGGAATTCGTGAATAACAAAGCATATGTTGCAGACGGTTTCTGACAGGGTATTCCCGTTTTCCTCTTTCATTTCACCAATATTCTCATGTCATTTACTATTATAGATAAAAAGGCTGGGAAAAAGTCTTGGTGATAGATGTAGGGCTCGATGTTTTGGTGTTCCGAGCCGTGGTGTGTATCACATACTCGTCTCCGGATGTCGCTAGTGTCTAGAAGCGTAGACTACTTAATTCGCCAAAACTATCCAGAGTGCACCACAGGCGGTGGGTGTACATTATACAGGGCATATCAAAAGTACGGTAACACTTTCAATATTTTATTAAAAGTGGAACTACTAATGATGGCACTTTAAAACATCGTCAGTTTAAAGTCAAACTCTCAAAGTTCTGTTTACACCTTACAGAGATTCAATGTGTGAACCAAGAGTGACTCGGCAGATGTCCAAACGATAATCAAACTCTTCCCATACCCTTTTCAACATATCCTCTGTGAACCCTGGCGGCAGCTTCTCGAATTCTGGTTTTAGTTCCTCTAAATCACATGGCAAAGACGTTACAAACACACGGTCCTTTTATATAGTCACATGCAGTCATATCGGGTGACCTTGGTGGCCATGTCATGAAACATCTGTCCCTTACTCCAGCACGTCCTATCCAACGATCAGACATGTTTGGGGTACACAGTAACCTCGCAGAAGTCTTTGAACATGAGCGTGATTCAACAAAGGTGAATGTTTTCTGCGCGTTGGGGAAAACTGTACGGACCTTTCTTCTTCATTGAGGCTACTGTGACTGGACATTCATATCTGGACATGTTGGAGCAATGGTTGGTGCCTCAACTTAGACAAGATCTCGATGACGATTTCATCTTTCAGCAAGATGGGGCTCCGCCACATTTCCACAATCCAGTTCGTCTTACCTGAATACGGAGATGTCTGATCGTTGAATAAGACGTGCTGGAGTTGGGACAGATGTTTCATGACATGGCCACCAAGGTCACCCGATATGACTGCATGTGACTTTTTCTATGGGGTATATAAAGGATGTTAGTACCGCCTTTGCCACGTGATTTAGAGGAACTAAAAACCAGAATTCGAGGCTGCCGCCACGGTCAAAGAGGATATGTTGAGAAACGTATGATAAGAGTTTGATTATCGTTGGACATCTGCCGAGGGTGTGGTTAACATTGAATCTCTGGCGTGTAATCAGAACTTTGAGACTTTAAACTGACGTGTGTTTGAAAGTGCCATCATTTGTAGTTTTTGTGTAATAAAATATTGAACGTGTTACGGACTTTTGACATGCCCTGTACTTATAATAAATGATGGCTAGGGCTCGGATTTTTAATAACGTAATAGATTACACCGCGTCGTTAAATAACGGACAAAAAAACTTTGATGTTCTTGATCTGAAACTTTCGGCTTCGAAATTGAGTCACGTGTGCAATAAGTTTTTGGCTGCTCTCATACTCGATAATGCTGTTCTTCAAGAGCCAAATTTCATGTTATATAATGAATTACTGCAAAAGCATGTTTAATATTATTGCCTTGTTTACAATTAAATACCAAATTTGGTATGACGGAAAAATATCTGTGGGCATGTAGGCTTATGTGCATGTGCATCAGTCAGTCCGTTCCACGCTGCTGTACGTCCACTCTGTGCAACTCTCACGCGGCGCCAGGTGTTCCAGTTTCATATCTTCCGTAATTTAGATATTTTACGTTTCCAATTAAAGTCCAAGAAAGGCAATGGAACAGGTTTCGTATAGCTTATTATAGCACGGCTTTATGAACAAGAGGCCGTGGTTTAGATGCCATTGGCGAGGCAATCTGGTTCTTGCATGTGGTTTGGGTGATTATTGATTTAGCCTGACAGCTATCATGTGCAAAGAATATATCTTGAGTCTTAACTTCCGGAACGGCTTAACCTTTTCCATCGTGATTGAAGTAGGTACTCAAAGCTTGTTCATTTCACTGGTTTTATTTGTCAAATAACTATGAATGACGGCGGAACGCCCACACTTGTAAATATGATCGAGTATGATGAAAGGAATACGCAATCGGATCACGGAAACCTGGGACATTTGTAGTGAAATATTACACGTGATGACACGTCAAGTTACAAATATTTGATGGACTTGTAACTTTCATCATCATCATCATCATCATCATCATCATCATCATCATCATCATCATCTTCCTAACAAGTATTAGGCCAAGTGGCCTGTTACGGTCTCAAACTAGAATTTTCAGTCCATCTCTTCTTTGGACGGCCTAGAGATCTTTTGCCATATGGATGGTAATGAAGCAGTGCTTTTGGAATTCTGCATCGATTCATTCGTTCGAGATGACCCTTCCACTGAAGTTGATATTTGCTGATGAACTGCATAATGGGTTCTATTTGAAGTTCTTGCATTAGGTCCTCATTTTTTTATGATCCCAGCGAGTATATCCAGCTGTTGCTCTCATAAACCTCATCTCACTTGCTGTTATTCTACTGACATCTTTATTCTTCACAGTCCACGCTTCACTACCATAGCTTAATACTGGCTGTGCTAAGGTTTTATACAAGCCTATTCTTGTGTGTCTTTGTACTAGTGAGGGTTTCATGATTTTATTAATGATCCCCATTGTTTTATTATATTTACATATTTTTTCAGCAATATCTACTTCATCATAAGGTGATAGTGTATAGCCAAGATAAGTGAAGGTATTTACTCTTTCTATTATTTTATTATTCAAACAGATTTTGCTTGGTACAGGGAATTTCCCACAAAATGACATGATTTTCGATTTTTCAATATTAATTTCCATGTTATATTTTTCACTGACCTTATTTAAATTGTGTACTGAATATTGTAAATCATCTTCAGTTGATGCCATGAGAACTAAATCATCAGCGAAAAGTAAAACATCAAGCTGCAAATTTCGATTAATTGGAATAAATCCATGTCGTGTCTGTCGCCAATCTTGAATGATTACATGTATATATATAATAAACAGAAGTGGTGAAAGGCCACAGCCTTGTCGTACTCCACTATAAATGGGTCGCCATTGTGAAAGTTTATTGTTGCTTCGAATTGCTATGATGGTTGTTTTATATATATTGTAAATATTTTGTATAATCTGTTGAGGTACTTGATCATCTGCCAAAATCTGAAGTAATTTATTCCGATTGACTTTATCAAAAGCTTGTAACTTACATAAGACGCAATATTATCTCAACATCTAGAACGTATATTTTTCCTGTCAGATACAAGTACAAATTTCGACGAAATTAAGGGCCGTGGAAAGGTTATTTTTATATTTCTTGGAGTATCCCTTTTACTCTGCGATTATTCGTTTAATTTGTCTTGCCTTCATAATCACTTACGTTTATTTACATTACAGTATACAACGCTTAAACAAGGGGTATCGTGTATATAACTACTGCAAAGCAATTCCCATGTATTGTTACAGTCTGTTTATACATCCATCGCTTATGTATGGTTTATTAGTAACGTTTTCTGTTCCAACTTGCATAAGTGTCTGGTATAAAAATGTACACGGTTTATTAGTAATACCGACAGTATGTACCATTTAATTATCACAAGTACAGGGACATCATTCTTATTTTTACTAACATTTCTAATATTAACCTGGCTATACCTTTGAATCAACGATTGATAACCGGAAACCCCCTTCAACGACTGGAGTTCGATGATACTGACGTAATATACAAACAAATCACTTTACTAGGTATAGGAGGGAAGAAAAGTAGTTCATCCATTTACGTAAACTAGGAAATATCACGCTTTTAAGTTTGATAATTTTCATTAGGTTTTTCTTTAATCAAAATACAGTACAGTATTAACAATGAGTGTTTTTACTCAAGAACTGAGCTGTTCATGTGGACGTATTCATTATGCAGTGCATATTATACTGTCTACAGCACATTAGCGTACAATATAGAGAATGAAGTTAAATTGAAAAATAATCATAATATGGATATTTAAACACATTTTTCAAAATGGTGGCCGTTCATTTCGATACAGGCGTCAGTTCTAATGTGCATATTATCGCACTATAGACTATTGTACGTAATTCCAATTACCAGGTTCGTACTTCGTATCAGTAACTCATGTTGAAATAATTCTGTACCTACTCTATAAAAGAGTACCTTACGTACTGTAAATTCAATCTTCACTTCTGCCCGATCCGAAAAGATAAAATTACTTTGACATGCTATCTACTGTCCGTCTAAGTGGTTATGTCCCAGGGTCGTAGAAAGGGGAGGAAATCACGTGACAGTTAATTATTTAACGAGGCCCTTTTATTTAAGTTATTTTAAACAATTGTATGAGTATAATATTACGTAGACGTCCAATTCCTAACAGAAATTAATGTTTCAGAAAAGAGCTAAGACAGCCCAGCCACTAGCCTTTACAGAGAGGCGAATAGAAGCAAGTGGGGGAAACCGGGATGCGACGTAGGCAAATGGACGACAGTACCTGTGCGAAAATGATTCAATATTGAAAGCTCTTTCGTCACTGGAAAACGCGAACATATTTTTGGAACGTACTGTTTACTACGACCGTAAGGCTACTAAGACTGTATATGCGGTCTTGGATCTGTGTGGAGGACGGTTGAACTTCATTAGAAGAAGGGGTGGGAGAGAAGTACATTCAAAAACTCAGGTACAATAAAAATTGAAGTAAAAATAAAATAATGTCCCTGTATTTCTAAACCTATGGTCTAAGGACGATTAATGATCATCGACAAAGAGCTTGATAGACTTCAATGTAAGACTTTTATTCAACAGAAGTAGCCATTTGTATCAGTAATACATTCTATTGCTTGAATTTAAAATGGGCGATTTTTAGTGGAGTAACTAAAATTCTTTATGAGGAAAGTTATAGGAGCGATTTTGAAAGTGTATAATGGTAAATAGGTTATGGTGGGTTCCAGAGATTAAAAAATTGATTCAAAGCTTTGAGAAAAGATGTTGTACGCCACAAGAATTAAAATGAATTTTTCTCAACTACATCTAAAAGTAATCGTACGAACAAATTAACAACATACGCTTCAAATGAAGTAATCACACCTAAAGAGAAAGCCCAGTCAAGCTACAAAAAGTGTCTGAGCCTTAGCCCCCTAATGCAGTTTTTGTATGGGCAGATTCTACAACCACGCACACTCAAATGATAATATATGACTACCACTTAAAAAAAATAGGTGTGTGTGAATTTAAATGAAGCACTGTATGAACCAGCCAGGCGCCCAGCCTACCTTACACTCAAATGACTGAACCTGGCCACTAGGAACGACCGCAGCCTTCGTAGGCTACTTCGTGCTACACTGTTCTTAAGTGGCTATTTTCGTTCTAATTAAAGGTTTATGCTATCGGAGACATGCGATACAAATTATCGGGTTCTAGTCAGTGAAAAGAATAGAGATAAATGATTTATTTTTGTGATTTTTTTATGAGCAATATTTCAAGTCTTCTGTCAACACTAAAATTCGTAGGACGATCAACCCACAATACAGATTTAAATAGCCACTTTCAAGGACATCGGCAAGATGGCCGTTTAAGGTGGAGTAAACTGGGCGAATTATTAGACTAATATAGTACATGGGACAGTTCTTGCTAATTTTAGTACAACCGTAACACAAACCGGGTCTGCAGACTTTATAATTTCTTGGGTAGCGAAAAATTCAAGATTTTACTACCATAAGTCGAATATTGAAACTACTAATGACAGGAAATGTATACAGAATCTTAGTAGCAGAGGCGGGATTCTCTTAAGACAGTTCCTTGCCCCTTAAAGCCTTATTTATTTTTAAAAAATCTTTATCTGAAAATATGATAGAGTACGACATATGAAGGCAGTATCAAAAATTATGATATACTATACTTAATATACAGTTTACAATGTGAAATTGTTCATAACATAACCTATCATAAATTATTCAAGATACGACATATTTCATTGTCTATTTATTATGGCAGAATCTGCACCGTTTGCCGGATGCCTTTTCACCATATTCAAGTGATTTTTTATTTTATTTTAGTAGGTTATTTTACGACTTTTTATCAACAGCTTAGGTTATTTGGCGTCTGAATGAGATGAAGGTGATAATGCCGGTGAAATAAGTCCGGGATCAAACACCGAAAGTTACCCAGCATTTGCTCATATTGGGTTGAGGGAAACCCCCGGAAAAAACCTCAACCAGGTAACTTGCCCCCACCGGGAATCGAACCCGGGCCACCTAGTTTCGCGGCTAGACGCGCTAACCGTTACTCCACAGGTGTGGACTATTCAAGTGAAATTTCTGGTGGATAAGATGGTGCTGGACAAATTTCCATATGTATATTCCTTTCCAATGCTCTTACTTTACCATTTTTCATAATTTACAGTTAATTCTTATTAATGGTGTTCAATGCAACGGGATTCGACTATATCGTAATACTTTCCCAATAGCTATATCAACCGTATTTTTCTTCTACAATACGAGTGCTGATAGTTTTCCGATAATTTAATTGAGCTTAACGAATGTTTGTTATGATAAAATTATTTCGAGAACGGAGGTCGAGAAATAATTATCTAATGGCAACAAACATGAGTTTAAAAAGCGAAATTAAATTACCTGAGGATAACTATTATCACGAATTGTATTCGGCAATATAATCCCAATGCAAACAACTGTAATTCTGAACAAGTAAACATTCGAGGTTATAACAATAAGATCCAGAAAAACAGGATAGGCTCCAGATGATAGGAATAAAAGGCTCCTTGGAATAAATAGAACTGAACATCTGAGGTTATAACAACACTTTATTTTGAACTCTTTTATCATTGCTTATCTATAATTTTCAATATGTTTAATTTTATTGTAAACATTTTTACTTAAAGTAATTAATTATGCAGTTATCGTAATTAACTATTATTGCATGTTGAGACCGCTGGTCTCACGTCATTGCTTGATTGCTGATACATCGAAACAAAGACGATACAAATAAAACAAATGAACGTAGGAACTATCACATTAATTTTTTCAGCAGCATATTTTTAACTATCAGTGCAATTCGATTCTCATTGGTCAATCTAGCGCCAAAGAGCTCGTTCATTGGCTGAGAAACATTCGAGTGGGATTATCAATTAAACGTGTTTTACATTTGTCGCTTAAGCATATTATTCTCGCGCAATATTGAGATTTATCAACGTTTTATGGCATAAAATTGGGTGTAAATTAATAACAGCGATAACAATTCCTTTTATAATGAATGGTATACCAGGGATAAAGCCTTAGGCTGTCTTGCAATACAGTCGCTTCATTCTTTAGAATTATTATTATTAATCGGTTTATTTTACGACGCATTATCAACCTCTCTATCGATATAAAAAATGAAACTCAAAACTTAAGATTATTTAAGGCCAAATTAAAGAAGTACCTAATTTCGCACGCCTTCTATTCTGTAGGTGAATTCATGACATTCAATAATACTTCATGAAATTGATACTAAAACTTTGTGTTGTACTAGTAGACTATATTGTAAATCTCGTCTGTATATATTTCATCTAGATTGTGACTATAAATTAAGACTTTATATTAAGTTTTTTGACTTGTTCCATATTCTAGCTGTAAAGCAATGTATGAATACCATGGAATGTTAATAAATACAATACAATACAATCACGATTGTTATCTAGCGTCTGAGTAATATGAAGATGATAATGCCAGAGAAATGAGTTCAGGAGCCAGCGCCAAAAGTTACCCAGCATTTTATCCTAATATATTGAGAGAAAACCCCGGAAAAAACCTCAACTAGGTAACTTGTTCCAACCAGGATTTGAACCCGGGCACGCTCGTTTCACGGTGAAACATGCTAACCATTACTCCACAGTGGTGGATTATTCTCTAGAAACATCACAGAATAGGAAGGAAATCGAACCAGAGAAACCGTCAGCCGACTGACTTAGTTTCTGACATGATTTACACAAACATTTACACACTTCGGTGGAATACGTTTTCATGTTGACAACACCAAATATGACAAATTGACTTTCAGAGATGACATCATCAGGAGGGAGAGAAGTTAAGAAGTCTCTTTACCTGGGACTCCCACTGATAAATGAGGCAGCCTACACAGCACCACCCGCCGTGTTGTTCTATTTATCCTAATTTGAACAAAAACTCTTACAGACGACCATTATTCATCACACACAGAGTGATTACTTCGTAGTGCCGCTCTGTATTCTTGTATGCTCGACACTGAAGCCTGTAATAGAAAAATTTACAGCATGCCACGGGCAAAGGTGGGACAAATTCTAGATTTATACAGCAGCATTATGAAGGTTTAAAAAGATTCCTCGTGTCCCTAGATATTACTTTTTTTTAAACTCCGATTAAGGTAATGGAGAGAATAATTAGAATCTGATTTGAATGAACCTGAGGGCAGGAAACTAATTGAGGTGTCTGATCTTTTAAAACTCTTATTCACTTACTGTGACCTTCGTAAGCGAAGACTGGAAGATTAAGTGACAAAAAATCTGCAAGAAACACCAGATCAAGTCGGGCATTTGAAGGCTTATGAGTGACATAAAGTGAATGTTGCCATATCGCGTTATTTATACCTAATAAATTGGTACAATCTAGTATAATAATTTATATACGAATTCTTGAAAGGAAGAGAACTACCAATTTCATCGATGCTAAAACGAGTAGTTGATACAGCGCTGTTAAATAACCAACTAAAATATTTACTTATTTATTTACTGTTTTGTTTATTTATTTACTTATTTACTCATTTATTTACTTATTTACTCATTTACTCACTTATTTACTCATTTATTTTACTCATTTAATTACTTATTTACTCATTTATTTACTTTTTTACTCATTTACTCACTTATTTACTTATTTACTCATTTATAAATCCAACCTTTATCCGTTAATTTTACTACAGAAAAAAGTATTAAAAATTTGTTTAAAAAAGCAGAACGATTACCCAACTGATTTATTGTTTAAACACTTCTAAGTTTTCAATATTAAACAAATGTATTATTTTATTTTATTAAAATATTTTCATAGAAATTTTAATAACTTTGAAAGGTATATACATAAATATAGAACTAAAAATATGAATTCTCTGCGTTTGTGTGAACCAAAATGTAAAACCAATGCAGCTTTTTATCATAGCATGAGTCAAGGTCCCAGATTATTAAACAAATTTTATTTAAATATTATTTTAACCACGAATCCTCTCCAAATTAATAATAAAATAAAAAGATTTGTATTGGATTTATAGTTTGAGTTTAAACATATTAAACACTATTTAATCTTTATTCACTCTCAATTTTAATTTTATTTTTGTCTGTATTGGAATCCCCTCCTGAGCACGAGTCTTACTCATTCAGGAGTGGGCTAGTTTATCTTTCATTGTATTTATTAACTTGTATTCATTTCAAATTTAATAGCAATAAAATAAATAAATAAATTTACTTTTTTACTCATTTAATTACTTATTTACTCATTTACTCACTTATTTACGTTTTTACTCATTTATTTACTTATTCACTAATTTATTTACTTATTTACTCATTTATTGATTTATTTACTTATTTGCTCATTTATTTACTTACTTACTCATTTATTTACATACCATGTATTAAGTTTCTTCATATCGATTTTCACTGCTATGAACTCTCATAAGCATCCATAGGTCTTTCATGAAATTTTGCTTCCATTACAAATTAGAGCAAAAGTATCAATACTGCGGAAGTTTTGACAACATTCAGGGCTGTTTTAAATAATTATAAAATCCATTATGGACATTAAAGCACAAGCGGGAAATGATTTAATAATTATATCCTCCGTCGTCAGTGGATATTCTGGTTTATCAACATGTATAATTACAGGCTCCACAAAGTAATTATATGTATTAGTTCATTGCCACGTTCCTTGGAAAGAAACAACTTAGGGAAATTTTCGCTGAACAACTTTTAGTTATTTGTACGTTAGTTAAAAGACTTCCAATCCGTGTTTCATCTAAATATAGCGTTAATTTGTATTTAAAGTTCGAGATTCCAAAGAGCTGGCAATATTTATAACATGTTTATCTCTAGTAATGTAACATAAACTGACTTATCTTCTTGTTTTATATTCATACCAGTAACTTCCCCAAAAACATTTTCTTCCTCACAGCATTTCGTACGTTTCAAACATAATAATTTAAAAAAGAGTTCTCTTAAAAGATGCAGCTTTTGAAGGCTTATTCCGTAGGTACTAATTTTTCTATACATTTTCTGCTTTTTCAGATAGAAACGCCTCCAGTTTTACGAATCAATGTTCTGCAGGTACATACATTTGCAGTCTCAAACTAAATAAACACCGATTCGCAGACACGACTGTCTGCAAAACAAGGAACGAGGAGAGGAACAGCCACCAGGTAATAATTTGTCTGGGTGACCTAGGGTTCTTTTGCGTACTGTAAATATACAACATGGAATCTCCGTTTTCAAAGAAATTACGCTCATTCTCATTCACGAAGATTCGACGAAGAATCGAGAAGCTGGCGTGCAGAAAACGAACTCAGACATCTCATTAACAGTTCAAAACCACTTAAGTTAATAATATAATTTTTCTTTCCGATGACATCTGTAACGTTGTTCTTTTAATTAGTGCTGTCGATCGATCAAAATACTTAATCGATTAACGATTTGAATTAATCGAGCTTTGATCGATTTGAAAAAAGTTTTAATATATTGTAATACTCAATTACTGTTAAATTTAATTTGTGTTCGGTGATAAGAATAACTATAAAATGTTGTAGGTATATCTGTATATACTGTATCTTTATTTACAAAACAATACTATTTTAGTTATTTAGCCTACTAACATATTTATTATATAGGCTTATAATTTATTGTGTCAATTTATCGGGGCATTTTTGAGACAAACTTTGATCAAAGCTTACCTACTTACTTATTTACTTACTTACTTACTGGCTTTTATGGAACCCGGAGGTTCATTGCCACCCTCACTTAAGCCCGCCATTGGTCCATATCCTGAGCAAGATTAATCCATTCTCTATCATCATATCCCACCTCCCTCAAATCCATTTTAACATTATCTTCCCATCTACGTCTCGGCCTTCCTAAAGGTCTTTTCCCTCCGGCCTTCCAACTAACACTCTATATGCATTTCTGGATTCGCCCATATGTGCTACATGCCTTGCCCATCTTACACTTCTGGATTTAATGTCCCTAATTATGTCAGGTGAAGAATACAATGCGTGCAGTTCTGTGTTGTGTAACTTTCTCCATTCTCCTGTAACTTCACCCCTCTTAGCCCCAAATGTTTTCCTAAGCACCTCATTCTCAAACACCCTTAACCTATGTTCCTCTCTCAAAGTGAGAGTCCAAGTTTCACAACCATAAAGAACAACCGGTAATATAACTGTTTTATAAATTCTAACTTTCAGATTTTTTGACAGCAGACTGGACGATAAAAGCTTCTCAACCGAATAATAATAGGCATTTCCCATATTTGTTCTGTGTTTAATTTCCTCCCGAGTATCATTTATATTTGCTACTATTGCTCCAAGGTATTTGAGCTTCTCCACCTCTTCAAAAGATAAATTTACAATTTTTATATTTCCATTTCGTACAATATTCTCGTCACGAGACATATTCATATACTTTGTCTTTTCGGGATTTACTTCCAAACCTACCTCTTTACTTGCTTCCAGTAAAATTTCCGTGTTTTCCCTAATCGTTTGTGGATTTTCTCCTAACACATTCACGTCATCCGCATAGACAAGAGCTGATGTAACCCGTTCCATTCCAAACCCTCTCTGTTATCCTGGACTTTCCTAATGGCATACTCTAGAGCAAAGTTAAAAAGTACAGGTGATAGTGCTTTGATGAAAGCTACACAAGATAATGCCTGATGCGGAAATTATGGTGCCTCATGTAATGAGAACATAAAATCAGCATTTCAGGAAAACTTCACTGCACCTGCTAAGGTGATGGATGATTTATTATTATTATTATTATTATTATTATTATTATTATTATTATTATACGGTGCTTTAGAAACAGCAACAGAAATCACAAAACATTCTACGCTTTTGTGAGTTGAATACAGTACAAATGAATGAGAGACGAACACAACAGCAGCAAGGTTCTACTCCGTACAAGGTAGTTATTTACTTAGCACCTCCATCTTCCACAGAAAGCTCTTGAACACTTCTCGATGCTGGAGTTTCCATAACTGGATACAGTCGCCCACACCAGCAAAGTCTGAAAGTCATGTCGCTCTGGCTTAGCAATCAACGTCTTTTCTAGCCGTGCGTGCATGCGAAATGAGTTGGGTACGGCCAACAGAACAATGCAAACGCTAACTGCATTAGTTTTCAGACCTAGGGTAAAGCAAAACCATGGAGAATGTACATTCCGAAGAAGAGAGTGTAAGTTTGTGACTATAAACTAGCAAAGAATCGTCATATTTCTAATACAATCAAAAACCTGATGTTATCTATATTTAAAGTCCCTTTCCAAGGACTGCGACGACTTAAGACGGGATTATGATACCGTGACAATGGAACAATAGTGAAAAAAATTATTGAGGAAATATAAATACTAACAGAAAATATTTCCGTATGTTTTCATTAAGTCTCACTAAATTAGATCGAGACTGAACGTCCACCTCTTTGTCTTGGGTGGACACGCATCTTAAACATCACAGAAACCTGCAGAAAAGTATATTCTATTATCCATGTGCTAAAAAGGATAAATGTTCATCTCCCCTCTTGCTTAAAAAAGTCCCTTGTGCAGACACTTGCATTTCCCTATTTCGACTATGCGGACATTTTACTGACTGACCTCTCCAGCGACAACAAAATGAAACTTCAACGTGCTCATAATTTGTGTGTACGTTTTGTAAGCAATGTTCGTAAATATGATCATATTACCCCATCCCTGGAATCAATAGGTTGGCTTAAACTAGATAAGAAAAGAAATTTACATTCACTTCTCTTTCTCTTCGAAATCTTGAACTCTTCTATTCCTTCGTACCTGTCGTCTCGCTTCACTTACCTTTCTTCCCACCACAATCTGACACACGCTCTCGTCATGAAACAATACTAACAATACCATCCCATCGCACCTCCTCATACTCATCTTCTTTCACAATAGCCCTGCCAAGACTCTGGAATTCGCTACCTGCTAGCATCAGGGACTGTCGAAATAAAATTGAATTCAAACGAAAACTTACTAGGCACTTGGTCAGTAATTGATTACTTGTAAATATTTTCTTTAATCTATCACAAAATATTTCAATATTCAGTAATTTCATCACTATACAATTTTGTTATTCTAGATTTAATTTGTAATTCAGTAAATATAAAATATTCTTTGTTTCTCTATGATAAATTATCTAGCTTTAATTATTCAGGTAATCTTTTCGTACTTTGATTTTATTGTAATTGTAAATTTAATACTAACTGTAATATTATTTGTAATTGTAAATTTAATACTAATTGTAATTTTATTGTTGATATTGTAGTTGGAATCTCCTGGTAGAGGGGCAGAGAAGGCCTGACGGCCTTATCTCTACCAGGTTAAATAAATAAATACTAATACTAATACTAAAACCTTTGTGTTCCTAAGGTCGTAATTTTCTAAGTTTAAGGAGACACTTAAGTGAGTTTTAAAACTTCTACAAATTTCATCCAAAATCTATTAATTTTAAACTAGGCTACATAAACACGTCTACATCTGTACAAAATTTGGTGCCATTAGGGCTAACAATTTTGAAATTATATTGTTCAAATATATTTTATATTGACGTCACTAAAAAGACTTCTTGCGACAAAATGTTCAAACTTTCTAGTTCATACTGGGTTAAGGGGTTAGGTACAGCAGTAAAATTTTGGAAACATTCAACACTTTTTTCCTCCATTATTGTAACTTGTACAATAATGAAAATTAGTATGTGTAAAACATTGTCCTTGCGCTATATGAAAGAAATATTTTTTACGGTTTTATTTATTTATTTTTTTTTATTTATTATTTTTTTTTTTTTTTTCAAAATTCACTTCACTGTACAGTGACGAAGCGTTTCCCACATAACTCATAAAACTATCCAACATTCTGTGATGAAATATTTTGTGTGTATTTATGCATGTTATACATATCTACAATATGATGCAAGATCACTTCTCTACTTCTGATAGATTTTAGGTGTTTTTGCTTTGGTTGCATTGAGTGTAGCTTGTCGTTTAATATCTGGGCTATATTTAGTGAAACTAATAAAACATAGACCTACAGCTGTTATAAAACGTGAAGTTTTGTGTGTATTTTACTTTTTACTTATTAACATAGTCTTAATATGTAACTCAATTCACAATAATACTAACTTCATCACAGACATTTCCTACAACATCCGAGCCACGCCCCTTTGTTTTGACTAAACAAAACATGGCGGACTAATGCTCAATTCTCTTTAACTAGAAGGCGTTGTGGCCTCTCTATAGTATCTAACTCGTTGGATGACACACACAAAAAAATGAAGATCGTTAACGCGCTTAGCGTACTGAAATCATTTTGAACACGATACCCGTTTTCATGCAACTCAATCCGTATCCAATACTATCCGATCTTACTTTTAGGTGTATCGACCTTGAGACTCAGCTCGTTTTTTTTTTAGTTGGTTATATAACGACGCTGTATCAACTACTAGGTTATTTAGCGTCGATGAGATTGGTGATAGCGAGATGGTATTTGGCGAGATGAGGCCGAGGATTCGCCATAGATTACCTTGCATTCACATTACGGTTGGAGGGAAACCTCGGAAAAAACCCAACCAGGTAATCAGCCCAAGCGGGGATCGAACCCGCGCCCGAACGCAACTTCAGACCGGTAGGCAAGCGCCTTAACCGACTGAGCTACGCCGGTGGCTCTCAGATAGTTTTCATGGAAGTTTCAATACGGGAAGTGTATTCAAATCGGTTTCAACGTAATAAATATTAAAATTTTTACACCGCATGGAACAATATGACAGAAAAATACAGACAGCGATGTCTATAATTCTATAATATAGGGTGCGTCAGAAAGAACGGATGGATTTTACAGGGCAAGAAAATTGTAAGGATTCATCAAATCAAAAATTTATTGTTGTCAACAGATTCACCAATACATGCAGTTTATTTACGGTATACAACATCATCCATATGATGTCCTTGGCTTTCGATACAGGCATCGAGGCGTTTTCTGAAGTTCGCCGTCACTTTCACAGTCATAGCTGGTGTGATTCCCGCAATTTCTTCACGAATCGCCGTCTTCAGTTCATCCAGTGTATGTGGTTACTTACGCCTTCAAATGGTCCCAAAGAAAGAACTCGCAGGGCGCGAGATCTTACCGTAACCTCGGACAATCTTAGTGCAATAGCATGTTTGCGGGGTGATCGTTGAGGTGACCGGACAACCTACTGTCTGTTTCCACATTTGCTCCGTGTTCGTCCAGGTGATTTCTTCTTTAATGTTGAACCTGTGATACGAAATGAAGCCACCCACCGCAAAATTGTATTCCGAGTTGGAATCCTAGCGTGACGTCCGATGTCGAAATGAGTCCTGAGTGGCGATCACAGATTCTTCATTTTTCAAAAATATCTCTGCGATCAAAGCACGTTGTACACCAGACCAACACCATGTTCTCAACTGAAACTGCATTCTCTCGCTGACCCAACAGTCGTGGTCCCCCTCACTCTATCCCTCCCCTCGCTGCGTATCGATACTTTGAAATCCATCCGTTTTTTCTGACGCACCCTGTACTTCGGTACCCTTGAGACAATATAGAACAATAAACAACTCGCACAGAATTTGACCATATTTGCAGATTAGGTCTACATATGACGGATATGAAGAAATCTGAAGAAGATATTACCATAAAATGTTGATGATTATCAATATTTCAGGAAGGAATCCATTGCACATGATAGAACTCGTGTACGTAATGGGGTTCTTCCATTTTAACAACGTACTTAATAATCACTTAACGTTTGAAGTTTACTGCGTTGTTGATAAACAGTCGACTAAAATGAGAGAACAATATTTAAAGCTTGCGTTCTATCGAACACACGTCCCGCGTTACTGGTTTCTTGCGAGACATAATGGCACACTTTATTGATCGTAAGAGCTACGTCAATGCAGTGTATGTTTACTGCATCCTGCATTTAAAATGCGCTTCTGCAGCAGGGATAGAGAAAACATTGTTACCTCGCAGGTTGTAAATATACGTTCTCATATCGATATCAATTAATAACATTTTCACCGACACTACATGTTGGTGACGAGTTCAAATCCCGGATATTCCAAGTTGAATCCGTTGTGAACAAGACGATCCTGAAGCAATTGTCCGCGTTTATCTTAGCACTATTTCACCATGTAGGCTATCTACTGTACTCCAACCACGAGAAAGTCTCCAGGGAATGAGACGGAGCGGGGTGATGCTGTGAATGAATGTTGATGCCATAAGTACAGACGTCTCAATAGGGCCTTCTCAGAGCATTTCCTCCTCTTTCTCTTTTTCAATGTAAGAGTGAAACAAGATGCAGGAGCAGTTCGTGTATCTCCGGATGACGTCATTGACCGCGAAGTTTGAATAGACATCTGCAACCGCTACGATGTAACAGTCAGTCACTCTGTCCATCTCCGAGGAAAGAATGTTCTTATTACCGCAAATGTATGAAGAAATAAAAGATTTCATAAGGAAAGCTAAATTGTGGGAGACGCAAGTTTCAGTGGGTACCACTTTATTAATCCAAAATTGTTGCCTGATTTGAATCAAGACCAGAGTAACAAATATAATGAAATACTGTAGGACTTGAGAAAAGAATTTCAGACCAGATTTAAGATTTGAATAGTTCTAATTTAAAATAATTGCTTGTGAATTTCTAAGATGTTTAGGTTATTTTTAATTATTGAAAACATTACGAAATATATTATTTAACTATTATTGTAATTAATATATTAATATTAGCGTAACGTAAGAATACTTACTTTAACAACCAACAAGTTTAATTGTAATTTTATTATTATTATTTAATTGAATTTTATTTTATTAAATATAGTATAAACTTAAAAAAAAAGAGCGATACCAAGAACCTTTACTAGAAATGAAATATTGTTATTGTTTGGTCAACTGTCTGAAGACAGGTCTGAACCTCACAAGTGATACCAACAAGGCACCACTTATGAGTCAACTAGGCCAGGAGATAATGGAGTAAGGTGGCCAGTTCCTTGTGCTTAAATAATTACGTAACATGTATGGTTCTTCGTGCTTCAGATGTCTTCTTTTTACTCATTGATAGTATATAATTAGAAAATAAATGTATTATTATTATTATTATTATTATTATTATTATTATTATTATTATTATTATTATTATTGCAAACTACTTAAGAAATTCCTTCCGAAAACAACCGTCTATTGTGACAGTGCAGCTTTGTGGCATTTCTCCCGCGACAGTTACAACTTAGCTCGCTCATGCTTGTAACATTAATCAGCGATCGGCTATCTTCGGGTACTACGCTTATCTCTTCAGCTGATTACGTTATTTACACTCGCTCTCTGTGACAACTTTTATGCGTTGGCCTTGAGACGCCTGCCATAAGATGTCATAAAGTCACAGACGTGGGTACTCGTATCTCTATCTGCTATCTCTGCTAACAATAACACTGATATACATTTTTATACTACCCTAGTTACAAAATTAGATCACGGTTAATCTCCTGGGGCCCTATTCATAGACATTCTTAGCGCGGGCTTTCGGTGGATGATCAGCGAACTAACGTTTTTCGTATTCATAAACTAGTGTTAGCGATATGATATGATATGATATGAATCCTGTTTAGCACGCTCGTAGCCCGGGCTAGCGAAATGTCTATGAATAGCACCCTGGTCTTTTAATCCCTCCATACAGGAAATAACATATGCAGGAGAGCGCATGATTTTTAAACTGACGTTATAACTCTGATATTATCTATCTACTTCGCTCCAATAGATGGCGCAATAGTAAGCACATTCCTTTCACGGTTTATCTCCTGGTTGGAGAACAGTATGCATAACCATCTCTATCAACAACGCAGTAGTAACGAGAAACTATTGCAGTGAATTTTCTTTCGCAAGTGGCCAACTTTCTATGATCTTTTTTTGTTCTACAGAACATTCATTCATTTAGTGTTCTGCCCAAGGGCAGGTCTTTCACCGCAAACCCGGCTTTCCCCAATCTTTCCTATTTCCTGCCCTCTTTGTTTCCTCATATGATCCATATATCTTAATGTCGTCTATCATCTGATATCTTCTTCTGCCCCGAACTCTTCTCCCTTTCACCATTCCTTACAATGCATCCTTCAGTAATCAGTTTCTTTTCAGCCAGTGACCCAGCCAATTCCTTTTCCTCTTTTTGATCAGTTTCAGCATCATTCTTTCTTCACCCACTCTTTCCAACACAGCTTCATTTTTTATTCTGTCAATCCACTTCACACGTTCCATTCTTCTCCATATCCACATTTCAAATGCTTCTATTCCCTTCTCTTCACTTCGTCGTAATGTCCATGTTTCTGCCCCATACAATGCCACACTTCATACAAAGCAATTTACTAGACTGTTCCTTAGTTCTTTCTCCAGACATCCGCAGAAGATGCTCCTTTTCCTGTTAAAAGCTTCCTTTGTCATTGCTATCCTCCTTTTGACTTCCTGACAGCAGCTCATGTTACTTCTTATAGTACACCCCAAGTATATGAAGCTGTCTACTTGGTCTACTGCCTCATTTAGAATTCTAAAGTTTATCTTCTGTATTTTTCTTCCTATGACCATGCTCTTCGTCTTATTTGCATTTATCTTCATTCCATACTGCTCACAGCTGTAATTTAGCTCCAGTAGCGTACCCTTTAGCATCATATCCTCTTCCGCTAACAACGCCATTTCACCAGCAAATCTTATGTACTTTATTATTCTTCCTCCTACTATCACTCCTCCCATGTTCTGGAAACAGTTCTTTACTAAATCCTCCAAGTAGATGTTGGAACAGGGTAGGTAATAAAGGACATCCTTGACGTACTCCTCTCCCAATTTCACTTCCTTCTGACATTTCTTCTCCCATCCTGTCTTTGACTCGTTCTTTCATATAAAGATTACTGAACAGTTTTCTCTCTTTCCAATCCACACCAATTTTCTTTAGGATCACCATCAGTTTATTCCAATCCACTCTGTCAAATGCCTTTTGTAAGTCTACAAATACTAAATACACTTCTTTATTGTTCCCTAGGTATCTTTCGACGATTGTTCGTAGCAGTCCAATTGCACCTGTCGTACCTTTTCCCTTCCTGAAACCAAACTGCTGTTCTTCCAACTGTTCTTCCATTATAGAATATAAACGTCGATTAAGTATTCGCAAGAGAATCTTCGGCGAGTGCGATCTTAGGCTGATAGTCCTGAACTCATTACATTTTTTGGCATTATTTTTCTTCGGTATTGAAATCAACAGTCTCCGTAAAATCTTCAGGTCATTCGCCTTTCCCATATATTTCCTTGCATAATAACAGAATTTGCTTCTTGTCTTCACCCAAGCATTTCACTAAGTCAATGGGGATTAATAACCATGAAAATCACTAGTTGGCGCCGAAACCTATCCATTTTTTCGATATCTGTATCAGTTCCCTGGGACGAGAGCTTGCTACTACAGAAATTCATATTTGCACAACTTACATCGACGTCATTTTTTCCTACTTGAAAACAAAATTAACTTGAATATGTCTGAACCGCTGCTTGAATTCAGGTTGCTCGAAATCATGTGACTTGAATTCAAGTTACTTGAAAAGTGTGAACGAGGCTTTAGGAACGATTGTAAATTCTAGGCTTGGTGACAACGTAATTCCACTTGTTCCAGAGGATAGGCTACTGAAGATACATATCTATATCACATGTGAAAATTGAGCGGAACGAATAGCACGTCGCATATTAAGAGGAGGACCTGGATGTTAGTACGTTAATTAGCTTGCATAAAAACTTTACACGCCCAGGTGACGCCTCTACATATATCACTACATATGGAATATTAACTTGAGGAAAAAGACAGAGAATAAGAGTACATACGATACAGAACTACAAATGTTTCTACAGTCAATACCATAAACCTATTAAGGGAGTATTAACATATAACGCTGTGAAAACCATACATTCTTGAAAAAAATTGTCTAGCACCTTTGATTTTTTTTTCTTTTCTTGCTATCTTCACAAAAAATGGTATGTATGTATATTATGGTCCTCACTTCTAAGACATTCGTCAAAACGTACCTTTTAGACAGCTGCTGTCAACAAATTACAACAGCTCACTTCCCTCTCGGAAGAAGTCACGCTGAAAATATTACCACCCTTTAAAATCCATCGCCGTCAGGCGTAACTGAACTCGCAAATCTTGGGTCATAGGCCAGCATGGTAACCGCGGCCCTTTCGATGACGACCATAATATTGTAACCAAATGTCTTACAATGTGGAGAATTTGTATAAAATTAATGCTAAATGTTCTCACAAACTACTTATTTTTCACTGTATTAAATACAGTACAACTTGGTTATAGCGACCTCGTTTTGTGCGACACCTCGCCTATAACGTCAAATATTCTGTGGTCCCAACAAATTCCCCGTAAGACATATGCTTTTCTACCTTGCTTAATACGACAAACGTATATGCGTCTAACTCGCATATAACATCTTCAACCTCAGTTTGGAATACAATTTTCTAAGAACCAAAGTATTTTAAGAAATATTTTGCTGAAATGTGGCAAATCCTTTACTGTTCCCTTCTGTCATAGACCTCTGGAATGCAGGCAGATTCCCCATCCCATTGTAACCTGCCCGAATTCAAGCAGTATTAATGGTACCTGCATGCGGTCAGTTTCGACAGAAAGTTTTCACTAAGTGCACGCATTTTAACGCAGTATGGCCACTAAAAGAAGTGAGTGATACTTTAGAAGTCATTAGAATTGTGAACATTTCTATGAAGCTAGGAGAAGGAGCAGTGAAATTGCAACTGAAATAATGAACATAGAATTTAATTTAGAAAGTGTATATTGGGCAAGTAGGAGACAACAGAGTAAAATGACTGATCACTTCACTCCTCAGTAAATAAGTTTGGTGAGTAATGAACAAACTCTTTTAATACAGAATACTGTATTTATAATTGTACATGTATTTTATTGTGTTCGTGGTATGCTTAAAAGTGAATACATAAATCTAAAATAAGCCTAATTATGTTTATTATTTTTCATTTTCTACCTCACTAGACTGGTAATATGAATCTCGGTTACTACGACACTCGTTTATAACAACATAATTTTCAAGGTCCCTTCGATGTCGTTATAACCAAGTTCTACTGTAGTTTATACAAAACACAACTGCATGCATTGTATTCTTCACCTGACATAATTAGGAACATTAAATCCAGACGTTTGAGATGGGCTGGGCATGTAGCACGTATGGGCGAATCCAGAAATGCATATAGAATGCTAGTTGGGAGGCCGGAGGGAAAAAGACCTTTGGGGAGGCTGAGACGTAGATGGGAAGATAATATTAAAATGGATTTGAGGGAGGTGGGATATGATGATAGAGACTGGATTGATCTTGCTCAGGATAGGGACCAATGGCGGGCTTATGTGAGGGCGGCAATGAATCTTAAAAGCCAGTAAGTAAGTAAGTAAGTGACCATTTCCCCAGCTTCGACGATACTGTGACATAACCACTCGATCGGACAGTAAAGTAGGCCTATGCATAGCCATCACCTTGTATACAAATTCCACAATTTGGGACATCTGGCCGACATCTACGGCTGACCACTAGGATCCAGAATACAAAGCAGAGGTTAAATTAAAAATACAATACAATATGATTAACGGAGAGAATACAAAACAATGATAAATTTAAAAAAATACAGTACAATTTGATTTCGGAGAAACATGACATGAAAGTACAATGAAGAGTAATGAAATGAAGTAAAAGAAATGGTGTTTCAATTTTTGTAAAGGACCTTCTCAATGTGCCACACATTTATCTGAGTCCATTACGTTTTTGTTTCATATATCCTGGTCGTGAGTGATTTGATAATGTACAAAAGAGACACTATTCTTTAGTTTCTAATATTAACCGAACTAAGAGTCCACACCTGTGGAGTAACGGTTAGCGCGTCTAGCCGCGAAACCAGGTGGCCCGGGTTCGATTCCCGGTCGCGGCAAATTACTTGGTTGAGGTTTTTTCCGGGGTTTTCCCTCAAGCCTATATGAGCAAATGCTGGATAACTTTCGGTGTTGGACCCCGGACTCATCTCACCAGCATTATCACCTTCATCTCATTCACACGCTAAATAATCTGAGATATACAAATCTGGCTTTCAGGTAGTACAGAGGTGTGAAAATTATTAGAATAATCTTAATTTTAAGGGTTTTTTAATAGTTCCTTCACAAATATTCATTGAATTGATGAATATTGGTATATAATATTACTATACTGATGTAGAATATATTTACTACTAACAATGCCGGAAAGCATTGTTGTACATTGGTATTTTTCTTATTTTACAATTGTTATGGGAATTCAGAAATTATTATTTATATTATGTTGGCGGAATTGGAAACATAAAAAATTAATTAAGAAATGCTTTAAACAAATTGTTCTTTGCGTTTACATTGTTGTGAAGGTTCAAATGAACGTATACATCTGTTTTGTGCATATAATTTTTATGTTTCCAATTCCGCTAACATAATATAATAATTTCTGAATTCCTAACAATTGTAAAATAAGAAAATACTAATGTACAACAATGCTTTCCGGCATTGTTAGTAGTAAATATATCCTACATCAGTATAGTAATATATACCAATATTCATCAATTCAATTAATATTTGTGAAGGAACTATTAAAAAAACCTTTAAAATTAAGATTATTCTAATAATTTTCACACCTCTGTAGCTCCCTGTAAAGCAGGTTTGAATAATTTCAAGGAAAAATTGTTCCGGAGCCGGGTATCGATCCCGGGACCCTTCGCTTAGCGCGCGAACGCTCTACCGACTTAGCTACCCCAGAAACCATACACGACACCGTCACAATTTTTCCTTTCATATTCACACAACTCACATGAGCTGATAAGACGCCAGAAGACGTTGAGATGTTGATAAAGCGTCGTAAAATAATCTATTAAAATAAATTTAAAAAATCGAACTAAGCAATCATTTATAGGTCTATCTACCATCCATCCTGTAGATAAAACAGAATGCTAAGCATTTCCCACAGCAAACAGTCTTATTTCTTTGTTAAATAACAAAAATCTAGACATAAATCTGTGTCAAGATGCGATCTATAAACATTAGCCTATCAGCAGCAACAGCAGCAGTTGTCTTTGCGGCATGTGAACGTAACATTTCGTAATTCAAGTTTACCACAACCTCCCAACCGCCCATTGGTCCAAACGCGAGCGTGTGTGTGGTTCAGTGAATTTAAATTAGATGAAGGCAGTTTCGGTAAAGGCCACGCCTAGCTCTATTAAGAACCGCCAGGATGTTGGCCACATAAGGCAGTCTGCTGTCAGCTCCACATTAAACTTCTTAAAACAGGGAAACACCGGATGTTTCTGTTCAAATCCAAATGATGAAAGATGCGAATATAATCGGATATCCTCTTCTAGAGACAGATTTACGAAAGTATAATTCTCTATTTAACAACCCGTTTGTTCACCGCTTTGGAGTAACGGTAAGCTTGCCTGACCGTGGAACCAGCGGGCCCAGATTCAAATCCTGTGGTTGGGACACGTTACAATTATCATACCGTGTGATCAACAGAGAGGTGCAGACGGCTGGAACTGTTTATGATTATAAATTGAATTAATCTACTTGATACGAATTGTACAATTATGTAGGGGAGACTGTTGTACTTTTAGCATAATGACCTTTGAACATTTTTTGTTTTTTTAATTTTTGCTGTTACCTAGATAACTCAAACTGAAGTAGATTGTAGAGAAAGCCGCTAAGTAGCTCTGGTCGTAGTTTCGGTTTGATTTATTGCGAAGTGTGAGTTCTTGGACAAAAGAAGTTTTTTAGTACCAAAAGTAAACATTTCGTTCATTGATATACGTTTCCTAACACGAAACCAGATTGTATTTGTTAATATCTTTCAAAATACAATGTGTTCCCTATCATCTGGTGAGTAATAACATATTTCAATTTCCATTATTTATTCTAATTCTAGTTTTAGGAGCCATATTTGTTTAAAAGTGCACCCTCTTGTACCTTTGAACACAAAACATGTTGTACAATGGAACATGTTCCGAGGTGCATGATACTATCGGTTTTTGTTTTCTTTTATTTTAAGATCATGTCACGAAGTAAGTCTGGAGTTAAAGAGGCCCCCAATTGATCCGGATGTCTTGAAGAAAGCTGTTGAAGCAGTTATTGCTCCTCCAGGAAATGAACTCTTAATCAGAGAAGCCTGCTCTGGTTTATGATTACAAATACATTTTAAATATGATAGTCAGTTTTTACAGCTTATATTCCCACCTATATTTCATGTGTTCCAACTTAAAACAGGGTATGTTTCAAGGTAGGCCTACACGAACCTGTTGTACCTTTGAACACATTACATATCCCTTCATTTTATTTTTTCCATCCTTAATAGGTATGTAAAACAGAAAAATACATACAGGAAGTTTTAAAGGAATCTTCAATAATGTTTCAAGAATTTTTACATTTAAAAATGTCATTTCCCAAAATTAAAAAAAAAAATAAATAAATAAAATGTGAAAATTGTTTAAAGGTACAACAGTCTCCCCTATAGCTTAACGAAAGTATGCTTGTAAATTGAATTAATCTGTTTACTTTGTATTGTATATGTTTGTATAATTTGGCTGATGAATTGTACAGTATATGCTTTAAATTGAATAGTAATCTGTATAGATCAGCTGATTGAATTGTTTATGCCTTAAATTTAATTTACTTACTTCCTATGTATTATACATATAGCTCAACTGGTGAATAATCGTCTGGGTTTCTAAATTTAATAATCTGATTGGCTATGTATTGTATATTTTTAGCAGAGCCATCGATGTAGCTCAGTCGGCAGACTCGCTGGCCTGCTGATCCGGAGCTGCGCTCGGGCTTGGGTTGGATCCCCCGTTTGGTCTGATTGATTAATTTCTTCCGAGATTTCCCCAGCCGTGGACTGATGCTGGGTAGTCTATGGCAAGACCTCGGCATCACTTCACTTCACCCCCGTTTGGTCTGATTACCTGGTTGAGTTTTTTCCGAGGTTTTCTCCAACCATAAGGCAAATGCCAGGTAATCTGTTGGCGAGTCATCGGCCTCTCCTCATCTCACTACATTTCGCCAAAAAAATTGTAAAAAATTGAAACTGAAATTGTGAAAAAATCGTAATTGTAATCTTGTAAAAATTTGACTTATTCCACATCTTAAAGCTTCATTTCTAATGGAAGATCTATTGAATATAAGAAATGAAATGAAAACACAATAGTTTCGATCCCTGCGACAGACGCCTACAACACAGCGATACAAAAGTTGATCCCACGGCATTACAAATATCTCTATTTCGGTGGAGTGTATGTTGAAAAATAGCTCAACAATTGCTGTATCTTTTGCAATAAATCTTTCCATGAAAGTGTATTTTCTTTCTGTAAACGGACCCAGGGAAACTTACTTTCTGGACGGCCCTAGTAATTGCGCTGCAGTAGCCAAAATTTGTATAAGCACTTGTTTTGACATTAACATGGTGGAAGAGAGAAAAAAAAAATTATCTGCCCCCATACGAATGTTTGCTGCTAAGTCTACTGAACTTGGAAACACCTCGACCAATATTTGATTAACCTATGACAAATCTAAAATGATATGTGAGGAAATTAATCAGTTCAAGACTAATGGTTTCTCAAAAGTATACCATTATTTTAGTAGTATTTTAGTAGGTTATTTTACGACGCTTTTTCAACATCTTACGTTATTTAGCGTCTGAATGAGATGAAGGTGATAATGCCGAAAGTTACCCAGCATTTGCTCATATAGGGTTGAGGGAAAACCCCGGAAAAAACCTCAACCAAGTAACTTGCTCCGACCGGGAATCGAACCCGGGCCACCTGGTTTCGCGGCCAGACGCGCTAACCGTTACTCCACAGGTGTGGACCAAAGTATACCATTAATATACAGTGGAAGTTACTACGTTGTCTATGTTTGGTGAATATAGCCAGTGAACTAGTTACGACATGACCATTTCTAGAGCACCCTTGGTCTTTTATTAGATATTTCGAAAAATAACGCCATAAGTAATAACTAGAATTACAATATTCTCTGCAAAAGAGTAAACACAATGCAGTAGCTGATATCGCTTTTACATTAAGCTTGTTGAGTTAAGAGTAGGCGACGGCAAGCGGTAAACAAGCGAATTACAAATTGCGAAACTGCTAGTGTGACCATCGAATACTAAAAACTACGCACTACATTAGAATGTGTCGGACTCTTGTGTACGCATGCCACAAGTAAAATGGCTTGCGCATGAGATCGTCGAAGTGACGAAACTTGGTTGTATCGACTGATGATTAGGTATGTGGTCAGTGTGATCAGATTTTCCCGACTTTTCGAAACTGCTTTCTGGTTTCATTAACAGTGCCGTATACCTCATGACTACAGATGTTCACATTATACTTCTCAAATGTTTCAAAACCACACGGTTCTATTAATAGAAAGATATTGTACAGAGATGAAAACTGCATGCAATTTCAAAATGTCAAAGAAATCTAATCTCAACTCATGGTTGCGAAATAAAAAAATCTACCATCAAATTATCGTGGAAGCCTTAAATCCCGTCTGACTGTAATTGTTTATTTAACATCTATGCTTCACAGACCATTCAGACTGAAAGCATGGAGTAGCACACTGGAATTGACAGAGGAAAAAGGAGTATACTAAGACGGACCTAGTCAAGAGCTGAGAGAGATCCGAAGTAAGGACCTGTGAAATTATACTTGAATGATAGAATATCGTCACCGGACAACATACTGCAAAATCTGATCGCAAATCTCGCATGATCTGCACGGCGACCGAGAAAAAAACTATTTCCAGAGCCGCTCTGTACACTTAAGATCTTAAAGGAGTCCCGGTGTCAGAATCTCGGTATTTTTCGCCGAACACTTTTACTATTAAGTGGGATTTTTATTTCATTTTTCTTAATACGACAGGAGTTATACACATTATCCTTAGAAAACGAATAACGAACACAAAAATATCAGTTTGATAAGATAAACATAACGAAAACAAGACTCTGGACTAAAATGGGACTAAAGTCACAAAGAAGATTCTCCTATTCCTGAAGTGGTGATGGTGATGGTGATTGGTATTGGAGATAGAGATGATGGCGGCGCAAGTATTTCGTATAAATAATTCACCTTCTATTATTACTAAAAAAATATGTCGTTTGTTTAGGCCCAATTATACTTATATTTATTTAATTGACAACAACTTATCTTCAGCTTGTTTGGCTTTAATACAACTCCAGACGGAATTTTCGTTTCAATAGATCCCGACATCATTTCCAACCTAACAGAACATTGTTTATTAAATTCAGAGACTGGTAACTTAGCAACAAAGAAATAATAGCATCATGCATGACCTCCCTCAACGAATAATTTTTATTCTACGTATTCTTTTTTTTTTTTTTCGTAGTATAAACTGGCTCTAGATACCGAGACAAAACACGCTAAACACGACATACCAACACAAAGCGAATTTCTAACTTAAAACTCTTATCAAAACGTTTTAATTTATTCAATTAAGGACTACTGCCCCACAAAATAACAGACCTATATGAACTTTTGCCAAAAGTTCATGTTTAACCTGGGCCACTTGCAACTTGCCTTCGCTATAAACATCTTCATTTCACCCTTGATATATAAATTACTATTTCGGAATTCACATTTTTATAGCGAACACAATCACTTTATTAGCACTGCTAAGAAACACAATATTACACAAGGACTAAGAACGACTAAACATTTTCGTATTTCGTTACGTCAGAGAAGAATGCCGGTGGTCACATTCTCCGGCTGTAATTTTACTTTCAACACCAAAGCAAGTTAGTTATTTCCAGTGTCTTCCAAACGCAGAAAAGGCTGCGTAATTAAATGGGAGAGGCACGACATTCTACTGTTGGATAATTTCGTAACAGACTCGACAATGTCCTCATTTGTGGCACCAATTCATTCAGTTCACCTTGTAATGGCGTCAGTGGGAGGCTTTCTTCTGCCCACATGGCCCATATACACGAGATATAGTCCGACCACAACAGATACTAAGGAGTCCCTTGCAGGTAGCTACGAAATCATCACCTACGCTCAAGATGCATTCACCGCGTGGGTTTACAAGGTCTTTGTACAAGTGAAGCTCTTTAAACCATGGACGTAACACTTTTAAATGTGGGTAAATCACTGCGCAACGGCCTAAGCTCCAAGGTGCAATCTCAGGGAAAATATATATTCTAAATTAGTTACTAAGCTTCACCTTGGCATATGACTGGCTGAGTACACATTACTACTTCAATGAAAAGTAAATTCTGTCTTGAAAATGTACTAAGTGGTAAGAATATGACCTCACATTTTAATATGCACTGTGTGGCTTCTTTTTAAAGTACAGGAAGCAAACACATATTAGGGGGCCACGCATATCCTTCAACAGTGCTATACTGTCAGTTACTTGGAAGGACTGTAGCTTATTCTTTCTGCGAAATTATGTCGTCTTCTTCATGCTGAGTTGAATCGAGTTAATTACGATTAATTATTAATTTATCATTCATTTGATTTCATTATTAATGAATTCATTTCTATACATAATAATTTATGTATTAAAATTGCGTAATTTCGTCGCATTTATTCTTCCCTTATTCACATTAATGTATCCATTTACTTAGTAATAAACCGTGTATAGTTTTTACACGGGACTTGTGCAGAGTTTGAACAGAAAACGTTGCTAATAAACCATGCATAAGCGATTGAAGTATAAAAGTCTGTAACTATAACATGCGAATTGTTTTGCAGTAGTTATATACACGAAACCCCGTTTAAGCGTTGTGTATATAGAAAAAAAATGGCCGCCTTTTAACAGCTGTTTGTATCGATTGTCATTTTATGAAGATGGTTGCTTTGTAAGCACAGAAGAACAAAACAAAGATCACAGGATAATCAGAATAATATTGCAGTAGCTGTAAGTTATTCTTTGATCAAAATATAGTCTGGCAATTGATCAAGGCCAGTTGTATTATCGACACTTATACATACATACATACATACATACATACATACATACATACATACGTACGAGTGAACCGTAATTAATGTCATTAATTTCTTTTAGATATTTTAAACAAAGAAGTTCAGTACAATTTTGCTCGTTTTTACTTCCTTTTCGAGATGAAACTGTCTTGTATGCAACATTTCATTGCGTGTTTTGGAAAACCCTTTGATTTAATTCTCAATATGCTCAGTCAATTTAAGAGAGCAGTGTATTATGATAATAAGTGATTATATAATTTTAGTTTTATCCTTCAAATGTGCAGAAATTTGTTCCGAAACAGCATTTTAAAATTCCTTTTCAGAAAGATCAGATCAAATTTCTGCACATTTAAAGGACAAAACTAAAATTCTTTTAATCATTTATTATCATAATACACTGCTCTCTTAAATTGACAAAGCATATTGGTAATTAATTCAGTAGCTTTCCCAAAATACGCTATGAAATGTTTCATATGAATTTTTTTGTCTCTCGAAAAAGAAACAAACACAAGCTAAATTGTACCGAACTCTCTTGTTTGAAATATTTAAAAAAATAATTCCTTGAAATTAATGATATTATTTACTGTTCACCGTGGATTGTAATTTCCGACTTCCTCTTAGTCATATATATGGATCTATGCGGATACTAAGAAGAAGGTGGGAAATAGGAAAGATTGGAGAATGATGAGTTTGCAGTGAAAGACCTGCCCTTGGGCAGAACACTATGAATGAATGAATACTTATAAATTAAATTGCGTATTTACCTCTGTAGTTGTTTACTTAGATACGTAGTTAATTAATATCCCTCTACATAAATCCCACAAGGGTAGCTGCCCTTCAGTAAGGGCTGCCAAAAGACACAGCATACTAAACAAATAAAAATAAACATTTGTGTTATCAGTATTATGATTATTATTTTCAAATGGAAGCTACCCTTGGGAAAGTACTTTTATTCAACAATTATTAGTAATCAGATAGAATATAAAGAAATTTAGATGTACCCTACTAATTTCCTAAATCTACTAAAGGAATTTAATTATTTACTACTTGAATTACTCCTATATTTTCAGAAGACGAAATGATATTGTAGTTGTCTGTCTTTCTAGAAGCTTGCGCACAGTAATTTACTCTTACTTCATGTGCACATATCAAAACACTACAACTGCATCGTGGCTTGATCTCTCTGCGAACAATCTTTTTGTTGTTTGTTATTTTCACGTTGCTGAACCGCAAATTGTTTGTCTGTATCAAGGAGAAGTGACTGGTTCAGTCGCAGTCATAACAGCCTACGATTTCTCACCAAACGTTAAATACAGAACTTCCTCGGAATATGAAAGAGAGGTGGAACGGAGAAAATTCCTTCCGGCGCCGGGATTTGAACCCGGGTTTTCAGCTCTCCGTGCTGATGCTTTAACCACTAAGCCACACCGGATACAATCTCGACGCCGTTTAGAATCGTCTCAGATTAAGCTCCATCTCTTGGGTTCCTCTGTTGGCCGCCCTCTGCACTGCGTCATAGATGTCTATGCACGCAGGACCGA
Source organism: Periplaneta americana (assembly GCA_025594305.2). Taxonomy (NCBI): domain Eukaryota; kingdom Metazoa; phylum Arthropoda; class Insecta; order Blattodea; family Blattidae; genus Periplaneta; species Periplaneta americana. The sequence goes on from JAJSOF020000005.1 coordinate 12,444,899, forward strand.
AGTCCATACATGTGTAGAGGTGCACTCAGATGAGTGACTGGTTGGCCGGGGTCCGACGGTATGGGCGCCGTCTTTTAAATCACAAAGTGATTTATTACGCATATCATATTTATTTTAGTGTACCGAAGTACATATGATATTTCCATGCAGATATTCTGCTTCATCAGATGATGAAAGAGAGGTGGAACGGAGAAAATTCCTTCCGGCGCCGGGATTTGAACCCGGGTTTTCAGCTCTCCGTGCTGATGCTTTAACCACTAAGCCACACCGGATACAATCTCGACGCCGTTTAGAATCGTCTCAGATTAAGCTCCATCTCTTGGGTTCCTCTGGTGGCCGCCCTCTGCACTACGTCATAGATGTCTATGCACGCAGGACCGAAGTCCATACATGTGTAGAGGTGCACTCAGATGAGTGACTGGTTGGCCGGGGTCCGACGGTATGGGCGTCTTTTAAATCACAAAGTGATTTATTACGCATATCATATTTATTTTAGTGTACCGAAGTACATATGATATTTCCATGCAGATATTCTGCTTCATCAGATGATGAAAGAGAGGTGGAACGGAGAAAATTCCTTCCGGCGCCGGGATTTGAACCCGGGTTTTCAGCTCTCCGTGCTGATGCTTTAACCACTAAGCCACACCGGATACAACTCGACGCCGTTTAGAATCGTCTCAGATTAAGCTCCATCTCTTGGGTTCCCTCTGTTGGCCGCCCTCTGCACTGCGTCATATTCCTCGGAATATGTGCAAGTCAAAACCTGCAATTGGTAAATACTGGAATACGATTTTCAGTATCCTCGCAGATGTTGACAACGTAACTGAACGCTCACCGTGAACATGCAGAAGCAAGCACTTGCTGAGCAAGGCATGCACGCAGCTCTTGCAACGCATATCAAATTTAGGCGGTGCACACAGTCTATGACGCTAGGTGCAAATCGCCGCCCACAATTGTTGCATGACTTGCACAATAGGCGACCCAACCCTAGAAAGTTTACTTCTCCTCTCCTGCTGAAGTTACTGTCCATCGTGTTATCGCTATAGGTGCCGTTTATGCAGTGAGGCCGTAGTCAGTGCATGATAGCAAGAAAGCCTTAGTATTCACCCAAGAAAAGTTGTTCTGAACAGACGAAAATTTGTCAGCAAGAAACGACAATGCGAGAGTTCAATGTACGTAGCTCATAGGGGGAAGACGACATAGGCCTTAATAGAGGAGAAATGGGAAAATAATAAATTATGGTTTATTTAACGACGCTCACAACTGCCGAGATTATATCAGCGTCGTCGGTGTGCTGGAATTTTGTTCCGCAGTTCTTTTACATGCCATTAAATCTAGTGACATGAGCCCGTCGCATTTAAACATACTTAAATGCCATCGATCTGGGCGGGGACCGAATCCGCAACCTAGGACACAGAAGGCCAGCGCTATACCGCGACAGGAAGAGATGAAAGGTTCAGGAGGAGAAGGAAAAAGAGGTTAAGAAAGAGAAAGGGGAAAAGGAGAAACAGAGTAAAAAGAAAAAGTTAGTGCAAAAGAGTTGAGAAAAGAAAACACCAGAATTGTATAAGGGAGACAGGAAAAGAAAGAGGACTAGTAAGAGGAGAATAAAGAAGACAAAGGAACAGAAAAAGGTTGATGGTAGACGAGAAAGAAAAAGAGAAAGAAGGAGAGAAAAGTGACAGAAAGGAAGAGAGAAAGAAAGAAAAAAGAGAAAGGGAGAGAAAAAGAAAGAGAGAAATAAAGAGAAAGCAAGATAACAAAGAAAAAGTGAGAAAGAGAAATAAAGAGAAAGAAAAGAAAGAAAAATAAAATAAAGAGAAAGAAAATAAAGAAAAATAAAGACAAAGAGAGAAAAAGAAAGAGAAATAAAGAGAAAGAAAGATAAGAAAGAAAAAGAGAGAAAGAGAAATAAAGAGAAAGAGAAGAAAGAAAAATTAAGAGAAAGAGAGAAAAATAAAGAGAAAGCAAGATATCAAAGAAAAAGAGAGAAAGAGAAATAAAGAGAAAGAAAAGAAAGAAAAATAAAGAGAAAGAGAGAAAAAGAAAGAGAAATAAAGAGAAAGGAAGATAACAAAGAAAAAGAAAGAGGAATAAAGGGAAAGAAAGGAAGAGAGAATGATAAAGAAAAAGAGAAAGAGAGAGAAAAAAGAAAGAGAGAAAGAAAGAGAAATAAAGAGAAAGAAAGCTAAAAAAGAAGAGAAAGAGGAATAGGCCTAAAGAGAAATAAAGGAAGAGAGAAAGAAAGAGAGAAATAAAGATAAAAAAGAAAAAGAGAGAAAGAGGAATAAAGAAAAAGAAAGGAAGACAGAAAGAAAGAAAAAGAGAAAGAGAGAAAAAGAAAGGAGACAGAGAAAGAAAGAAAAAGACAATGAGGTGTGAAATGGAAAATAAAATGAGAAAAGATAAAGACGAAAAAGAAAGGAGGAAGTAAACGAGAAGATAGTTTAGAAAAACAGACTGAACAGAAGATGAGGAAGAGAAGAGGGTAGAATGACGAAGAGGAAGTGAAGAGAAAATGTAGATAAAATAAGCAGGAGAAAAAAATATGAAATAGAACGAGACGATGGAAAGAAAGTGATTATGAAAGAATGTGAATGAACAGGGGAAGAAAGAAGAAGAGAGTAAACATAAATAAGGTAATGAAGATGGAAATAAAGAATGGGAAAGAGGAAAACAAGAAGGATGAAGTCTACCTCGTTAAGACTTTAAAAAATTACTAGTTCAAACGACTGACTCAACGTTACCCTTCATCTCACGACGGAGATAGTGCGAACATCTCTGCTTAATGATGATTTCTTCATACTTCAGAACGCTTCAAAATAGTCGAGTTAAAGAAACAATGGAAGGTAGAGAGCCTAATCTTAACCTCTTTAAAAGCCTATATACTGCTAAACCTGAAATGATTGCCATGGAAACTACAGCCATTATGGGCATTAACAGCTGAGTGTGTAAATTTTTGTCTCACGAAAGAAAACTACAGGGCAATAATGTTTCAAGGAGTTATAAAAGCGAATTAAAATAAGTATGAACAGCTATGTCTAATAGAGTCCGTTTTTAAACTACAGAAACAAGTCAAGAACGATGTTATGACAGGATAATGGACTGAGAAAATAGGAATGAAAAAATTTGAGAGAAAAAAAACACCGTTTCGTATGCCACAAATCTCACACGATCCAATTAGGTTTTTGCAAAACCAGCGCAATGAAAAGTTACAATTAATTTTAAGTGTCCCGAATACAACTCGGGACGGCCTGCAGATCGGTAACGGCAAGGAAAACACGAATACATGTTATGACATCTCACAAAGAACCAGATTGCAATTGCACCTTTAATCTGTATCCTAAGCTTTAGTTGGTACAGTGTTCGCAGAGTGCGACTTTGACGCAGGAGGCCAAAGGCGAGGGGAAATTGCACAATATCTTGGCCTTCGTTTGATGAAAAACATAATGACGAGTAGCTGAACAAACAGCATCCGCTGGCAATCTGCGGTGTATTGTCCATAAAGTCTACACAATTCTGAACAATAGTTTAATAATATAGAATGATTTCAATAGAAGAGCACTTTTAGCAGTCAAAGTCTAGAACGAAATGTGTCTTAAATCAATTCAGTATCAGAAAGAAGCTTTATAATACTCCTGATTTTTTGTCTGCCTTTCTACCTTCATATATTTATTTTCCATTGTCCTCTCAAACTTTATTTCTTCGTGGCTTTCACATTCCATTTAACTCTGAACTTTGGATATCGCCCATGACAGTCAGATTGCACATAATTAAGACAAGCTTTATGTACAGACATGGAATTAAAATTTGGAGCGAGTTTTGATGGGAGTCCACCTGTATGTAGGCAACAATGTTTACACACGTCTGTCGACAAGTAGCATATATACAGGGGATCTTGTTTAGTGCACATGCGCAGTGTGTTGTAAGCGAAACTTATACAATAAGGGAGCTCCAAATTTTATTTCCGTATCTGTATGTACATTATAATTTTTTAATCCAACTTTCAAATTAATCAATTTATACATAAGAGTGGAAAGTAGCCTAATATGAGATGAAGCTTAATATGGGAAATATGCCATTAGAAAGTTCAGGATAACAGGCAGGGTTTGAATTGAACGGGTTACATCAACTTGTCTATGCAGATGACGTGAATATGTTAGGAGAAAATACACAAACGATTAGGGAAAACACGGAAATTTTATTTGAAGCAAGTATAGCGATCAGTTTGGAAGTAAATTGAAAAGACGAAGTATATGATTATGTCTGTGACCAGAATATTGTACGAAATGGAAATATAAAAATTGGAGATTTATCCTTCGAAGAGGTGAAAAATTGAAATATCTTGGAGCAACAGTAACAAATATAAATGACATTCGGGAGGAAATTAAACGCAGAATAAATGTGGGAAATGCGTGTTATTATTCGGTTGAGAAGCTCTTATCATCCAGTTTGCTGTCCAAAATCTGAAAGTTAGAATTTATAAAACAGTTATATTACCGGTTGTTCTGTATGGTTGTGAAACTTGGACTCTCACTCTGAGAGAGGAACATAGGTTAAGGGTGTTTGAGAATAAGGTTCTTAGGAAAATATTTGGGGCTAAGCGGGATGAAGTTACAGGAGAATGGAGAAAGTTACACAACGCAGAACTGCACGCATTGTATTCTTCACCTAACATAATTAGGAACCTAAAATCCAGACGTTTGAGATGAGCAGGGCATGTAGCACGTATGGGCGAATGCAGAAATGCATATAGAGTGTTAGTTGGGAGACCGGAGGGAAAAAGACTTTTGGGGAGGCCGAGACGTAGATGGGAGGATAATATTAAAATGGATTTGAGGGAGGTGGAGAGTGATGGTAGAGACTGGATTAATCTTGCACAGGATAGGGACCGATGGCGGGCTTATGTGAGGGCGGCAATGAACCTTCGGGTTCCTTAAAAGCCATTTGTAAGTAAGTAAGTAAGCTTAATATGGGATACCTCAGAATCTCAGCTGTTTGGCGCTGATAACGTCTGAAAACTTAAACCACAAGGGCACATACAGCATTTTCTGCGAGTAGGTTACCATATTCCTGTGTGAGAAGCCACCTCAATGAGTCGCAGAAACAAGTTGGCACCTCAAACATTTTGTTGATAGTGATGTCTGCGTATACAAATATAAGAAGGCAGTTTTTGTTTTTAACAAATTTATACTGAAACGGTAGTATGAAAATGAAGCTATCTGACGCTACTCTGGTCAGTTCCGTATTTTGAGGTAGAGCGGAGGGCCTAATATGGGATATCCCATATTAAGGAACTTACATGACTACTTTAGTTATTAACACTATTAAGTGAAAATGGCCATTTAATATCTGCATCCTTACAATTGAATCTTCATCCTCACCCGAAGATATTAAAAAAAAAAAAAAAAAAAAAAAAAAACAAAGTGAGTTAGTGAAATGCTGAGAATAAACCATTGTAATCGGTCGGGATTCGAACATGTGACTTTTATCCTGGGCATTAACCGATCACAATCATTAAAGACATTGTTTAGTGTAATAATTGGAATTATTGTAGTTATATATGCATATTTACATTAGAAATCCCATCCCATATTAGGCACTACTCCATATTAGGAAACCAATTTTTATATTTCTTAAAACTAAATTTGTAGCTTAAAGTAGTACATTTATACAAATGAATGACAGCCTACAACGTAAGGAAAGAATTGCAGACTCAATTTACATCATCTGTGGATAGAAATATTTCATATCCTCAATGGTATTAAAGAAACAAAAAATGTATCCCATATTAAGTTACTTTCCTCTATTATTAACGTTAAAAAGCTTTCAACGCTTGCAACGTTTAAGCCCTAAGGCTCGTTCATTCCTGACTCCTGTGGAAACTACAGCCCGACATCTGAGATTTACTAGTAGTGGAACTCTCTTGGTAATTTAGTCAGCATGACGCAAAGCTACCGAATTGCTTACGTATGAACTTGAAATGTTAAATGTTATATTTTATTTAACGACGCTCGCAACTGCCAAGGTTATATCAGCGTCACCGGTGTGCCGGAATTTCGTCCCGCAGGAGCTCTTTTACATGCCAGTAAGTCTACTGATATGAACCTGTCGCATTTAAACACACTTAAATGCCATCGTTAAAGACAAGACTGGAAAAGAAATAAGAAGAATATCCTTAGCTTGAAATCCTTCTGGTCCCTCCAGTTCATACTTCTGGATAAGACAATCAGCAGAAAACTCAAATTCGAAGTACTACAAACCTGCGTCTACCAAACACTACTTTATGGATGCCAAACATGGTCGACAACAAACAGACAGATGAATGCTTCTAGAAATATGCCAAAGGAAAATGGAACGAAAGATATTGGGAATAACTATGAGAGACAGAATTTCCAATGATTCGCTGTCCCAAATGGCATCAACAACAAACGTCACGCAAAGAGCAAACAGTTTGAAGTGGAAGTGGGGAGGCACATCGCGCGGATGAAAGACGGAAGATGGACATACAGAGCCACCATGTGGGACCCGCGCACAGGAGACCGGCACAGAGGCAGACCAAGGAAGAGGTGGGCAGACTTCTACACAACACAAGCAGGCCAGCAATGGTCCAGAATAGCAAGAAGCAGGGGAACATGGAGAACAATTGGAAGTCGACTACAAACGAAGACAGTGCCAGCCACAAACAACATCCCAAGTTGACTCAGTGAAAGTGCATTCAATATAATAAAAGTGTTAGTGAAATCAAATTAATCAAAGTGACAGCGAAATCAACTCCAACCAGACAAAGAAACACAAGACACAACCTGACGCGGAGTAGCTCACCGCGTTAGTGAAACAGAGCTACCCTCTAGCAGGAGGCCTTTGCCCTTCAAGGGACACATTAGGCTATTATTATTATTATTATTATTATTATTATTATTAAATGCCATCGACCTGGCCAGGAATCGAACCCGCAACCTCGGCCAATGAAGGCCAGCGGTATACCAACTCCGCCAATCAGGCCGACTATGAACTTGATATCTTAAAGTATAAAAAGACAAAGTGAGGAAAAATAATTTTGAAAACTAGCGTTGGTGTAGTGTCAAAAAACATCAATTTTTAAGAAATAGAAAATTATGGAGAATTGCTTCTAATAACAGCGATTTTTTTTAAGAAACAGAAACTTAATGGCAAAACACTTTGAAAACAACCTAATGATGACACGAAGTAAGACGCAATACCGTACATAAACTTCACAATATGACAATCAAGGCTAAAATATAAAAAACTACCCTGATGGTGTAATAATATTGCAAATATACAAGACTGTACAGAAACTGAAGAAAATGAATAGGACTAGCAAAGGATTAAAAATAAAAAATAAAAATATTATGACCATTTTACACTACAAACAAAACCATTAAAAATATAAACAGAGACAACATTTTTTTACATGGATATCACACGTAACAGAGCAGGTGAGAAAAATAAGTAAATAAAAACGTTAAAATGGGTTAAAATTTGAAGCAGTACCATACATACAACGTACAGAAGGATGAGAATACAACCATCGTAATCTTCTAACACAGAAATATTTTTGTAATTTAAGGCCCGATTGCAGAAACACCAATCAAATATGATTGACAATCAAGGAGGATTTGACTGGCCATCAGTTCTATTTCTGTTGCAGAAAGAACAATCAGTATTTGATCGGAAATCAGTCTTCCATTAGATTTGATCAACAGATTTTTGCTGGTTAAGTGACTGATCATTGATCAATTATTTATGTTGGAAGCTTGGAAGCTAATCTCCAACTCACCTAGCTGAGAACCCGAGAAAAGGTATTCTATTTATGTTCTGTTTATAGTGTAGTTACTGTAATTTATATAGTAAATAGTATATACAGTCATGAAGCTCAATACGTAGGGGATATGCATCCATAGATAGTTGCTAACCATTAGGATCGCTACTATCGCCTCATCACAGACAATGCGAAATAGTACCAGCACAGTTTATTGTTCCTAGTACCCTCAACAACTCATGCTTCGTGACTGTATATAGCCTACTAGACATAGACCTAGTGGATTCTTCTGAAGAAATTTTCGAACAATATGAAGAAATATTATTCAGAAGAAGGCATTTCCGTAATAGACATGAATTGTTTTTATGTATAATGACAGAGAATTTGAGCAAAGATTTAGGTTAAGTAAGGATTTGTGTATTTTGTTACTTTCAAAAATTGCAGCAAATATATGCAGACACAATCTTCAATTGTTGGCGTGTTCTTGCAACCTCATATGTAGCTTCATTAAATTCTGAAGCAATTTTCTTCCAGGCTTCTTCTTTCTGCTTCACCCAAACACGATCCATCTTATTTTCAATTAAATGCATAAAGCTCTCTATGATGTCTAATAAGAGGGCTCTATCATTATAGGAAAATTTGCCCTCCTCACGTTTTTTCTTTGCTTAATTTCTTCCACTATATTGTAATCTATATAAATAGAATTTGCCTGTTTCCTTTCTACAAAAAGCAACACAACATTCACAGCATTCACTTTGACTGCCTCCGTGGTCTGATGGTCAGCATGCTGGCTTCCAGATCAGGAGGTCCCGGGTTCGATTCAGTGAATTTTTATTGAAGAATAGGAATTCCCTGGGTGTCTAGAGTCTGGAAATTTGTATGAATGTGAGTGTGCCGGGTTAATATTAATTAACCAATCATCACAAATATAAAATTCATCAGGACTGTCGCTGGGCAGTAACCTGAACACACGTTTCAGCGTCACATTGTTGACAAGTAACTCCATCTGTTAGCACAACCATTAATAGATGCTACAGAGTTACCAACAACGAAAAAAAAAAGCATTCACATGTTTTCTTAATCACCGCCCACTTGATGCATTCGTTTCGCGACTCTTAAAGAGCATCAAATTGGCTGTGGTTGCTAAATAGCGCTGTTGTTGAGTGCATTTCTTTCTCAAATCAGCAATTATCAAGACAAATTGATTGGAGATTCACGTTCATGTAACGCAATGAACAATCAAATAAATCAGACATCAAGTGATTGACGGTCAGGGACTGATTTGATTTGCGTTTCTGCAACCGGGCATAAAATTGGTAATATTTGCTCAGCATCTGTGAGTGCCCATATGCACAGAGTACAATATGCTACAGCCACGCGTTGTGAACTCCTCCCAACAATTCTCGATGTTTATTTTATTTGCTATTGAGCGTCTCTCACAACGCAGTAGGCGTACAACCTGGTGTTGTATTACCGCTTCAAATCCTTTTTTGTCGTATCCATCGCAACATTGGCAAATCTGATCCACGCGACATGAATACAAAGTCCCACACGAAGCAGGCCTAGCTACTGTATATGTATATGTACTTAACCTTTCTATAGGTAACTTTTTATGTCGGTAAGCTAAAATATTTTACTGTTTTGTGACACCGTTTTATATGGATACAGAAAGATCAGTAGAGTGACAGTTTATCATCAAAAGTAACGGTTTTTGAACCTTTCAAAATGTAGATGCAATAAGATGCAATTGATGTCATTGACTCGCTTCTACAGAAACAAGTACCAGGACCCGTGGATGAAGCCGTCATATTAAAACTGAAGAAAGTATTGCAGAGGAATCCAGGGTTTGAAAAAATGATTACTCCATTTTCCAGGGAGGAAAGCTTCAATTGTGGGTACCTGCTGTAGTAGCAGCGATGAAATTTGCACCTATGACGTTATGTGCTGTCAAAAGAACCTTTTGACCTTCAAGTATATTTTGAGAGACAATAGAAAAAGTTCAGTCGAGAATCTTGAAAAGTGTTTGGTCATATGTTGCAACCAGGAACAGTACCAGTAAATAATAATATTGTTTTCTTTATTTGTTACTTTTTTAATTAATTCTTGATCAAGTTTGAACAAAATTAATTGAAAAGTTGTGTGTACTGTACCATTTATCTATTGAAAATTGAAATTTATGTAGTTATATCAAGGCAAATTATATTAGATAAAATGTTGTTACAATAATTTATTCAAACTACAAATAATGTTAAAGAGGAAGGAGAAAAAAATTTCGAATCTTACAAAACTTTAATAAATAATTTGGTTCTTAAAAAGGTCAGTTTGTGGTACATGTTGTCTTAATAAATACATATTTATTTTTAAGAATAACTGTAAGGATACATTTTTAACGATCGGGCAGTTTCTGCGACACCTTTTCACAGGGTGGACATAAAACCTAAAAAAAAACCTATTTCACCTATTCCAAAAACCTAAAATGGTCTTTTTAAAAACCTAAAAATCCGGTCCCTAGTTATGATTAATCTAACCAAGCAGAGGTGAACTAACTTTAAAAACAGTAAATAGTCTATCAGACAGAATGAACCCAGTCTCCGAAGACACAACATGGTGCGTGAATCATGCGAGTTCCTCGTGCATAAACACGCGTATGTTACTCTAAAACACGTGCGAAGGAGATATAATCAAGGGAAACAAACAAAGCGGAGTTACAAAGAGTTTTATTGTATACACGGGGCGAAACAACTTAGTCTCGGTCCAAGTTTCCAAGTAGAAGCATTCGTTATGCCACATTTTCCACAGTGAAACGATGCCAAATTTATAAACTGGCTCACATACGTAGTACTTCTTTCCATAAGAGGAACAATGGTAGCTGGATTGCTTTGACTACACAGCTCTTCACAGTACTGAGGTCGAGAAATGAGGAAGACCTCATAGGGTAAAGGTTGGTAATATCGTAATATGGGTAATATTGTGATAGTTCTTTTTGACAATTTATTACAATTTTATTGAGCGAGAGGAAGATCGGTTTTTTGCGTCAACGTATTAAAGGAATGTTCGTGGACAAGTTGCCGCACAAAACGGTCCTTCTCTCACTCAATAAAATTGTAATACATTCTCAAAAATAACTATAATATCACCCATATTACAGTATTACCAATCTTTACCCTACTATCTCTCTATCAACTAATCTCATCACAGCATATTGCAGGCAGGACCTGCTCTTCTGAGTCCGAATCTCGGTAGTTCCACCTATTTCTCTAGTAAGTAGCCCAATGACATAAAAGTTCAGGCACTAAATGGAAAGAGAACGGATTACGAATAAGAAACTTAAGATCGATTTAAAAAGTGTAGAATGAAGTACTATCTAATTCAGAAGAGATTGAAACTATATATTTTAATTCCTGACGAAATATTAGAAAAACACACTCGAAAGTTAGCTTATCTTCAACTTTATGTGAAGAGGGGAGCAAAAAAAGGAATTTACTTACTTGTTGGTAAAGTCAGGTTAGCCACTTAACTTGTAACATCCCCCAACGAGTAAAATCAATTTTCTCCTCTGGCTAAAGACTGATACAACCTTCGTAATAACACAATCTAGTACATACAATCACGAAGCTCAATCGTGAAATGAGCATCCATAGATAGTTGCTAACCACTAGGATCGCTACTATCGCCTCATCACAGAACAACGTGAAATAGTAACGGCACAGTATATTGTTTCTAGTATCCTTAACAACTCAAGCTTCGTGAATGTATATACTAGACTGTGATAATGTCCTGTTTCCTAGAATTTTATCTGTTCAAGAAAAAGTGCATACAAATGTAGTCTTCTTAACAAGAATAAAAATTAAGAGCTCTGAAATACTCTCATTGGAGGACAGATGGTTTTATGAATAAATCAATCTATTATTTAATTATCATGATGATGTCTACACTACGATCAAGCAATCGTTACAAACGAAACTGATGACTGCCATAGAACATATCTTGTTTTTTATTTGTGGTTCGCCAAAGCAGATTCTCTGGAAAAAGGCTATAACTCTAAACAATGCTCATTTTATGTAGAAATTCCCATCTAAGATCCTCAATATATAGGCCTACGCTAAAAATCTTTAAATTGTAACTATAAAAGAACTATAGTCGCTTCCATTTAGGATGAAGTAAGGAAGTGCGACAGAAAACAAACTACGTATGTGAGTGACGGGGCCCTGGAACCAGATCACTACAACAGATTATATCAACCGTGGCGAAAATGTGACCACGAGCACATTGTGACTCGCTATGATAGCTATGCATTCTCTTGCTAATCCTACCTCCTCCAACCCTCATCTCAGTTCTGTGGAGTCAAACTCCTTTTCCATTTGTATTTGTCTCTGACCTGCGAGTGGCTTATCGTCGCAATGTCTCTCTCGAAACCATGTACCTCTAAAAAACTAAAGTTTCAAAAGTGAGGATGGGAGGTTTCATTTTTTGCCGCCAATATGATGAGGATATTAAATGTATGATTTTTCACAAGTATTACGAGGAAAACGGTGAATGTATAACAAAAAACGGCATTAATACTACATTGTCACTCATGAAACATTAAAAGATGAATTATTATTATTGTTTTATTATTATTATTATTTTATTATTATTATTATCTCTGTACGTCGATCCTTTTTCAGCAGATGTACGAATAATGCAGTTAGCTTTTAATTTGAACTCACTGATTTACAATGTGATGTTAAATGAAAGCTAGATGTAAGGATTCTGACAAATGTTGAACTTTTCAATTCTTTGCCAAAAAAATAAATATCCTTTCGTTCTTTGCTCAAGCTCTATTTGAACGTATTTTCCTAACTTCGTTTGTCAAAAATTATTTTCCAACAATGAAAATAGTAAACAAATTCTAAATCACGATTGGCAGACAAATACCTTCGTGATCAACTACGACTGAATAGTAAGTGACATAATTCCTGATTTTGAAACTCTGTGTTTAACCTGAAGACTTTAATTTTAGGTTGTGATAATGTGTCCTATGATGTCTTATTCATTTCTTTCTTCGTTACACGTGCTAAAATTAGTTTGTAGCCTTGTACTGTATAAAATTACATTTAAGCAACTTGACGTAAGGAAAATGAAAATCCGTTAATAAGTCAGACAGTTGCTTCACTTCCTAATCGGATGTCCGTTTCCTCCATACTGTACTCCAACCATTTATATTTAGAAAGTCTCAGGGGAATGAGACTAGTAGCGGGGTAATGCTGTGAATGAATGTTGATGTCATAAGGTCAACAGTTGTAAATTTAACGCATCTCTATTGGCTATCTCACAGCACAAACGATAACATTGATACAAACACATACTTATACGTTTCACCCTAGTTACAAAATTAGATCGAATTGTTAATCCCCTAGAGTGCTATTCATAGACATTTCGCAGCACGCGCTACGAGCGTACTAAAGCTAGCCACGGCTATTTGGTTACTATACAGAATTCAAATTATATTAATCGCTAAAATATGAATAAAAATGCTGATCATCCACCGGCAGCCCGCGCTAAAAATGTCTATGAATACGGCCCCTAGTCTTTTTTAATCCCTAAATGCAGGAAATAACATATGCGGGAGAGCGCATTCTTTAAACTGACGTTATATGGTAATAAAATCTATCTACTGTCGCCCAATAGATGACAATAGTAAGCACATTCCTTTCACGGTTAATCTCCTGGTTGAGAATAGTAGGTGCTTTACGTTGCAGGCTGCCAGTGGCTCGGAAACGACAGAGAACAAACATTTTCGCGACGGCTGATCACTACAACAGATAGATCAATGAAAAAAATCCCTTGACCTCATACACGAGTCTCCTTCCCTTTCAGGTTTCTGCATAGCTAAGTTCTTTAGTTCATCATATATTAAAGTCACTATATACGAGAATGATGTGTGTTTATGATCGTCATTGGCATAGCCTACATGTGAATCTCACCTCTGCCATAACCACCTGCTGAATGACATTCGACACCAACGTCGATTAAAAACCGGTGGCGGCAAACGTAACAACCAAAAAGCCTGGGGCAAGGCAAGTTTACAGTAATTACGACACAATAACAGATACATGATTGATATTTCATATTACCCCACTCATAACTTCAAAACGAACCAGCTGTCCACGAGTCAATATTAGTCGTACGCAAATTTCAGCAGGTCATGGTTGTTATAGTATTTATTGTTTTCGACAAATAGATAAACAAAACAAACAAATTCATATAAACCGAAAGAGCTGGTCTTAGCCTAGGTGAACATGTCTGGTGGTAGGGTTGTCCAATAATGCATATCAATGTCCCACCCGTAATAATTATGGAATTGCTGGGCTACAAATGCTATAAAAATTTAAGAGTTTCTTTTCCAAGCACGAGGTATTTTTGCATTCTTTTGATCCAAAACTGATCTGCCAAAAATGTATAGTTTTGAAAAATCCATCAGTAGATATATATCTCAAAGGGCCTTTCTTTAATATATTTTAACTGGTAATGGAAATTACGGGGAAATGGTTGAACGGATTTGAATGAATGACTCGTCATTTTAAAGCTTGGTATCCAAGGATTTTCAGAAAAAATAGTAACTTTCAGTGAAGCGTTTAGTTTTCCTACATAATTTTCCTATTTTCCAAAATCCACCCTCCGTCAGTTTTGAGAACTGCATTTCAGAATAAAACAAAATACACACTACAGTAAACAATATGCTATTACACGAAGGCCATGACCTGCAGGATTGCTGACATATTTAGAGCTCAAAATCAATTGGTTATTAAAAACTTCAAGACCGGCTAAAAATAATTTACAGGTCTGATTCTGCGGTGTGTGATTTTCTGAGTACAGCTGTGTATTAGATATTAAAATCTACAAAACTTGAGGTGGTTTGATGACATTATTACCATTAGAAATGAAATATTATTACTTATAGTTAATGCCATGATGTGACTTTTTCATTAATTATACATATTAATGCTATATTGATGATATGAAAGTGAAACGTTTTGGGGTTATATAAATAGATGTAGAGAATATCTTGAATTAGATCTTCATTTCTATAATTTACTGAGTGGCGGCTATTATATAAACCTACAAAACTTACGTAAGATAATAATAATATTAAAAATCAAACATGTTTATAGTTATTAATCAAGTGGGGTTGAGTGTTTTTCATATACTTAATGGCGGTGTGGTGTAGATATTTATATGCGTCATTGTCTTCAGTATTGCCTCGAGAGAGCGCAAAAATTACAGTTCCTAAGGAAAGACCAAAAGGTATCACTTACTGATATAGTAAGAGGCCTACAAAATTTTGTAGTCTCCCGATCATTTCATCAAGATCTCTTGGCAGGATAAAATGATTTTACCCTCTACACTTCAAGCTCTACATGCAGCAGCTATACCAAAATGGTATGCTATGTCTATTGTTCGAAAACATAGCAAACCTGACTTTTTTAACTTTCACCTACAATCTACAATGACCTGAAGTAGCTATTGCTTTACACCCACATGAAAAATCCACTCATCGTCCTGACATTGTTACTTGCGTTTTCGCGTTGAAACTCAGAAACCGAAGGTGAATAGGTTCAAGAAAAAAGTATTTCGCATAAGAAACCATTCAGAGGGAGTATGTTTCATTATTATGGAAGATAATAACTTTCAAAATGTCTGATATTCTTCATTGAAAATTAATCTGAAACATTTTTATTTGAAATGTCTAATGAACTTAGTTTGCAGCATTTGCTGCACAAGCCACTAGTTATATTGGAATTTCAGCCAGTTCAATGCAAAGGATTCACTGTCCATCTGTGACTGTCGTAATTGTTTTGCGTTTCTTTCGAAAAATACTAAAAAATTGTTTAAAATCGTGCAAACTTAATTTCATGTCTGAGAAAACAAACTCAATATCTGTCGTATCATATGGTACGTAGCTAATTTTTTTTAATTCCCCCCACGAGTTCTTTATTACACTGGAATAAATAAAATTTATTTCTGTCGAGTTATTTCGATTAGATATATCAAGTTTCCTTACAAATCTGTCAATCAATTTTATCTTTGGCTGTTATTATGCCAACATCTTGACCTTGCAAACTACTATTAAAAGCGTTAAAGTGCGTATACGAAAAATATATGAGCAAGGAAGGCCAGTTGAAGAAGCCAAGGAGAATTGGAAATAGTTTTGCATTTTCCGATTTCACGTCTTGCAGGTACCAGTGCATTAGAAGTTGAGTAACATCCACTGGTTTTGACCAAAATTATCGTTTTTTTTTTTTTTCGATTTTATAGGAGTTTATATTTTTCAAATGGGGTGAAGTACCGGTAGTGTGAGGTCGCAAACAAATGTGTCTCCCAAAATGGGTCGCGCCTTAAAAAATTTGGGACCTACTGATATAGGCTACTTTGAACGTCTGTCATTAGCAGACAATGAAACTACGTTAGTACACATGTAATGACCTGGAAGACTCTGACCAAACCCGGCTGATGGAAGTAGATTAAAGTTTTTAGCATGGCTTCCGTAAAAAATAAGTTAAAACCAGAACCACTTTGTTGTATATTTTTGACCCGATAAACAACTGTAATCCAGGTAAAATTATCGGCCTACTGTTTCTCATCCCATCAAACTTTGAGGCAAGAAATCTCCAGAGGCTAACATTACAAGTGAATGAAATCGCAGACACATCTGAAGAACAAAGCAAGATATTTATACAGGGACATCATTTTATTTTTACTAACATTTTAAATATTAACCTGACTATACCTTTAGAGAACCGGAAACCGTTTCCTACCCCCTTCCACGACTGTAGTTCGATGATACTGGCGTAAAACAGAAACAAATCACTTTACTAGGTATAGGAGGGGAGAAAAGTAGTTCATCCATATACGTAGACTAGGAAATATCGCGACTTTGAGTTCGATAATTTTCATTAGGTTTTGTTTAATCAAAATGCAGTACTGTATTAAGAATAAGTGTTTTTACTCACGAACTGAGTTAACCATGCGAACGTATTCATTATGCAGAGTATATTATACGGTCTAAGCACATTAGCGTTCAATATAGGGAATAAAGTTAAATTGAAAAATAATCATAATATGGATATTTAAACACATTTTTGAAAATACCGGCGTTCATTTCGATACAGGCTTCAGTTCTTTTGTGCATATTATCGCACTATAGACTATTGCATCTAATTCCAATTGCCAGTTTCGTCCTTCGTACTAGTAACTCATGTTGAAACAATTCTGTACCTACTCTATAAGAGTACCTTACGTACTGTAAATTCAATCTTCACTTCTGCCCTACCCGCATAGATAAAATTACTCAGACATGCTATCAGCTGTCCGTCCAAATGGTTATTGACAGGATCGTAGAAAGGAAGAAATCACGTGACATTTAATTACTTAACGAGACCCTTTCATTTAAGTTATTTTAAACAGTTGTATAATAATTACGTAAACGTCCAATTGTAACAGAAATTAACGTTTACAGAAAAGAGCTAAGATAAACAGCTTTTACAGAGGGGCGATCAGTAAAAAAGGTGGGGAAATCGGGATGCGACATAGGCAAACGGACAGTAGCTTGAAAATATGATTCAATATTGAAAGCTCTTTCGTCACTGGAAAACGAACATATTTCTGTAACGTACTGTATCAGTAACTCAGTGCTGTTTACTATATGCGGGGTTAGTTCTGTGTGGACTGATGAAACTTCCTTAGTAGAAGGGGTGGGAGTGAAGTACATTCAAAAACTCAGGTACAATAAAAATTGAAGAAAAATAAAATGATGTCCCTGTAAAATGAGACACATTAGGCCCTCAAAAGTAGCAGCATTTAAGAGATCTTACAAGGAGACCAATATTATGTATAATATAGGTTTAGATTTTATTTGCTTGTCGTACGCCTAGCCTATATGTGGAAATTCAAGTGTGTAAATCTGGCTTCACTGTACTGGCTGTAGTATACGGGATCGAAGGAATTCTATCCCAGCATCCTATACGCTTCCAAGCCATCGCCATTATAAAGAAATATGGCAGAACAATTCCGGCGGAATGTCAGGATTGCCAACAGCGTGACTACGGTAACGAGGATCGGGAGGCAACGGAGTGTGGGTGATGTAAATATGGGCCTTGCAAGGCGCTCCCATAACGCGCTATTTCAAAGCAGAATTCCTGTTCTCGGATAGAAGACAGAGGTCATGGCACTAACTGGTGTTGCTGAATAGACAATAATTACATGTTAAGTTACCGATCTTATCTTACACTTGGCGTCTTTTCCTACAGTTTTAGAGTGCATTTCTCATTTTCAGTTTATAAAACGCAAATATTGTATTATTATTATTATTATTATTATTATTATTATTATTATATTTAAAAGATTAACTGAAGTGCAGCTTCAACACCACATGGGAGACACTGCATTTGCCTGCTGATCTTGAGTTGTGCTCGGACGTAGGTTCGATTCCCGCTGGAGCTAATTACTATAGTAGAGAGCAAAGATATTGGCGGGTCGTACATAGCACATTTTTGCACGTACCACCCCCTCTCTTCTGACCTGTCCATTGGGATGACTGACTGGCAGTGTGTCGATGTGTTCGGGTGTAGTTGCTTGCAAGCCAATCGTTGGGTATTGAGAGAGTAGTCATCGTAGCTGTTGTCTGTTCACTGTGTACATATTCAAACTGTAATTTTCAATACTAACAGTGGAATTGCTTCTGTGCCTAGTTGAGCGACATGTCTAGAAAGGGAGCGAATACGCGGAGCCAAGCAAAAGGAATTATTTATAGTGTTTACGAATACTTAAAAAAAAATTAATTAATACAACAAATTAAAATTTTCGTAGTATGATTGAAATTCTGGTTATTAAGAGAATAAGGAAAACAGGAATTAGGTCACTATAACTTTAAGTGAAACATTTTAAGATCTGATAGTATATTGGCAATATACTCATTGCAGTGAAGTAAATCGTTAAAAACCATTGTGTTATTATTATTATTATTATTATTATTATTATTATTATTATTATTATTATTAAATTTGCACTGATGGATTTCATTTAATATAGTATTACTATAGCTGGGTTTTTTCGAGGTTGTCCCCAACCGTAGGGCAAATATCAGGTAATCTATGACGAATAATCGGTCTCGTCTCGCCAAATAGGCCCTATCATCTCGCTATCACGAATTCCATCGACGCTAAATAACCAAATAGTTGATATAGCGCCGTTAAATAAAAAGTAAAATGAAAAAGGTTCGCGTTTTATTTTGATAATGGATGAGTTGTCACCGTGATGTTTGGTATTGTCAAGCACAGATAGGCATTATGGCGACACCAGGACAAAGAATTACTTTCGTTTATTTTTTTTAAATGTCAGCCACAACTTCAATCAGAGGTACTTCGTCGAAAATCTTAAAAATATTATACAGCACATATCAAAGAGTCCAATCTTCCAATAAGAAGGAGAAATGAAATAACATATAAAGTATTAAATTCTATATATGCAAAGACATTAAACCACAAACATGACTGATAATCAGCAATGTTACGATATGCTAGAAAATATGGAAATACCAGCCTGTAGGAGGGAAATTATAAATAGATTTATATCACTAGAAAGAGTTCATTAGGTTGCAATAATACTTCAAGCCAAAGTCTTAAATGAGTTACTTGAGTGAAATTTAATTTAATTAATTCCATAACATCTCGCCGACAAAGGTGGAAAATTTGAATTACAGAGCGGTGTTGTTCAATCTACATGTGGTAGAGATACAGCTTGTTCTGTCTGATCACATCCATTCATCGTCGTCTGCCCCGTCCGTACATGGCACTCAAAGAAGAGACGCTGATGAGAACACTATGAAACTTGACAAGAAACAGCTGTAAAGTGGAAAAATCACATCAATCACGTATGGATATTATGGACGACGTTATTACATCGCCGATAACAGCCAACGCCCCATCGCTTATATTCTAATTAATGTTCTACACCACTTACATGATTAGCTATTTAAGCTCCTACAAGAATTCTAGTTGCTGTAGCTGTTACATAAAATAGTAGTGGTAGTTGAGGTCTACACGAAAACCGAAGATGTATCGAGTACTGTAATTCATCATCTTAATATTACAGCACAAGATTTTAACAAGGAAACTTAAAAAACAAAAACAAATCTATGGTATTTCAAAGAAAAAAATACCCATCATAAGAAACATTTCTATTAATTCAATATTGGAACAAACTAATTTAAATATTTACATTATGTCTTAACATATCTTGAAGAATGCGATTTAAAACTCAAAATTATAACAGATCCCTCAGGATCACCAATTAAGTTTTTGAAACAACGAAGGTCAAAAAACACACAAGATTGAAGGTTTATAAAGTTTATGCTCGACCATGCCGAAATGTAGTAATCATACACCTGGTAGTAGCCCTTTAATGCACCTCATTAAAGTTACACCTATTCATTATAATTCAGTTGTTCAGCCAATGAGAAATCACCATTGTACCATTATAAAACAGCAAGTATCGATTATTCTCGGAAATGCAATCGAAAGACAATTAGCGAAAAGTCACGGAGGCTGGAAATCCAATACTGTCGCAGAAGGTTATGTTATGTTACTATAATAATTAGCGTTAATTGTAAGTAATATTCAAATAAATTCAATTTGTCATCTCATATTTCGATTCTAAATCAATTTCCAGGTTATATCAAGCCTAAAGTTCATGTTATTCTCTACATTATATCAAGGTCACTGACATTCGTGTTTCGGAAAAAAATCAATACTTTCGCGTCTGCGCACATCTCACAATTCAGGTCAGTTCCGCTCCTCACTTACATAACCATAACATGAATATTTATGAATAATTTCAAGTTAGAAATATGGTCGAGCATAAAAGTAGTATGAAACTTGCCTATAATGGTAATTAAGACACTCATATGAAAATTATGAAACTTGCTTGCGCTCGTTTCATAAACAAACATACTCGCGTCTTAATTACTACCATTACAGGCTCGTTGCATAATGTACTATTTGACATGATTGACTCTCAGTTACGATAGTGAAGCATGGACCAAACGAATCCAAGATGAAAGACACATAACATCTATATTATTTTAATGTACCGAAGTGCATATGGTGTTTCTATGCAGATATTCTGCGTCATCGTACGATAAAAGAAGTGGAACGGAGAAAAATTCTCTCCGGCACCGGGATTTGAACCCGGGTTAACAGCTCTCCACGTGCTGACGCTTTATCCACTAAGCCACACCGGAATCCCGATGCCGGAGAGAATTTTTCTCCGTACCACTACTCTTTCATCGTACGATGACACAGAATATCTGCATGAAAACTTCATATGTACTTCGGTACATTAATAGGAATATAAGTTACAAGAGCGGTATGTTGACGTTTTCATGGTCGAGGAAAAGATTGAAAAAGCGAAACGTAGTTGAGCTATTTTTAATTTCCGAGAACATGAAAACAAACATACCGCTCGTGTATCGTGCATTATTTTGTGCGAAGATCGTTTATTACATACCTGAAAGACGAATTTCTAATTAGTTGCAATGAAATCTCAATGTTGGTTTCTGTTTAATGACGGCAACTTCGGAAAACCAAAATATCTTTCTTCATCATTGTTGCTATAAAATGTTTTCTGTGTTTACTATATTCCAGCAGGCCGTGATATACGTCTGTCTTTTTTTTTTTCCCCCAGTCTATAAATGCGAACTTAAAACAAACGGTAAGGTTATGTAATGATTTATTTTTCATTTTAATATTTTAACAATATTATTTATATAACATATTACAGTAATAACATCTGCATCTGGAATCTTGTTGATTTTACACGGCTTCCTTAATGTTACTTGTATCAGGAATGCAATAAGTTTCGTGGAGTAGTAGACTTTACTTAATTTTTGCAAATATTTAAAAACAATAATTAACATTGCAATTTAGGTGAAATTGCAGTGGTAAGTTTCCAATTTATAATTATTACTATGTTAAACGTCTCTAAAAATAATATGTTAAAAGCCTAAAGCAGTAAAATGAATGTCGCGCTTAAGCGGTAAGAAGAGGGAAATTGTTATGTGTGTTACGTTGGGAATACTGAATGTGGTATTTCACACTTACCGCGTATTGGTTCTGTGCGGAAAACAAGCAAATACGCACGATCTCGCACAAAATAATATATATGATATGCGTAAATCACTTGTGATTTAAGACGGAGCTTATTCCGTCGGATCCCGGCCAATCAGTCACTCATAATGAGTGCACCTCCGCACATATGTGGACATCAGTCCGTTCGTTCATAGACATCTATGACGTAGTGCAGGGGACAGGCCACTAGAGGGAACTCAAGAGGTGGAACTTAAACTGAGAGGATTCGATCCGATAACGGGATGGGAATCCGGTGTGGCTTAGTGGATAAAGCATCAATGAACACGTAGAGCTGAAAACCCGGGTTCAAATTCCGGTTCCGGACATAATTTTTCTCCGTTCCACTACTCTTTCATCACATAACATCTGCTGAAATAAGATTTTAGAGAAGAACTGCTTGGTACTGCACTTTAGATCACAAAATAAATGTAGCAATAGGTCATGAACTCAAAATAATCCCTATAGTCAAATATAATCATGACTATAGACAAAATTAATTATAACTAGGAAACGAATTTCTAGTTTCGTACCTATTTTGTTTGCTACGTCCTAGACGTATGTTATTAAGACATCTCTACTTTTCATTACAGGATCCTGCTGTTAAAATTCTATAGCCCCTTGAGCGTCTAAATGAACCATAAACTACCATAAATGCCTAAAAACTATGTTTATGCCTGAAAAGCACCTTTTTAGTATTTCGCGTATATTTAAAATAAAAAATATCGGTATTAAAATGCAAAAATCATATTTAAAAAACTCTTACAAACATTGGTCTGGCAAGTTCCTTCCATATTGGGGGGAGAGAAGAAGATTTTATCTAATTTCCTGTAATCGAAATTCGTTTGGAAAAGTCCATCCTAGCATAAAAGGGGTTGGTAGATTATTCAAGTTAGGCGAGAGCTTTATAAATTAGATTTCGCGTCAATGAACCTTCGTTATGCGAAATAAAACTGACCAATCACCAATCAGTCTCTTTTACTGATATAATCTGAGTCTTCAGTTAAGTAGCACTCATTGTCAGCAACAGTTTTTGTACATAAATTCCAACTAAAATAGAATATTTACTATAATATTTTACCTATCTATATATTTATATCTATCTATTTATCTATCTACCTATCTACCCATATCTATCTATCTACCCATATCTATCTATCTATCTATCTATCTATCTATCTACCTACCTACCTACCTATCTATCCATCTATCTATCTATCTATCTATCTATCTATCTATCTATCTATCTATCTATCTATCTATCTATCTATCCATATCTACCTATCCATCTATCCATCTATCCATCCATCCATTATATCCATCCATCCATCCACCCACCCACCCATCCATCCATCCATCCATCTATCTATCCATCTACCTATCTATCCATCCATCTACCTATCCATCCATCCATCTACCTATCCATCCATCCATCCATCTACCTATCTATCCATCCATCCATCCATCCATCCATCCATCCATCTACCTATCCATCCATCCACCTATCCATCCATCCATCTACCTATCTATCCATCCGTCCATCTACCTATCTATCGATCCATCCATCCATCCACCCACCGACCTACCTAGGGGTTGGTAGCTATCTATCTATATCTATCTACCTATTCTATCTATATATATACCTACCTACCTATTTATCTATATATATCTACCTACCTTGTTATCTATATATATCTACCTACCTACCTATCTATCTATCTATCTATCTATCTATCTATCTATCTATCTATCTATCTATCTATCTATCTATCTATCTATCTATCTATCTATCTATCTAATCTATCTATCTATCTATCTATCTATCTAATATCTATCTATCTATCTATCTATCTATCTATCTATCTATCTATCTATCTATCTATCTAATCTATCTATCTATCTATCTATCTACCTACGTAAATCTTTATATATATCTACCTATCTACCTTATCTAATATCTATCTATTATCTATCTATTAAATATCTATCTATCTATCTATCTATCTATCTATCTATCTATCTATCTATCTATCTTCTATCTATCTATCTATATACCTATCTATCTATATATCTATCTATATATCTACCTATATATCTATCTATATATATCTACCTATCTATCTATCTATATATATCTACCTATCTATCTATCTATCTTTATTATCTATCTATCTATCTATCTATATACCTATCTATTTATATCTATCTATATATCTATCTATCTATCTATCTATCTATCTATCTATCTATCTATCTATCTATCTATCTATCTATCTATCTATCTATCTATCTATCTATCTATCTATCTATCTATCTATCTATCTACCTATCTATCTATTTATCCATCCATCCATATCCATCTATCCATCTATCTATCCATATCTATTCATCCATATCCATCTATCCATCCATCCATCCATCTATATCTATATCTAGCTATCCATCCACCCATCCATCCATCTATTTATTACATCATTCTGTATTCACGTCATGGCGGATCAGACGTACTCCATGACGCTTCACTAATGCACAGGAATACTTTCGGAAAATACACCAATTATGCAAACAGGAAATAGGACTAAATGCTCAGGATTTATTTTAAGACGATGATTGCATTTTAAACGACTGTTTTAACAAAGTCAGCTGACAATTTCTCTCAAGAAAGAACAGAGTTAAATCACCGATAAATCAGACTACGTCATTAAGTGCAAATATCAGTTTAAAATAATATGAATCAACATCTTTGACGAAGACAATAACGTTCCGAAGAAAATATTTTGCAAGAACAAAAACATAAATCTGCAATAAATCACGGCCCAGTCACATTTTTTCCTACCTGACAGATGATACCGAACAGAAAGGTATGTAAAAAGTTTATAAAATAAACCTACTCTCAAGACCTCACTTTAGTGAAATCAGCAACTAAATAATCCTCAGTATTACTATTCCCAATAATAGCAATTAAAAGAATACAGCACTGAGAAGTTAAAAACCCACGCTCTCAAAGGTCATCGGCGCGTAAGCATCCGCCAACATTCAAAGCGTCATGCATATGATGAACCCCGTCTACGTCGTCATGCACATTAACTGCCATGACGTCACAAGTATGCTTCGAGGTAACGCAGAAGTTCAACTCGATTACGAAATTGTATGTATATAACCTTATAAGGGATTTAGCGAAAATTTATTCAGAAAAAAATAAGCTTTCACATATTTACAAACATCGGCCATGGTCTACACAATGGCCAAGACGCCGCGTTTTAGCCAAGGTTGTGGATTTCAATCTTGTATACAGCTCGCAAATTGACTGTTATTAATGTGACAATCTACGATGTTGTGTTAGATCGTACGTAACTCCTTAATCATGTAGTTTAGCTTGGCATTATAGTCTGATCCGTTTGGGTATGGATAATATTAATTTATTATTATAAAGCTATTATGATAGTAGGAAAAATTTATTGCTGGTTATATCACAGTCTAGTGTATACAGTCACGAAGCTCAATATGTAATAAATATGCATCCATAGATAGTTGCTAACCACTAGGATCGCTACTATCGCCTCATTACAGACAATGCGAAATAGTACCTGCACAGTCTATTGTTCCTAGCAACCTCAACAACTCAAGCTTCGTGACTGTATATACAGGGACATCATTTTATTTTTACTAACATTTCCTATATTAACCTGGCTATACCTTTGGATCAACGATTGAGAACTGAAAACACCGTTTGCTACCCCTTCCACAACTGAAGATCGATGATACTTTACTAGGTATAGGAGGAAAGAAAAGTAGTTCATTTACGTAAACTAGGAAATATCACACTTTTGAGTTTGATGATTTTCATTGGGTTTTTGTTGAATCAAAATACAGTACAGTATTAACAATAAGTGTGTTTACTCACGAACTGAGTTATCCATGCGAACGTATTCATTATGCAGTGCATATTATACTGTCTACAGCACATTAGCGTACAATATAGAGAATGAAGTTAAATTGAAAAGTAATCATAATATGGATATTTAAATACATTTTTGAAAATGGTGGCCGTTCATTTCGATACAGGCTTCAGTTCTAATGTGCTTATTATCGCACTATAGACTAATGTACCTAATTCCAATTACCAGGTTCGTACTTCGTATCAGTAACTCATGTTGAAATAATTCTGTACCTACTCTATAAAAGAGTACCTTACGTACTGTAAATACAATCTTCACTTCTGCCCGATCCGAAAAGATAAAATTACTCAGACATGCTATCTACTGTCTGTGCAAGTGGTTATGTCGCAGGTCGCACAAAGGGAGGAAATCACGTAACAGTTAATTACTTAACGAGGCCCTTTCATTTAAGTTATTTTAAACAGTTGTATAATATTACGTAGGCGTCCAATTCCTAACAGAAATTAATGTTCTCAGAAAAGAGCTAAGACAGCCCAGCCACTAGCCTTTACAGAGAGGCGAATAGAAACAGGTGGGGGAAACCGGGATGCGACGTAGGCAAATGGACGACAGTACCTGTGCGAAAATGATTCAATATTGAAAGCTCCTTTGTCACTGGAAAACGCGAACATATTTTTAGAACGTACTGTTTACTATGACCGTAAGGCTACTATGACTGTATATGCGCTCTTGAATCTGTGTGGAGGACAGTTGAACTTCAATAGTAGAAAGGGTGGGAGTGAAGTATATTAAAAAACTCAGGTACAATAAAAATTGAAGTAAAAATAAAACGATGTCCCTGTACTAGACTGTGGTTATATTATAAATAAAAGATGAGAGTTTCCATATATGACAATCAACAATGCATAATCTGAAAGGACAACTGAAAATTATAGATAATTAAAATGGCTACTAGAAATCAACAGCTGGCACAATGTGTTCTTTGGTATGCTAAATTTGAGAGTGTTAAAAGAGTTCAAAGGGAATTTCGACGTGAGTATGGTGTGCGTAATGTACCTAAACACGATTCCATAATGTTGTAGTATCGAACATTTGTATAAACAAGTTCTGTGTTAAAAAAAACATGCAGGAGGTCGCAGGCGAAACCCAGTACGAGAAGCAGCTATCTCTTGGCTTGGCCCCCAAACTCTCCAGATCTAACCCTCCTGACTTCTTCGTGTGGGGTTTTGTTAAAGACATTGCCTATTTACAGAAACCCAGGAACATTGATGATCTGAGAGTAAAAATTACCAAGCTTTTCAACAAATCACCGCTCTTATGTTACAACGGACATGGGCTGAATTGCATCACCGTTATGAGTTGTGCAGGGTGCGCAATGGGGGCCATGTTGAGCTCTGAGGAATCTCCCATCTTTCAGTGTTGTATGTGCAAAGTTCAGTAGTAAATTTTTTACGGTGTTTTTATTTTATCCATACCCAAACGGATCACCCTGTAGATCACCGCTTAGGACGCCACACGACAATTATAACCCCAGGGACACACTGAGAGATTCTCTGGAAGATAAATCGAACCCGGAGCCTGCACATTTGTAGATATGGTCGTAACTAAATTTTCGGTCATTTTAAATCAGTAATAAATTACACATAATTACAATTTTTAAGCTCAATATTTATTAATGAATTCAGAAGGGTGAGCATGTGGACGTTTTGAAAATACCAGAAGTGGCTGATGCGAAAATGTTTGGGAATACTGTTTTAGTGTGTTCCTATACTTCCCGGAAATGCTTCAGATACGAAGCTCTGCAATATACCAACAGGATGCCGCTTTACCTACTTTCCAAGTGAACAGGAAATTAAACCGAAAATAGAACGAAATCTTCTCCTTTCCTTAACAAGAAAATTCTATATCCAATTTCAACACATGTGTACAAGAAAAAAGTCCTGAAACTTCAATTTTTTTTTCAAATGACGAAGTGTGAAAGGTACATCCTAAAACAAAAAAATAGGAAGGTTCGAGAAACTAAGTGACAATCGGTAGACTTTGGACGAACTCGTATAAACCAGCATTGATACTAGAACGTTTTATGTTTTCCTTCGATCCTTCGTTATGTTTGATAGACTACAATAGCCCGATTTTGATCTATAAAAGAACCATTTTAAACAACATATGGTGATAGTAACGTACAGCCAACACTACTGCCACCATCCAAGATAAGAAAGGCCGAAACGATAACGGAAAAACATTTTTGCTCTAGCAGAGATTCGAACCCACGACAGCGACTATTGCAGAGCGTACGTGAGCGGATTATGTATACTCTATTACTTCTAAACTAACGACGGTATTAAGAGGCGATTATATTATGAAACTGA
Source organism: Periplaneta americana (assembly GCA_025594305.2). Lineage (NCBI taxonomy): Eukaryota > Metazoa > Arthropoda > Insecta > Blattodea > Blattidae > Periplaneta > Periplaneta americana. The sequence continues at coordinate 12,473,112 of JAJSOF020000005.1, forward strand.
AAATGGACAAACGTTACATTGAGAATGACAACAGTATATTACGATACAAGGTTAGGAAGTACTTCTTACAAAATCGAGGAAAAGTTTGAAAAACCAACATTTTTGTACGATCATATTTTTAAAATTGAAAATAGGCAATCTGGAGCAATATTATTCCAAAGCCTTCGCAAAACTGCACTGTAATGGTAACTAAGTAACAATAAGTGCACTTAATGAGTTTATTTCAGTATAGTTTTATGTTATGAAGAATGGTTCCCTAGCAACAAGATTCTGTGCGGGAATTCTAACTTTCAAGGCCTAATAACAATAGCTAATGCCGGTGAAATGAGTCCGGGTTCCAGCACCTAAAGTTACCCAGCATTTGCTCATATTGGGTTGAGGGAAAACCCCGGAAAAAACCTCAACCAGGTAACTTGTCCCGACCGGGAATCGAACCCGGGCCACCTGGTTTCACGGCCAGACGCGCTGACCGTTACTCCACAGGTGTGGACCCAAAGATATGGAACCTTGTGCCGTTTATTTTATATAAATTTTTACTCTGTTATTTAACGACGCTGTATCAAATACCAAGTTATTTATCTTCGATGAAACTGGTGATAGCGAGATGGTATTTGGTGACACGAGGTCGAATATTCACCATAATATGGTTATCTGACATTCGCACCTACCACCTGAGCTACACCAGTGGCATTGCGCCGTTTAGTCTTCTGATAACATAACACATCGACATTAAAGCACTGTTTAAAATAATGCATTTTAAAAACATTTCACTCCCAGTGGATCAGTGGTTAACACACACCACCAAGTCCAAAATACATGGGTTATTACTACTCGACTAGGTGCACGGGTGCGATAAAGTAAACTCATTCTAGAGCTCATATATTCAGTTTTTCTTAGCTCCAAATTCCCTTGCAAGGACATATTTTCGCGTACCTTTTAATTGTTTCTTTCCCCATTTCCCCATTAGCATGGAAAACACTTAACTCTTAAATTGACAAAGCTTCATTTCTCACACTAGTTTATTAAACCTTGTCGGACTGTAAAGAAAACAACTATCGCAATGTCCATATTTTATATGTTGTACAATATTAAAGTATTGTGAAATTTTAATTTTCCAACCAATTTTTTTTTCTATTCTTCTATTAAAATTATAGCATATCGTTACCGTACGTCAGAACAACAGTGGGATATCTTGCAAAAATTATATTTTAAACTAGCCGTACCCGTGCGCTCCGCTGCACCCGTTAGAAATAAATATAAAGAAATTAATAATTAAAATAGGACATTTGATCCAGGGAACATTCGTGTTTGAAAGAAGGATAAATCGTTTAATATGTTACTTAATTTAAATTGTATCCAAATAATTAAAATGCGATCATTTTGGTCCAGAGACACTCATTTGGTGCAATGACAATTCCTTTAACATGTTTCTTAATTTTTATTACAATTATTTTTAAAAAGAAAATTAACAATCATTTAGATTTTTAATGTTTATACTTTATTTTACTTATTATATTATTTCCATTATATTATGGTAATAATTATTTTAATTATATTTGTAAAACGTATTCAGTAAATGAAAGTTTTAATTTGTTTGGAGCCACTATGGTTCTGAACAGCTTTTCAAATAACTCATTAAATTTTTTTATATTTATTGCATATATATTTTATATATTTTATATTATTCAATTGAGCATAGTTAAAATTGAATTATACAATAATATTATATTTTATCGAAATCAATACACTCTCGTTTACGTTAATTCTCAGAGATAAAAATGAATATATTATATTATTTTAAATCAGAAAATGAATATACAGAATAAATAACATTATTTTAATCTAGCATTATGTCCATCATCCAGAGAAACTACACTTTCCAATGGTGAAATAATAATTAATTATACAAATCGGTTAATTTAGCTTCGATATTACTTCATACAAAACACAGAAACATTGTCAGTAGGCTATCTTTCATAGCTTTCGATTGTTGTGTCTAAGGCCTCTTATAGTCGAAGTCATTTGTTTTTTATTTCAATTACACCGCCTTAGATGGCAGTTATTTTAATTTTAAAACTCATTTATCTCATTAAATAACAGTCCTATCAAAATTTTTCAAAGAATAAAACTTATCAGAAATGATTTTTAAAGAAACTTTTGTTATGCAACATTTTCACAAAAATCAATAATAAGCGAGATATTTCGATTTATTTAATTCAGGCCCCCTTATAACCCCCTATTTTAAATAATGTATTTTGAATGCCATATAGCCTAAAATCTAAGTTACAACGAACTTAATTTATATTCCAATTTTCATCGAAATCGGTTCAGCCATTATCGCGTGAAAAGGTAACAAACATACAGACAGACAGACATACAAACAAAAATTTCAAAAAAGCGATTTTGGGGTTTCAGGGTGGTTAATTATATCTGTTAGGACCAATTATTTTTGGAAAATCGATAATTACCAGAAAAATTTCGGCTACAGATTTATTATTGGTATAGATAATGAGGATAAAAACTGCTATTAAACATCGAGTGCAATGTGTAAACAAACTTTTGATTTCGTATGAAGCTAAAACAACAAGAAACTTTGTTTACACATTGCACTCGATGTTCAATAGCAATTTTTATCCTCATTATTTAAAATATTTTTTTTGCAAGATATCCCAGTGTTGTTCTAAAGTACCGTAACGATATAGCCTATTAACCTGTTGCATCGTATAGGATACTTTGCGAATTTAAGGGTTAAGAAATCCCTATCTCTAATCAGAGGGCTTCTGGTGAATTGTTTTCGTCCTCAACGATTTCTCGTTTGCAGCTCATGTGCATGAGCGCCAGCGTCTCGTGAGAGAAGTGAGGCCTCTGATGGACGACATAAGAAAGTAGTAGCCTAATGTGTACAATAGGCAGCCGTTTCGAATATATCCGGAACTGAATAGCGGACGATTCTAAAGAGAAATAAAAACACATAATTTTATTATCTTTACACGTATTTATCTAGAGTTGCTCCCCTTTCTCCGACCAATATTTCAGGACCTCACACCGTGTGCAATGCTTCCTACGGCAGAGAAAACAAAAAGAGCGGATTCCTGTGAAATATGGCTTCCCATGTTGCGCGACTCTATCCTTGAAGAGTCGACCGCACTGGACGGATGATGCCTATAAAAGGACATGCCACGAACAGAGTTATGGATCAGCGGCAAACTACGTGCATTATTTACATGTTCAGCGATTGTGGAAACGTCGCGAACTTTAGCCTTCAGAACTATACAAAGAATTCAAACGCGGCATCATTACACGTAATTTTAATATCACTTTCTTGGAACAAAAATAGTTCGTAAGTTCAGTTTAATTCGTATAAAACAAACCTGCCATACTATCTCCTTGTTCATTAGCAAAAACCATTTCAAATAACGATAATATCATCATTAGACTTGAAGTTCAGGTCCCGATGGAGGAGATATAGGTTGACTGATAGCGGAGTGTTGGGCGGTGGTGGGGGAACAGGCTTGGGCTTGTTTACTTTTTCCGGTCTGGCTGAAGGTTTCGTACGGAGAGCCCGGACGAGGGACAGTTGGGACTACCAGTCACTGAGATGCATTTTAGTTCGTTTGAAACATTGGACTTCCTTCACACTAAAAAAAATGACAGTTAGAAATAAGTAGCATTTTATTTCAGATCGTTCTGCTACTACCGCTATTGCTAATTGAAAACATTGTCCTTCTGAGCGCCCTAAAATTATGGCGTTGTTTATTTTTGAAATCATAAGTAGTTTTAATCATTAGGACATGAAATAGCTACAAGGTATGGAAATTCATGTCAGAAGAGGCTGTAAATGGAATACCAATTCCATTGAAAACTGTGAGTTCAAGAGTACTGGATACCACTGGTATTTCAAACAAACCTTTACTAAGAATCAGGAAAGAAGGGAAAATACTGAGGCAGGAACAGCAGATTCTTTCTCCAGTCCGGAAAAATCACAGCCAAAGAAGAAGATTGTTGAATCTGTAGGTTTTTTTTAATCAAAATATTTTACGACCCTGTATCAACATCTAGTGTTATTCAGCGTCTGCATGAAATGAAGGTGATAATGCCGGTGAAATGAGTCCGGGGTCCAGCACCGAAAGTTACCCAGCATTTGCTCGATATTGGGTTGAGGGAAAATGAAAAAAATCTCAACCAGGATAATTGCCCCGACCATTTTCGAAAATGGGCCACCTGGTTTCGCAGCCAGAGCGCTGACCGTTACTTGGACTGTAGAGTTTTGATGAGGAAGTCCTAAGAAGACTCATCTATAATTTCTACGCTACGCATAAGCAGAGGCCGACTCTGAAATCGCTTCTTCCAAGAATGGATGTCAGTTTATGATTATGTGAAGAAAGTAGAGAACAATTACATTGAAAGTGAGCACGTGATGGACAGTATTTCGGAGAACATTTCTATAAACTTAGGGACATCTGATTCCAGCACAGATCAGTCGTCAGGATCGGACGGGGAATAAGAATATAAAGATGGAATAGCGGACTAATTTTATTTAGGTACCTTTTACTCAGTTAGGAAAGTGGTGATACAATTAAGGTAAGAAATTAATGTTTTGAGAAAGAGATGAAACTCAGCCACTAGTTTTTGCAGCTCTGAGCTTGAGAACAGGTAACCCAAACAACCCCCACTCCTCTACCAAACTGGCCGGCAATTTAAAACTTCGCGAAAATGTGAGTCAACATTCGTCTCAGCTCTACTAGCAGAAGCTGGGACAGTTGGGACTACGTGAATAATCACTGCGATGTCGAGAACGAAATTCAGTTGAAACAAATTTTTAAATATACATTATTGAATTCCTTTTACAAAAAGGAATTGACATTCAAAAATAAGTAATTTTATTTTAAATGGCAAAATCCTTCACAAAAAATAAAATGGTGTAAAATGTACAATGACATGACTTTGAAGTACAGGTATCTATATTAAAAAATGGTACCGTATAAATCCAAATTAGAAAAAGAAGATATTTAGAATATGCAATTTAAATTAGTATTAATGTTAAAAATTATATTTATATTTGCTTTAAACATCTTTGGTCATATCAGAGTTAATCGTTTTTAAATAATTTGTACTATTGTTGAGACTGGTTATAATTGTTTGAACTAGATGGCTAAATATATGTATTACTGATTTGTTATGAATATGATTTCGGTGATGAATGACGCCGGTGATATTCAGGGATGTTGTGGCCCGAACTTCCTGGCATTTGCCTTACGGTTGAGGAAAAATCCTGAAAAATCTCAACCAAGAAATTCAACACAAAAGGGAATCGAATTTGGACCCTTTGAGATAAGAGACCAGCATGGGGACACCCCTACACTGCGCGTCAGAGGTGGTCATTAATGTATTATTACATTTAACATACTGTATATTTTAAATAAGTATCTTGTTCGTTTGTGATATCGATACTTCATTTGATTCTTAGTTTACTCTACTGTATGTTGTTATCAAGTTAACCTACAAACTTTCATTTTGACTTCATACTAATATTAAATTCTTACGGAATAGAATAACTACTTCACTTATTTTCATTTTAAGTATAATATCTTCGTTTCTTGATACTGAGTTTTATTCATACGGGGGCATGTTTATATATTTTTAGTTGGTTATTTTACGACGCTGTATCAACATCTCAGGTTATTTAGCGTCTGAATGAAGTGAAGGTGATAATGCCAGTGAAATGAGTCCGGAGTCCAACACCGATAGTTACCCAGCATTTGCTCATATTGGCTTGAGGAAAAACCCCGGAAAAAACCTCAACCAGGTAACTTGCCCCAACCGGGATTCGAAGCCGGGTGTTGTTTATATTAAATAGAACATATTGTTTTCTAAATGTTGTATCTCAATATTGTTTCTTGTATAGTAATCTAATTAGTTTCAGACAAATCTATTTATATGACCCATGTTTTATAATTAATGTGTTTATGTCCCTTCTTTTCATTATTTTGTAATTTATGTAGGCCTACAGTTACAAATGGTATGTAGATATTCTAATAATTAAATACTATTTATTATTATTATTACAAAGTACCTTTTTAATAGTATTGCCTGGTATTACTGTTTATAGGCCTAAGAATAATATTACGTTCTATAAGCTAGAGACGACAATGCGATGTATTCCAACCAACATAATATTTACGTTTGTTCCTCAGATGAACATTAAATTTTTCCTTGTTTCGTCTATGTATATTGCTCCATCCAACTAACATGACTACTTTCCAGTTGCTCTGTAAACACTGTATTATTCTGTGTGTACTTAACTTCAGAGTAAATGCACCTCAACTTCGAACTCTAATCATCATGAATAATTTTGAATTATTAAATTATTATTATTCGGGGCCGGACATCGAACCGGGGATCTTTGGTTAAACGTACCAACGCTCTAACAACGCTTCAGTTGATAGAGCGTTGGTACGTTTAACCAAAGGTCCCGGGTTCGATGCCCGGCCCCGAAACAAATTTTCCTTCGAAATTGTTGAAATCAACTTTACAGGGAGTTATATCTGAAAGCTTGATTTGTCTAATCAATATCATAGTCATCGTACTTCTATGTGATTCAAGTAGTTGTAAAATATGCTGAATATGGCCAATGTATCATTAAAATATGCTCTATCAGAATACTTACTTACAAATGGTTTTTAAGGAACCCGCAGGTTCACTGCCGACCTCACATAAGCCTGCCATCGATCCCTATTCTGTGCAAGATTAATCCAGTCTCTATCTTCATACCCCACCTCCCTCAAATCCACTTTAATATTATCTTCCCATCTACGTCTCGGCCTCCCCAGAAGTCTTTTTCCCTCCGGCCTCCCAACTAACACTTTATATGCATTTATGGATTCGCCCATACGTGCTACATGCCCTGCCCATCTCAAACGTCGGAATTTAATGTTCCTAATTATGTCAGGTGAAGAATTTATTGTATGGATTCGTAACAAGCTGTTTTTTTACGGTGATGGGTTGTAAGCCCAACCCCCAAGCTACAGCGTCGCTCTAAAACATTGTCAAATATGCACAAATATGCTATAACAAAGAAACTTAATTTCATTTTTTATTCATAAAATGGATTTCTGTATATTTTAGAAACTCTTTGACCCGATAAAAATAATGGTAAATTGTTAAAACCTAGCACTAATCATGATAGTACATCAATACTGCAGTATTTGATAAATAATTTACTTACTTACTGGCTTTTAAGGAACCCGGAGGTTCATTGCCGCCCTCACATAAGCCCGCCATTGATCCCTATCCTGAGCAAGATTAATCCAGTCTCTATCATCATATCCCACCTCCCTCAAATCCATTTTAATATTATCCTCCCATCTACGTCTCGAACTCCCTAAAGGTCTTTTTCCCTCCGGCCTCCCAACTAAGACTCTATATGCATTTCTGGACTCGCCCATACGTGCTACATGCCCTGTCCATCTCAAACGTCTGGATTTAATGTTCCTAATTATGCCAGGTGAAGAATACAATGCGTGCAATTCTGTGTTGTGTAACTTTCTCCATTCTCCTGTAACTTTATCCCTCTTAGCCCCAAATATTTTCCTAAGAACCTTATTCTCAAACACCCTTGATCTCTGTTCCTCTCTCAAAGTGAGAGTCCAAGTTTCACAACCATACAGAACAACCGGTAATATAACTGTTTTATAAATTCTAACTTTCAGATTTTTTGACAGCAGACTGGATGATAACAGCTTCTCAACCGAATAATAACAGATAAATAATTTACGGACAAAAAATAATATCGAAAAGAGAAATAACCAGCAAGTTACAGCAATATTTTCAAACGAAAACATAAAATGTTCTTACTGCATATGATGACATAGTATTCGCCAAAGGCATGACGTCTACAGTAAAAAAAGAAAGAAGCTTCCCTTAATCCAGCTTACTTTTCCGGTTTTAGACGACCTTAACTTGTTTCGCAAGGATAGTAAGACTACTGTTTGCCACGCCGCACGTCAGACTTGTTAAAAGCTCTTTTGTAGTATGAGGAGATTAAGAATGGGCTGAAACCTTGCAAACAAGCACACACGAGTCATCGCTAATATTACACTGCAAGTCACTCACTCGCTAATTAAAAATGCAAGTACGACGGACCTCACCGCAGGATAAGAAACCGTTGCCGCAGCAGTTGAGTAATCCAAAATCATAAATATTGCTTGCGGTACGGGAAAACCGGAAGAGAGGGAATGCTGGCGTAAGGAACGGAATTAGATCCCGTAGCCGAGAATTCAGACAGGTCATTTGGAGCTTTAGTTGGTCTATTCACATTTTCATAGCCCGATGAAATCTTTTCTAAGCTGAAAGTTAGAATTTATAAAACAGTTATATTACCGGTTGTTCTGTATGGTTGTGAAACTTGGACTCTCACTTTGAGGAACAGAGGTTAAGGGTGTTCGAGAATAAGGTGTTTAGGAAAATATTTGGGGATTAATATTGGAGGAGAAAAATTCGCTCCGGCGCCGGGGATCGAACCCGGGTCCTTGGTTCTACGTACCACCATTGTCACCATAACAGATATATTCTGTAAAACCAATAAAATAATAATCTTTAGTAAATGCTTCGAGCTAGATTGCATATTTCTGTACAGATTACTGTGCATATTACTGTGGAATCCCGGCCACCAAGTCACTCAACTGAGTGCGATCCTTGTATAATGGCAGTTGACTTAATAAAATGTCAACATACATGCCCAACTTGGAGTTAGGACACAAAGGGAAAAACACTGGAGGAGAGGAGTTCGATCCGGTGCTGTGGATTGGACTTCGGCGTAGCTCAGTGGTGTGAGCGCTTAGTACGTAGAATCAAGGACCCCGGTTCCATCCCCGGCGCCAGAGCGAATTTTTCTCCTCCAATATTGCCACCATAACAGATATATTCTGTACGACCAATAAAATAATAATCTTTAGTAAAAAAATATTTGGGGCTAAAGAGGATGAAGTCACAGGAGAAAGTTACACAACGCAGAACTACATGCATTGTATTCTTCACCTGACATAATTAGGAACATTGAATGCAGACGTTTGAGATGGGCAGGGCATGTAGCACGTATGGTCAAATCCATAAATGCATATAGGCCTAGTGTGTTAGTTGGGAGGCCACACGAGAAAAAGACCTTTGGGGAGGCCGAGACGTAGATGGGACAATAATATTAAAATGGATTTGAGGGAGGCGGGATATGATTATAGGGACTGGATTAATCTTGCTCAAGATAGGGTCCGATTGCGGGCTTATGTGAGGGCGGCAGTGAACGTCCGGGTTCCTTAAAAGCCGTATGTAGTGGGATCTTTTCTACAGCCTATCTCTGTGTTCTTTTCTTACACTAGACCAGTAACTTTATCAGCTGTCTTCAAAATCTCAATTTTCAAAACGTACTATCACACTGTCTGAGACACCTTTTCAATTTACGGAACGGTGAGCGTTTTAGCCTATCCTAGGCATAATGGAAGCAGTGTACAAATTCAGCCGATCCTATTTCGATTTGCGGTAAGAAGTGGAGACTATCTTCCTTTTAACGTCCTGAGTTCTGAGACTTTTTTGTTTTATTTTTAAAGTTAAATATAGTTCCACACTTCAAAAAATTCACTGAAATGAGGAAAATGCTGAAAAAATTCTGCAGGTTACAGTTAATGCACAAATCCATGTATATTATAGTATACTTCGCATGTCTGCACATACATTTTATAGCCTATCATATTTTTCTTACCCTGTTTGAACATTGCAATGCACATGGATACATTCCGTCGTTTGAAACTTTAAGATAATTTAAATCTTAATTTTAAATATTGGAACACAGTTTGTTATTAGTCATATAACATTTATGGAATTATTCCAAGTGTAGTTTCTTTTACAAGATTATTTTAACTGATTATATTGTATGCTGTAGTAACCTACAGCCACACTTTTGCTCTTATAATGAGCTTGCATGTTTTTTGTAATGCATATATGCGAGTTCACTTATTGTATAGCCATCACCTGTGTTCAATTATGTTTTCTTTTATTACGTCACCTGAAGATGACTTTTATATAAGTCGAAAATATTCGTGAAATATAACTTAATGTGATGTGTGAAATATATAATTTAATGTGATGTGACAGAATTCATTCTGTACTTACGCTTCGATAAGTTGCTGACTGAAATCATATACTAACCTTTTTTATTATACTTCTCTGGCGTCTACTTTTGACCAGAATGAAAACATAATGAGGCAGATATAAAATACTGCGGACGAAGGTTAGGGAAACAACTGGTAGTGTTGAGGTCAGGAGCATGAAGGAATGAAGCGACTACCAGATATTAGTGATTGTGAGGACTGAATAGATAGGGCTTTGGAGAGGTTATACGAAGAAGAGTGCTAAAAAGTGAGTGCAGGAAAGTTAGGGGTGGCAAAAGTGTAAGAAAAGGAACAGAGAAGAAAGTGTTAAGTGTAAGAAGATAGGGTAAGAGTGTAATAAGATAAACTATCAAACAATGAATACAATGAGAATTAAAGAGGGACTTTATATATATATAAAATATTATATATATATATGAAATCTGAACAAATGTGAAGTGGAATGAGAGAAATGGAAGTGTAATTTAAGTGAATTAGATATTTGATGTTATTCAATGTTTTAATGTACTATAACTGTAGGAGTATTATCAGAAATAAATATATGGATAGGGGTAATAAAATAGGAAATTTAGGAAATGGAAGGGAAACAGTCTAGGTAGGAGGGAGAGAATAGAAGAGGATAGAGGGGGAAGGACATATAGCAATTCAGTCATAACAGAACATTAGAAAGCAATCAAGAAATTCTCGGCAAAGAATACCTTAATAGAAAAGAGTTATATGTATAAAGGGATGGTGGATCGAAAAACAGAAATGTGAAGGTCCACCATAACTGTGAATTGTAAAGTTGAATGACAAATAAATATCAATATCAATATCAATATTATACTTCTAACTTATCTGAAACTAAACATGAGCTTCAAACTTAAAATATAAGGTTTACTGTGTCCTTACTTCGAAAGCATGTCCTACGGTGCCTTGGCGTTGAGTTGCTGGTCGCCATTTTCATTTACAAATAGTTGAAACACGCATTGCAATGATTGAATCGATCTTCTTGTGCTTCCTGTAAGTCCCAAGAGATGCTTTCTTTTTTATTTCATTTACTTCTAATACTCTTTAGAGAACAAGGTTTTTACCCACGATCAAAGAACTATATAGGCCTAAATGACTGTATTTTCTTGGACATTCTATATTCTGTCTTCCTGTTGGTGTATAAACATTTGCATATCGTTGCAAACGTTTACAGCACATCCTCTCAACATGATTGTAAAATTTATGTTCATAAGTTTCCATGCCTTTCATAACATATTCAATTTGATTTTCTCACTATAACACTGCTTTTATTTTTGCCTCATTATGTGGCCACAGCAGAATCCTTCAAAATCGCATTTTACACATTTACATTTTAATGTTATGTCTCTAATTAAATACAGGCCTATTATAAGGCTCTTTGGTACATTTCGCTTACTAGGTTAAGCGTCATGGCACTACATGTATACACAGCACAAATCGCGAGACATGCATGGAATATTATCGAACGGCGGTTATAAATACGGACGATGTCATATTCTACGTTAAACAATGTCGGCAACCTTAGAGGTGAAAAGAATCTTCTCCCTCAAAGCCGTAAAGGTTCAAAAGAATCAAGTACCTATTATACAGTATATTATACTGTATCTTTAAACATGCTTCCAGAAGGCAAGTGCTGTATTTGTTACGGTACACCGTAAACACAATGATAAATTTGAAATAGCTTCCACGTATTCAACATCCGTTACGATGTTTGCATTGAAAACAAAACATTCATTTTATTATCTTTCTTTGTTTCACATGCATTCTTCCATGTCTGTAATACAGCTGAACTTTCTGTAAAAGGTGCCTGTCGAGAGAACTGCAGTTATTACATTGTAATGCTACGGTATCGTGTACGATATTCATGTAATCTTTTTCACGAATCTACGAGGATGATCCCAGAAGTAATACAAACTTACTTCATTTCAGTCCACTTACATCAAGATCGTTCAAAATAGTCCCCTTGGAGTGTTATGACTGCTTCCAACGTTTTTTTAAATTGTATTGGGTTATTTTACGACGATGTATCAACATCTAGATTATTTAGCGTCTGAATGAAATGAAGGTGATAATGCCGGTGAAATGAGTCCGGGGTCCAGCACCGAAAGTTACCCAGCATTTGCTCGTATTGGGTTGAGGGAAACCCCTGAAAAAACCTCAACCAGGTAACTTGCCCCGACCGGGATTCGAACCCGGGCCCTCTGGTTTCGCGGCCAGAAGCGCTGACCGTTACTCCACAGGTGTGGACGCTTCCAGCGTTGTGGAAGCTTTTGGATACTGCTTGATTCTCCTTTGAAGTTTAGGTCTCAGATGTGTTGGGTCACAGCTGATTGTACAGATTACTGAGGAATCCCGGCCACCAAGTCACTCAACTGAGTGCGCTCCTTGTCTAATGGCAGTTGACTTAAAATACCAACATACTCGTACATGCACAACTTGGAGCCAGGCCACAAAGGGAAAAACACTGAAGGAGGGGAGTTCGATCCGATGCTGTGGAATGGACTTCGGCATAGCTCAATGGTGAGAGCGCTTGGTACGTAGAACCAAGGAATCGGGTTCGATTCCCGGCGCCGGAGCGAATTTTTCTCCTCTGATATTAACTATGTAATTATCTCTAGCATTAACAGTTGCTAAGAACAAAGGACCCAAGTTCGACTTTCAACAGCTACGTGAGAGAAACATATCCCTTGCATAAGATTAGATTTGGGCCTTCTCACTCTTACTTTATCTTGTACCATAATATTTTAACGCATATTACTAACTAATGATATGAAGATATATGATGAAGAATCACTTGTGAATGCCTCGTGAACTGCTTTCTCATGACAAGTTTTACTTTACAAAAAAACTAACGGCCCATGAATTTTAAGGTCAAATATATTCCAGAGGATATTCGAAGAAAAAGCATTAAGTATTCAACGATCAAGTAATTTGCATAGCAGTAATCATTACTGTCATTAATGACAGATGCCACGGAATACTGTATCTCAACTTCTTGGGCTCTAATTCTCAATGCGGTTACATAAATTAACCGAAATTTTTTGGATAACTTCGCTGCTCAAACGCGAATGAAGAGAACGTGTTTCATCTATCTACTGGGCCCCAGTCGTATGCAAATGCTCGCAATCGATTTACAGAAACAGAACAGCATTCCACTTCATCTGTTGTTGTCACCAGTAACGATCCGATAACGTGTAATAAGAATCAATTTGGTCATCTTTGACGAATGAACTATTCCAGGAATTCTCGCATAATGCTCAACTATCAAACAGTAAAGTGATGTAGGGTAAGAAACTGGAGAACCTGGATTCCATTTCCATGGAGATAATAAGTGACAACTTATTTCTTTCAGAAAAACTGTATTATATTATTACTAGTGGCTTGTGCAACAAATGCTGCAAACTAAATTCATTGGAAGTTCAAATAAACCTTTTTCAGATTTATTTTCAATGAAGAATAGGCCTACCTTACTTACTTACAAATGGCTTTTAAGGAACCCGAAGGCTCATTGCCGCCCTCACATAAGCCCGCCATCGGTCCCTATCCTATGCAAGATTAATCCAGTCTCTATCATCATATCCCACCTCCCTCAAATCCATTTTAATATTATCCTCCCATCTACGTCTCGGCCTCCTCCGGTCTCCCAGCTAACACTCTATATGCATGGTTTTTAATGCCCTGCCCATCTCAAACGTCTGGATTTAATGTTCCTAATTATGTCAGGTGAAGAATACAATGTGTGCAGTTCTGCGTTGTGTAACTTTCTCCATTCTCCTGTAACTTCATCCCGCTTAGCCCCAAATATTTTCCTAAGCACCTTATTCTCAAACACCCTTAACCTATCTTTTCAGAGTTTCCAAGTTTCACAAATACAGAACAACCGGTAATATAACTGTTTTATAAATTCTAACTTTCAGATTTTTTGACAGAAGACTAGATGATAAAATTTTTCAACCGAATAATAACACGCATTTCCCATATTTATTCTGCGTTTAATTTCCTCCGAGTGTCATTTATATTTGTTACTGTTGCTCCAAGATATTTGAATTTTTCCACCACTTCGAAGGATAAATCTGACTAGGCCTACCAGTCATTTTAAAAGTTATTTGCTTCCGTAAAAACGAAATATACTCTCTCTGAATGGTTTTTAATGCCAAATACTTTTTTTAACCTATCCATCTTCAGTTTTTCAGTTTAAAAGCGAAAACGCAAGTAACAATGTTAGGACGATCAGTGGATTTTTCATGTAGGAGTAAAGCAGTAGTAGCTATTTCAGGTCATTGTGGATTGTAGGTGAGAGGTAAGAAAATGTCAGGTTTGCCATGCTTTCGAACAATAGACATAGCATCTTAGTATAGCTGATGGATTTTTTCGTGAACTACATTGAGATGTAGAGGGTAGAGATCTTGCTGAAATGATCGGGAGACTAAAAAATCTTGTAGGCCTCTTATTTTATCAATAAGCAATACCTTTTGGTCTTTTCTTAAGAACTGTAATTTTTGCGCTCTCTCCAGACAATACTGGAAAGAATCACGCATACAAATATCCATACCACACCGCCATTAAATATATGAAAAAGACCCACACTTCTTGATTAATAACTATAAAAATATTTCATTTTTAATAACAATAATTTTAACTTACGCAAGTTTTGTAGTTTTCAGTATATATTATACAGCCGTCACTCAATAAATTATAGAAATGAAGATCTAATTTAAGATGTTCTCTACGTATACATATATAACCCCAAAAGTTTTGAGTTTGATATCATCAATAGGCTATATCCTTAATATGTATTATTATTCATTATTACAAATACTTCCTTAATCAGTAGAAATTAACTGACAAATAATATGGCATTAACTATCATAATATTTAATGGTGATAATGTCATCAAACGACCTCAAGTTTCATACTTTTTAATATCCAATATACAGCTGTATTCAGAAACACACAACAGAATCAGACTTGTAAATTATTTTTAGTAAGCTTTGAACGTTTTTAATAACCAATTATACAGATGTTATAAAAATTACACAAATGAAGATCGACATATTGTTGTCATTATGATGTCACAGAATTTGCTTTGATTTGCTTTACCTATGTCAGCAATCCTGCAGGTCATGGCCTTCGCGTAATATTGTTTATTACAGTGTGTGTTTTGTTTTATTTATTAGTTCTCAAAATGACAACAGATGGATTTTGAAAAATAGGAAAATTGTGTAAGAAAATTGACATTTCACTGAAAACTACTATTTTTCTGAAAAATTTGGGATGCCAAGCTTCAAAATGAGGGGTCATTCATTACAATCCGATCTGCCGTTTTCCCGTAATTTTCATTACCAGTCCAAATTATATATATATAGATTTTTTATTCTTCTTTATTTTTATACGGTTGCATCCAGTATCCTCACGAGCAGATAGCTACAACGCCTTTATTTGAATACTCAGTGTGTTTCTTATTTTATTTTATTTTTGAACACCCATTTACAGATTTATGTTGCATCCAGTCCCAACATCCTCAATCCTGGTGATCAGCAGATGACGGGGAATTCGGAAAAGATGCAATAACTCTGCCTCCACGTGGATTTGAGAACTGTCAATTCTTTGAACGAATTGGTTTAACAGGAGAAGACAAGATTTCCAGTCACAGTAAGGAAGATATTTATTTATCAACCAATTAATGGAAGGTTGTCGACAAAGTCCTTTCTCCATGATATAAAATAAGGTATACATCTCATAATTTTGCCTCTCCTCATACTTGGTGCTAACCTTCGTGTTACAAAACCGAGGTCTCTAATTAAAAATGGCACAGCTTTAGCTCTCAGACCTGATATTAGCTTAATTGAATTCTAAGATCCTTAAATATTATTAGTAACAAAAATAGGCCTAATTATCATTACAATGAACAAAAACTTCTCACAACATAATAACTAATTGGCATGGCATGCCAAACTGTTAGAACTGAGAAAAATCACAATAATAACTTACTTACTTACTTACTGGCTTTTAAGGAACCCAGAGGTTCATTGCCGCCCTCACATAAACCCGCCATTGGTCCCTACCCTGTCCAAGATTAATCCATTCTCTATCATCATACCCCACCTCCCTCAAATCCATTTTAATATTATCTTCCCATCTACGTCTCGGCCTCCCCAAACGCCTTTTTCCCTCCGGCCTCCCAACTAACACTCTTTTTACATTTCTGGATTCGCCCATACGTGCTACATGCCCTGCCCATCTCAAACGTCTGGATTTAATGTTCCTAATTATGTCAGGTGAAGAATACAATGCATGCAGTTCTGCGTTGTGTAACTTTCTCCATTCTCCTGCAACTTCATCCCTCTTAGCCCCAAATATGTTCCTAAGCACCTTATTCTCAAACACCCTTAACCTATGTTCCTCTCTCAAAGTGAGAGTCCAAGTTTCACAACTATAAAGAACAACCGGTAATATAACTGTTTTATAAATTCTAACTTTCACATTTTTTGACAGCAGACTGGATGATAAAAGCTTCTCAACTGAATAATAACAGGCATTTCCCATATTTATTCTGCGTTTAATTTCCTCTCGAGTGTCATTTATATTTATTACTGTTGCTCCAAGGTACTTTAATTTTTTCCACCTTATCAAAGGATAAATTTCCAATTTTCCAACAGGCTAATTATAACAGCACAGAAAAAGTAAGTGAATTAGTTACTTTATTACTAGCTGGATATTCATTCACTATTACATTTATATTTTAGTATCGTTTTCCTGCACTGATATTCTCTCCCGCATTGTGAAGAGACAGTTCAGATCAATTACATGTATTTTAATATTGCATTTGGTCGAGAAGAGATTGGTTTGAACATCTTTGGAAAGTCAGACTCTACCTACGCAGATGACAGCAATCCTTTGAACTAGTCTCTTGACACGGAAGGATGCGTTTCGGCGGGAACACAAGGCATCATTGTGACGCAACGAAATGGCACAGTTACGCCGCAAGGACAGAGGAAACGGGTTATCATATCGGGCAATGTTAAAAGAGGCTCAACGGGTTTTTACTTTCAACACTCCGCGACGAAGGACGGAGACTACCAAGTTTGGAATTTTCAGGTTCTAGAAATCGTTCGCCGTAATTAACTGTCAATTTCAGAAGTACAACTACGTTCGTGACTCATCGAACGATCTCCATGATCTCGAACACAGCACGTTTCTTTAACTGGACATTTCACGTAACTTACAGTAGGCTAGTTTTCCTTACAAGTCATTTCATTCATTTATTTTCTATCGATAACATATAAAAGGGCCACAAATAATGTATCAACACCGCTATGGCGCAGTCTATAGTGATTCTGATCATATATCTAGCGGGCATGGATTCCATCCACACGTGAACTTGGAGATTCACTTTCATTCTACACAGACTAGGTGTTATGTCTCTGGTCTTGTGATTGTCGTCTGCTACCTTAAACAGTGAACTTGCATTATGTTAACCACATGAACAGTAAGCCTAACGGTTTTCCCTCAATCCAATAAGAGCAAATGAAGACATTATTACAAAAACAACCCTTGTCAAAATTGTTATTTTCAGGAGAACAATAAAAATAAATAGAACAACACATGTCAGCTGTTTCCATACAACTGGTGTTTATCCTTGTGGCTACTGCACCTGACATTGTCATTTTTGGAGTCTATAAACATTTGAAACAGTAGAAAATGTGCCCTTAACTCAATTTCAATAAAAATGACTAGGGCTGTTTTTCTTTAATAATGTCTTCATCAAATGCTGGGTAATTTTCGGCGCTGGGATTATCAACAGTAATCTCACTAGAGGTTTTGATTTATCTAGAGAAAATCAAAACTCGAGTGGGATTTAATTGATTATTACACGATTAGAAGAAAGTATATAAAGATTAGAAGAAATAACGTACTATAATTACTTACTTATGGCTTTTAATGAACCCGGAGGTTCATTGCCGCCCTCACATAAGCCCGCCATTGGTCCCTACCCTGAGCAAGATTAATCCAGTCTTTACCATCATATCCTACCTCCCTCAAATCAATTTTAAAATTATCTTCCCATCTACGTCTCGGCCTCCCTAAAGGTCTTTTTCCCTCCGGACTCCCAACTAACACTCTATATGCATTTCTGGATTGGACCATACGTGCTACGTGCCCTGCCCATCTCAAACGTCTGGATTTAATGTTCCTAATTATGTCAGATGAAGAATACAATGCGTGCAGCTCTGTGTTGTGTAACTTTCTCCATTCTCCTGTAACTTCATCCCTCTTAGCCCCAAATATTTTCCTAAGCACATTAACGTACTATAATACAATAAAATATTAATTGACTTACTGAAATTCTATTTCACTAAAGTTAGCTTCACCAAAACGTTTGAACGGAGCCGCCATTTTCAGTTGACTGCCTATGCTGTAAACAAATGACGATCGCAAAGCATGTTTTATAGTACCGTAAAGAATTTGGAGTTTGAAATGTTGGCAAAGAAACAAATGCTAGGGAAGCGATAAAATTAAAGAAATATTATAGGGAAGCAATAAAAATTGTGCGATAAGCAGCCATGATTGGTTGTAAAACGTCCTTTCGTACCGTTTTATTGGTCAAAAGTACTATGACGTAGGAAAAGAGTAATAGTCACCTTCATCTCACTCAAAAGCTAGATAACCATAGCAGTTGATAAAGCGTCGTAAAATAACAAACTAAAAAAATAAGCGTCACTACTTCCGAATTGACATACAATGTTGAGCCATTGTCAAGAGAGACTGTACGAGCCAAAATACTTTATCCATTAAGATTATTATTATTATTATTATTATTATTATTATTATTATTATTATTATTATTATTATTAAAAAGAAGAATGAAAAATACATCACTGCCTAAATAGGTTTCAACTATTCAGGAAACTTAATTTCATATTAAATTCAAACAAAATCAATAGCAATTTTAAATACAAAATGAACCATAAGTAATATCAATTTCAGGGGTTATTCTTTGAGATATTTCAACACAAAAAGTTTACTACAATTTTACTAGTTTTTGCGTCCTTTTTGAGATAAAAATTGTTTTACATGAAACATTTCATAGCGTGTTTTGGGAAAGCCGATTGATTTAATTCCCAATATGTATGTTCAGACAATTTAAGAGAGCAGTGTATTATGATAAACTACTGAAATAATTTTAGTTTTGTCCTTTAAATGTGCAGAAATTTCATCCGAACAAAGGTAACATTTTAAAATTGCTCTGCAGAACGAAAACTTACATTTGTTCAGATCAAATTTTTGCACATTTAAAGGACAAAACTAAAATTCTTTCAGTTATTTATTCTCATAATACTCTGCTCTCTTAAACTGACTGAACATGGTGGGAATTAAATCAATGGTTTTCCCAAAACACGCTAGGAAATGTCTCCTGCAATACTATTTTTATCTCGAAAAAGAAGCGAAAACGAATAAAACTGTATGAAACTTTTTTGTTTGAAATATCTCAAAGAATAACTCCTGAAATTATTTACATTATTTGCGGTTCACTCTGTACACACGAGATATAACAAATAACATGCGTGAACTGACAAAAAGTCTAAATAGAACTCGAACAAATTACAAAATATTTTGGATGTAGTAAATAGTACAGTAAATTTGTGCAAGATTTCTCGTCCTACAGCTCATCCTTAAAAAAAAAAAAACTTTTTCAAACAAACTATGTCAATATCCTTAAGAGGCGGTCTACCGCGATACACGCACGTACGCCACGCAATCTAAATGTTTATTATTATTTTTTCTCATTGATCTCGAAGGCCGCCAGATCTCCTGGAGTCCACGTGCTATACACACACCTTCCATAAATAGACATGCACAAATTCGTCATATTGTTTAACTGTGCTCAATGGATGCAAATTTAGAAGTAATACACACGACCCTGAGGGGTGTGAACAAGGCAATGCCCACAGCCAGATTAAACTTATGGAACTGCCTAGTTATGAGGTCAGTATTGCGAAAAGCCATCGCTTAAAGACGATTCCCGGTAATTCTTCCGAATGCAATTTTCCAAATGGACAATTTTCCGAACGTCATTATTCAGAAATGCAAATTCGAAAGCGACATTTCCTGAATGTAGTGTTTTCCGAAAATATGAAAATATTTTCACAATATTTACGAGTACATTTGAACTTTCTGCTAAAATTTTGCAAATCTGTTTACAATATGCCTATTTGCATTTGATTCTTTTACTAGAATTTTGCAAATCTCTTTAAAATAGGTATATTTATTTATATAATCTATCTAGATGGCTAGCTAGTATGCAGAGTGAGTACAAATTAAAATTATAATACAAAAATGTTTCTAGCCACTACAGTAAGAGACTGGCTCGTGTACGGTGTGATCTTAGCCAATAATATAACATAAAATTTACAGACAGTTTACTGCCTTCTTAGTGATAAAATTTCGAAGTACTATGAATCTATAAATTGTCTTCCTTATACTTGTACACATTTATTATTCGGTTGAGAAGCTTTTATCATCCAGTCTGCTGTCAAAATATCTGAAAGCTGGAATTTATAAAACAGTTATATTAGCGGTTGTTCTTTATGGTTGTGAAACTTGGACTCTCACTTTGAGAGAGAAACATAGGTTAAGGGTGTTTGAGAATAATGTGCTTAGGAAAATATTTGGGGCTAAGAGGGATGAAGTTGCAGGAGAATGGAGAAAGTTACACAACACAGAACTGCACGCATTGTATTCTTCACCTGACATAATTAGGAACATAAAATCCAGACGTTTGAGATGGGCAGGGCATATAGCACGTATGGGCGGATCCAGAAATGTATATAGAGTGTTAGTTGGGAGGCCGGAGGGAAAAAGACCTTTGGGAAGGCCGAGACGTAGATGGAAGGATAATATTAAAATGGATTTGAGGGAGGTGGGATATGATGATAGAGAATGGATTAATCTTGCTCAGGATAGGGACCAATGGCGGGCTTATGTGGGGGACACAATGAACCTCCGGGTTCCTTAAAAGCCAGTAAGTAAGTAAGTAAGTAAGTAAGTAAGTAAGCAAGTAAAATGCGCTTTCGGAAATCTGGCTTCGGAAAAATGGATTCAGGAAAATTATCTTTCGGAAAATGAGTGGGCTGGCTCAACGACAAAAAAAATATATATATATATATTATATATAAAATAAAAATGAAGCCATAAGACTAGACATTCTCCTTACCCACGAAGGTGAAGGACAGCGATAGAAATATCTCGCCGGGAAATGAACCCGATCCGCTGGATTCGTGACTAGGAACTCCACTGTCGAAAATTCGAATCTCATCTATGGAATGGGTACCTGCCTGTTGTTACTGTGATATCCTGCGTTTTCATGCAAACCCGTCGTGTTGATTCACATCGACATCAGCTCCTTTATACGTCCGCCTAATAAGCGTCAAAAATCCCCTTTAAATTCCAGCTATAGTGATAGACCAAGGTTTTTAGAGGGCTATAAGAGTCACAGAAAACGAAATAAAGTGCTGTGTCCCAAATGTTGTGGTTCTGCCACGCCTCAGAACCCGGTTATGCCGGATAAGGGCAGCTGTTATTTGTAGATACTCTTTAAGAAGGGGGCATGAGCTTTTTCGAAACACAACCGTGAAATTCTTAATTAAAAAGTAAATTAACTATGGTAGAGGTGTTCATTAGAGAAGCCGTTTAATCAGCACATGACGCAAGTCCTTTTTATGTGATAAAAAGATATTTCCACTTTCTAGCGGAATGGCATTAACTCAGGTCGCTCGGCTCGAATCACAAACATCGACCACTGTAACTCCATATTGAGCAACGACCGTCGATGGCAAATATTTGTCACGATGCACGGAAAGTGGCACAAGATTGTCAAGTAGCGAAAGTCACTCCTGGAAATTCCTGTCTCGTCCGAAGAGCCATGTATGTCAACAAGTGCTCAGGCTTATCGTGGAGGACTCAACTTGTCGGCCAGTATTTTGCGTTACAGGTTGCAGAAGGTTAGGCGAGCAGGTAGTGAACATGGTTCAATAATACTGACTATATCCCCACAACTTTTCGTTGCTTTACACCAGTAGTGTCAGAGTTGTAAGCTCCGAAACCGGTTGTGGTGCTAGAGACGTCCAGTCGGAGCGTGAACTTGCTTATGTCTGTGGAAGCACCGTAGCAGGCAACGAGTTATAGTGGAGTGCTCCGCTCCGTTTAGGCTGTCTGACAACGCTGCTTTACACTTATGACTAGGGACCGGATTTGTAGATTTTTACCTATTTCTTTCCTTGCTTCTGAACTCCTAATTTCTTTAATACATTTCCGAATCATGATCGTAGGAGTCCTATATGTGAATTCTGTTAAACTTAAAAAACCTAAATAGGACCTTAGTACCTAAAAAAAATCCTAAATAATTGTTGATAAGCGTTATCGTATATTTACTGCGTTAATCTTGTTTTTTTTTTTATTTTGAGAGAAATATCAATACACATACACACAGAGAGAGAGAGAGAGAGAGAGAAGAAAGAGAGAGAGAGAGAGGAAAGAACACACTCGACGTGGAGGAGGCTGCCTCAATCCCTAAGGCAAAATCTGTACTTAGCAGTGAGAACATCTATGGCTCCCCTGATTTCCTCAAGGCACATTTCAGAGACCTTTCAAAATATATTGAGTACTTGGAATCTTCGTCGCTACAACTGAAAGATGTAATTGGTGTCACTGACTCGCTTCTACAGAAACAAGTACCAGGACCCGTGGGTGAACCCTTCGTATTAAAACTGAAGAAAGTATTCCAGAGGATTCCAGGGTTTGAAAAAATGAAAAATGTATGCTCCATTCTCCAGGGAAAGATTCAAATTGTCAGTTGCTGTGGGTGCCTGCTGCAGTGACAGCGATGAAATTTGCACCTTGACGTCATGTGCTGTCAAAAGAACCATTCTGTCCTTCAAATGTGTTTTAAGAAACAATAGAAAAAACTTTAGTAGAGATTCTTGAAAGTATTTGGTGTCATGTATTGCAACCAGGAATAGGATTAGTAAATAATGTTGTTTTGTTTGTTTGTTACTTTTTACAACAATTCTTGGTCAAGTTTGAACAAATCTAAATCAAAAGTTGTGTGTGTACTGTACCTTTTATCTATTGAAAATTGAAATTTATGTAGTTATATCAAGGCAAATTATATTACATAAAATGTTAATTGTTACAATAATTTATTCAAAGTACAAATTATATTAAAGGAGAAGGAACAAAATTTTTGAATCTTATAAGTTTTGATAAATAGTTTGGTTCTTGAAAAGGCATGGTCCATGTTGCCTTAATAAATGTACATTTATTTTTTAAGAATAACTGTAAATATATATATATATATATATATATATATTAAACAATCTGGCAATTTTTGTGACCCCTTTCACAGGTTGAACATAAAACGTAAAAAAACCTATTTCACCTACCCCAAAAACCTAAAATGGTCTTTTTAAAATCTAAAAATCCGGTCCCTACTTATGACTAGGCAACGGATTTCTATGTGCTAAAAAAGAAAGAGACTTAGGACTTTATAAAATCCAATTTAGGACTTTTAGGAGTTTATACAGGGCTATTCAAAAAGAAGGAGCAGATTTAAAACTTTGATTTCTTCCAAACTACAAAAGATAGAAACACAATTCCAATGTTCCAACGTTCCTGGACAGAGAAAGATTCAATGTTGTATGCATTCAATATGAGCACCATTGTGTCACACGACAAATATCAAAACGGTGGCTAATTTCTTGCCACACACGTATCAGCTGGTCTCTAGTTATCGAATTCACAGCTTCAACAATTCGATGTCGCAGACTTTCAAGAGTGTCAGGCATAGGGGGGTAAAAACACGGTCTTTTACATAACCCCACAGATAAAAATCACAAGGAGTGAGGTCTGGAGACCTGGGAGGCGATGAAGTTGATCTTCTCCTCCTCCTCCTCTTCCAATCCAACGTCCTGGAATGGTGTCATTCAGGTAACGTCGGACGTGGTTAGAGAAATGAGGCGCGCACCATCTTACATGAAGATGAAGTCATCTGAATCATCTTCAAGTTGAGAAATATCTTCAATAATGGACTCTAGTTTTGCTAATTGCAGCACACAAAATGCTTTTTCATGTTGTGTCGCCATTTTACTACAGACAATCAACAGCGCCAATGCGGCCGTGATTGGAACTCTACCCGGAATGTTCAAAATTTAAACTTTCTTCTGGCCAGGAACATTGGAATTGTGTTTCTATCTTTTGTAGTTTGAAAGAAATAAATATTTCAAATCTGCTCCTTCTTTTTGAATAGCCCTGTATAACATTAACAATAATTCTAAATGTTGCATTTTAGGTGGAATTTATATACAAAGAACCGGTACTGAACTGAAGACTCAAATTCTGATTGCTGATTGGTCAGTTTCATTTCGTATAACGGGGTGCAATGACGCGAAAACTAATTTGTAAGCTTTCGAATAACCTGAAGCAACCTAAGACCCCCTTTTATGCTAAGACAGACGTTTTCCAAACGAACTTCGGTTCCAGGAAATTACGTAAAATTCTTCTCTTCCCTTCTAAGACCAATATGGAAAGAACTTGCCGGAGCAGTGTGTCTAGTAAGTAGGGATGTCCGAATAATAAATTACAGCCTTTACTCGGTTTGGAGCTGTAGACTTAGAGATTGATACGACCATGGACCAGTGCCCCAAAACATTAAGTGCTGCGGATGAGACGTCGTACTTCAGAGTCTTTAAAACTCACGTATCTTGGCCATTAGTGATAATTACGAGGAACGGTACGATTACACCAGACATTTCATAATTTGAGTCTGTCAAAGTCAGTCATCCTGTGCGGCATAATGGCGGCCTTACAACATAACAGCGGATTTATTACGGAGATGGGGAAATTTAATGAATGCGCATTAAACTGCTCATGGGAATGTTCCTTGGTGTTGAATTTGGAACCTTGCCTGCCGGACAGAGCTTCCCTCAACGCTCCTCCATCCGTGACACCAGCTGGGTTTCTGAATGACAGGCATTCTAAATCTGAAGCATTTAACAGGGCCCGTGGAATAGTGATACAGTAATTTATTCTGAGGCTCTACAGGGAGATTCCACGAAAAGTGCATTCTGCCATTAGCGTCCGGTTTTGTCACTGCTCGTCCCATGTAACATACCTAAAGCACGTTTTCTTTTCATGAAGTGGATATCATTAAAGTTAGAAATTTAGCGGAACTTCCACTCTTGTTTTAAAAAGCTAAATTCAAAAAACTTTTATTTTGTATCTTTTTTAACATCAGTATACTTATATTTTAAAACGAATATTTTAAGTCCATTCGGTCTTTGGATCCTCTGTTATAAATTAGCAGTGGTCCCTGAACTATGAACGTGTTACAGGCAAGCGGCCCAGAGGCCAGGGAAAAGTTTGTTTAATGAAAACTGGGTTTATAGGCCTTTTAAATTTCATTTTATTTTTAATCGTTCTTTAGCGAATGTAGAATAGGGCTATTCAAATTATCATTTATAAGTTATCAGTTCTTTAGGGAGAATAAAGTTAAATCATCATTTGTATTCTGTTATCGTTCCAAACTCTGATATTTTATTATTGTATCGCAGTTGTTGGAATTATTTTTTTTATGTTAGGGCTTTTTGAAGGACCAAAAAGATCATAAAGAAAACAGGAAAATTAAATTCCGCGGTAAACAAAACATAAACAAACCTGTAAATTAGGCATTGCGATTGCAAAATAAATATCAGGTATTAATTTAAACATTCAATGTTTTTAAAACAAATTCACAAAACTTTTATCAGTGTTGTATCTTTCTAATAATACACATGTACAAAATTTCATCCGACATTGATACATAGTTTGACTTTTACTTAAATATTTTAACTGAAATAATAATCACTTTTAAAAGTTACAAATTTGACTCCGAGAAGAATTTACATTATTTTAAACTATTCATTTATTTGTATGAATCTTTATATACATTGAAACAAATATTAGTTTATTATTAGGGTTTTCTGTACAGTGAATCAGTAAATTATTTATATTCTTTTTCCTTAATTATATAATATTTAAGTTATTTTTTTTATTTTCTTTTATAATAAAATAATCTGTATTTATGATTAATTTTTAACACAAAAACCATCTTTCTTTGTAAAATAGGTTATTTTATTTGATAATTCAATAAGTATTATATAATATCTTATATTAATTAAAAATTTATCATTTATATTCTGTTATCGTTCTTTAGTGATACTTTAAATAAATTCAATTAATCTTGAATCGTTCTTTACGATATAAATTTCAACGATAAGTTCCATAAAATAACGTATTTTAATGTGATGTAAATTCAGCAGTAATTGATTCTATACATACCTAAGTCTAATGATTTACTTACATAAGTATAGGCCTATCTAGAGTGTGATAAGATGGATTGAAAGTAATAAAACGCCAAGAAAAAGATTACATAACTTTTTGTTTCTGCATTCTTCATTAATTTTACCTTTCTGTACAATTATTTATAATATTGCACAAGTATTTCGCAATTTACACAAAATAATTTTTCATTTGTGCATTTTTGCGACAATTATTTTCCAGCTTAAACCCTGGGTAGAGGTAAGAGCTATAGAAGATGTAAAAAATTTTGTTACGGAACCTTCGGTAGTTTCTGAGAAAAAGGCATTAATGTGGTCAATTTTCTAAATTTCATTTTTCATATTGCTTTTTAAGTCTCTTATAGCCAGTATAAATCACAATTTGCGTGCTTAATTTTCATATTCTTAGAATAACGTGTAAAAATTTCATGAAAATCCACACAGGAATCGACGAGATATGATTAATTTACGAAAAGAAGATGTAACAAATTTTATTACTGGCACAGAACACAAAAGTTTCTCAAGATACTGAAAACATTTAGCTTGTGTATTGTATTGTATTTATTAACATTCCATGGTATTCATACATTGCTTACAGCTAGAATACTATTATAAAGTCTTAATTTATAGTCACAGTCTAGATGAAATATATACCGACGAGATTTACAATATAGTCTAAAGTACAACACAAAGTTTTAGTATCAATTTCATGAAGTGTTATTGAATGTCATTATTTACAGAAAAGTCAGAAATTGACTTCTTTAATTTGGTAAATAATTTTATGTTTTGAGTTTCGTTTTTATATCGATAGGGAGGCTATTAAAAATTTTTACTGCTATATAACGCACTCCTTTTTGATAGCACGACAGACTTGCCGATGGAGTATGAAAGTCATTTTTTTTGACGTGTAGTTCACTCCCGCCAAGATTTGTTCCAAGAACGCACTCAACACATGTAATTCTGTTGGCTTGTAAAGCAATATGGTACCAAGTTATGAGTTCATATAGCTTATTATTCCATATATGTAAGAATATCTTGCATTTTCTTGCAGAAAATGTTCACCAAACACATTCCATTTGCGTGTGATCTAACCTTACATAACCGATGTTTCGGGTAACTTTTACTGCTAAGTGTTATTGACATAAATCATCTCTTACCGACCATCTACAGAATAGATAACACGGAGATTGCGTGATTGTAATGAATCCACTTCGAAAATTGGACGACGATTAAAACGGACGTACATCCCCTGAGGCAAATCGGGTCGTAATCTCTATTATAGATCATACCTTCCAGCTACGTAATATATGAAGAATTATACGTTGTTACTTCGCATTTAGATCCAGGTAAATCTCTGAACTTTATCGTTCATAAACGCTATGTGATGTGAGTAACCGAGCAACAAAATTTAAAGTTAAAAAACAGAGACAAAATAATAAGATAACTAAAAGAAATCACAGAAAAATGACCTACAAAATGACCTTAAATTTCTGAAAATATGACATAAAATTAAGAAAAAATGACCACGATTTTAATAGTAAAATACAAACAAAATAGTAGGGGAGACTGTTGTACCTTTAAACACTTTTCATATTTTATTTTTTTTAATTTTGGGAAGTGAAATTTTTAAATTAAAAATATCTTGAATTAATCGTTGAAGAAAATGTTTACAACACATTCCATTTTCCTGTTTTGATCTATTAAGGATGGAAAAAATAAAATGAAGGGATGTTCAAAGGTATAACAGGTTCATGTACCTTGGAACATATTCCCATTACGCCGGAACACATGAAATATACGTGGGAATATAACTGTAAAAAATGACAATCATATTTAAAATGTATTTGCCATCATAAACCAGAGCAGGCTTCTCTGATTGAGATTTTATTT
The DNA here is from genome assembly GCA_025594305.2 of Periplaneta americana. Lineage (NCBI taxonomy): Eukaryota > Metazoa > Arthropoda > Insecta > Blattodea > Blattidae > Periplaneta > Periplaneta americana. The sequence continues at coordinate 12,501,544 of JAJSOF020000005.1, forward strand.
CCTGGAGGAGCAATAACTGCTTCAACAGCTTTCTTCAAGGCATCCTGATCAATTAGGGACCTCTTAATTCCAGACTTAAATCGTGACACGATCTTAAAATAAAACAAAAACAGGCAAAACCGATAGTATCTGTACTTTGAACATGTTCCAGCTACAAGATGTTTTGTGTTCAAAGGTACAACGTTGCACTTTTAAACAAATATGGCTCCCAAAATTTAGATTCAGAATAAATTCTGAAATTTATCGTTATTAAACGCCAGATGATGATGTACTTGATTCATAATGACAAATACAATCCAGTTTTGTGTTAGAAAACATAATTAATAAACAAATGTTTAATTTGATAACTAAAAATTTCTTTTGTCCAAACTCACTTTGCAGTAAATCAAATGAACTACAACCAGAGCTTAAATTTCTGAAAATAGTTTGAGTCCTCTAGATAGCAGCAAAATTAAAAAAACAAAACATTTTAATAGTAAAATACAAACAAAATAGTATACTTCCATCTGTGGAAAACACTTTGTACCGAACTCAGTCACTAACTATTGCAAAAAACTGTCTACTTTGCTTTGCTTTCGACATTTTTACGTTTTCACTTCTGGGATACAATATGATGACTACAGGCACTGTGGCTGCAGTATTTGTTGTTTCATTCAATAGGGAGGCACGTAACACACGGAGTCAACCATAACGAAAATTTCTGCATCGAATTGCTTAAGCAACTTGCTGTAGGTTCTAGAATATAGGCTACTACACACCGTAAAAAAATGTCCGTTCATAAGCAGAAAAGGAGAAAATGCAAACAAAAAGTAGAACATTTCCTAAAAAATGACCGAAAAATGCAAAATAAGCTATATTAGTTCCTGCTGAAGTGAAACGAGTTTGTACTGCAACCTGCAGTGTCTGTGATGTCTCAGAAAAAAAAATGATATTTCATCAATTTCTGAGCCCTAATCTAACAATCCATAAGAAATCTTATTGCTAACAAAATATCGTTTGTGGGATGAAGTTGCAAACCGTAATATTATATTTCTGTATTTGTAACTCAACGTCAATATACCGTCACCATGCATAACAAGAAATGCAGATAACAGAAAACGGTCCAAGGCTTCGCTGTTTAACGATCGCTCACATAGTTTACTTAATGATGTCACAGCACGTCATTAGAATAAGGTTACTTCTCTATTCCATATTTGCCTTACTTGCAGAAGCCTGTCTGCACTAATTATTGCGAGTAATTATCATGACAGACGTGCCACGGCTCAGCCTGCAAGCATTAAATTCGCACAGTCATGTTTTCTACCATCGTTCATTAGAGACAAATGGAGCCAGCCCGCTTCTGAAGTGTCTGTCTACTGATGCGTACAAATAAATTTGTCTTTTTTTCTTTATTAAGCTTTCACTTATTTCTGACAATCAAGAGAGACAAATATAATTGGAAAATATTTAGTTTATAAGTATTTCTATACAGACTGAAACGTAAGTAATGTCATTAATTCCAGTGGATTATTCTCCGCAATATTTCAAACAAAGAACTTTAATATAATTTTGCTTATTTTTGCTTCCTTTTCGAGATAAAAAATATTGTTTAATATATTTTAATGTACCGAAGTACATATATTTCCATGCAGATATTCTGCGTCATCATACGATGAAAGAGAAAATTTCTCTCCGGCACCGGGATTTGAACCCGGGTTTTCAGCTCTACGTGCTGATGCTTTATCCACTAAGCCACACCGGATACCCATCCCGGTGTCGGTGTCTCAGTTTAAGTTCCGGAGAGAATTTTTCTCCGTTCCATTACTCTTTCATCGTATGATGACGCAGAATATCTGCATGGAAATATCATATGTACTTCGGTACATTAAAATATATATGAAATGCTTAAATCACGTTAAATCACTTCGTGATTTAAGACGGTGCTTATTCCGTCGGATCCCGGCCAACTAGTCACTCATAACGAGTGCACCTCAGCACATGTGTGGACTTCAGTCCTACGTTCATAGACATCTATGACGTAGTGCAGAGGGCGGCCACTAGAGGGAACCCAAGAGCTGGAACTTAAACTGAGACGATTCTGTCCGACACCGGGATGGGTATCGGTGTGGCTTAGTGGATAAAGCATCAGCACGCAGAGCTGAAAACCCGGGTTCAAATCTCGGTGCTGGAGAGAATTTTTCTCCGTTCCATTACTCTTTCATCGTATGATGACGCAGAATATCTGCATGGAAATATCATATGTACTTCGGTACATTAAAATATATATGAAATGCTTAAATCACTTCTGATTTAAGACGGTGCTTATTCCGTCGGATCCCGGCCAACTAGTCACTCATAACGAGTGCACCTCAGCACATGTGTGGACTTCAGTCCTACGTTCATAGACATCTATGACGTAGTGCAGAGGGCGGCCACTAGAGGGAACCCAAGAGCTGGAACTTAAACTGAGACGATTCTGTCCGACACCGGGATGGGTATCGGTGTGGCTTAGTGGATAAAGCATCAGCACGTAGAGCTGAAACCCGGGTTCAAATCTCGGTGCCGGAGAGAATTTTTCTCCGTTCCATTACTCTTTCATCGTGAGATAAAAATGTTTTATATTAAACATTTCCTAGCGTGTTTTGGGAAAGCCACTGATTGAATTCCATTTTAAGAGCAATAATATAATCAAACAGCAGTGAAGGTCTTCTTTTCTTTCCTAGCAGTAATACCAATCATATTTCATTCACCGCCTGCTAGAAACGTCTCCATGCATCCGATGGCTGCTTATATTGCCTGTTCATTCAACACTCAAACATGCAACATGACCTACATATTAGTATGCCTTGAATCCACAAGCGACTTCAATGACTGTTAGGAGCTGTCATCTAGCGACAATTTTTTTCTATTCAATGAGTTATTCAGTTACAAAAGGTGCTATGTGACAGAATTAAAAACAGTTTTCAAGTTAAAGTTGCAAATTAACTACTAGTAGAACACTTTATGGAACTTGTAAGGTTAAATTATTATTTTTGTTCTTAAAAAAAACTGACTGGTGCTGCCACCTACTATTTCAGGGAAAGCATTGTTAGAATAGTCTTATAGGCAGACAGTATAAGCAAATATCTTACTATAATAATACCGGACAGTTGTATACTAGCAGCATTGGCGTAAGTGCGAAATATCACTGACCTGACATCTAGCGGAGCGGGATGGAATTACGTCCACATATACAAATAGGCTATTAACATAGCGGGATTCGTACTATTGTTTGAAACGTGAGTTACTAATATGGAATAATATATGAAACACTTAACAAATGTTGAATAGTATTTCATGTAAAATTGTCTTATATCAAAGCTGCATAGGCCATATTATGAGAAATATTGTATACGTCATATTACTTTCCGTAATTAATTGTTACATACTTTCTCTTTGCTTTAGTGAGACAAAATCAATTCTGATATTAGAAATTAATTTACAATAATGCTTTATATACGCATTTCTGACAACTGCAAAGATAAAATTGATAGTAAGCATCATCTTGCCTAGGACTCGCGTTACGGAATGCGCGCTGGTTCGAGTCCTCATGGGGGAAGAAATTTTCTCATGAAATATCGACCAGTGTATGGGACCGGTGCCCACCCAGCATCGTGATGCACTTGGGGAGCTGCGATAGGTAGCGAAATCCGGTTGCGAATACCAGCTATAACGGCTGGGGGGAACATCGTGCTAACCACACGATGCCTCCATTCTGGTTAGATGATCGTCCACCTCTGCTTCGGCATGTGGGTGTGAGGCCAGCAGCCGGCTGGTCGGTCTAAGCCATTCATGGGCTGTAGCGCCACGGATTATTATTAATCTGATGCTTGCAATAATTAGTAAAGGAATGTGGACAACAATAAAACTTAATTTGATAAAACCTTAAAATTTCCAATACATTTTAACTTCTATTCATTTATTAGGTCTAAATAAAAAAGTTAATTTGTATTTTTCTATCAACACAAAGACGATGGAGTTAGGCCTACTAAAGAATGTTGACTTAAGTTTTATGATCCTTCGGAAATCGAAAATACGATTTGGAGCAATCTGTAATGCTGTAAATTTGTAGCAATTATAAACAGCACATATACATCCTGACACTTTAACACAGCACTAATTAAACTATTAACCCTTTCTTACCTATAGATACCATATGGCAATAATTAATTTTATAGCATTTATATACTTGTGTGTTACATATGAAGGTAAATTTTGCTGGATAACTTCTATTTCAATACATTTTCATCAATACAGTTTTGTTTCAAATGTTGCCACTCCCTAACTTGGTCCTAATACAGCTATTTGTTTCAACATGGATTGCTTGTAAATTTAATTTGGGTTAGAAAGGGTTAACTAGCCCAGCAACAATATACATTGCAGTTGATTACAGCTTGTTTCACGAGTATCACCACACCGGCCGCCTAGGTAGCAGCACCAGCGTCGTTCGCACGTAAAATTGCTAGCTGTCCGGTATTATTATAGTAAGGTATTTGGTATAAGCAGCCATCAGATGTATTCAAGCAGGCGGTGATTTCACTACAGTTTAACTGAACTGGGAATCCGTAACACGATGCGTTGAGGTAAATTCTCGGTTAGGTTTAACTCAGGTTTAACTTAATCTTTATATTAACCGTATTTATAATACCGGAGCTAAGCCATCTCACGATTATGCTTCTGCATTCGTTTCTATGTACGTCTAAATGCAATTTTCGAGTACACTTTTAACACTAACTATCCAGTGACAAAACCTGAACTAAATACATCTTTCTGTAGTAAGCTTCTAGAGGTCTGGACAGATCAGTTAACCCCGTTCAGACTTTTCACGGGTTCTGGCAGATTAATCGCTGTAAAATATCAGTCACGCTGTTGCCTGTTAACGTTGCACTACAATTAAAGAAAGAGTTTGATGGTTTACCTTTTTCAAGTGTTTGTTGACCCATTTGGTAAAAGTTTTCTTTTGAATCGCGTCTCGTTCATCTGAAATGACAAGCAGAAAAATAAACATTAAAAACAGGTTTAAAAAGGCTTCAACAAAAGCAAGGCTGACATTGACAAAACAATCACAATATAACCTGTTCAAATAATACGTAAGCAACTAGAAATACGTTGACAATAAAAAAGAGAATATAGACTCGGGAAGAGGGCAGACTGGGTGCATAAAAATGAGTGCTACGACCTCGCTCCACTGAAACCATTGTTGAAGGGACTGGCACAGACAACTTCCGTTCGAAAGATCTACTTTTGTTATCACACATCAGGACTCTGCAACTTTGAGACGGAAAATAATGGAAAAGACCTACATTTTCACACCGAAACTGGTTTCTCACGCACCCGGTGCAACGGCATAAAGAGCACTCCTCATCCTAGTGCTTCAAGCACTGAACACACAATGCTGGAGAATGTATTTTTAATAGCAATTTCTTTTTTTCTATTAAGGGGTTAGGTATTGCTTACAGCAGTAAAAGTTTTGGAAATATTCAACATTTTTTTCCTCCATTACTGTATCTTGTACAATAATGAAAATTGGTATATTTAAAACAATGTCCTTATGCTATATGAAAAAAATATTTTTACGATTTAAAAAAATTATTTATATACTGTCCCCCAAATTGAAAATGTTGGCAGTTCACTGTGCAGTGATGAAGCGTTTCCCTCATAACTCATAAACTTGTTAACTTTTTCATCTTCTCTTCTTTTATTTTAACTGAAACTCATCTTTATAATGATATGCTCTTTCAATACTTTTCCTTAATAAATATATATTTTTTATTTTGTGTTAGGAAAATAATGACATTTGACCATCTTTTTAAATGAATTTATTTTATCAGTCTGACAAAAGAAACCAAATGACTTGCAAATTGTATAATAATAATAATAATAATACATAATAATAAACATTTTTAATAATAAAATAATAATCATCATCATCATCATCATAATAATAATGACCGATTTAACATTTCTGATAAGGCCTACGGCCTTGTCACTCAACCAGGAGTAAAAATCACGACAAAAAATCTACAAATTTACATTCTTACATACTTTCCATCCAAAACTGAAAAGCTAATAATTAAAATCATCAAGTAAGTTGAAATCAGACATAATATAGTCTACTGTACCCCAACTACAGAAAGAAAAAAACATAATAAAATGTAACAGTAGGTCAAAATAAATGAGACATACAAAGATCAAAATTAAGACAATTTTGTAATAAAATAATAATAATAATAATAATAATGGACTTAATAATAATAAAATAATAATAATTAAAAGATTGATTCAAAGCATTCTGAACACAATATTTTTAAGTACACACAGTGAAAATTATGATTATATATAGCTCAACTCTATCAATTATAGATATAAATTAAAAAATGAAAAATATAAAATAAGTTAAATATGTTAGAACAGAAAAAAATGAAATGAAACATGCAATACAACACTTTCATAATGAATTTAGTTTGGCAACTCGTCATAAGATAATTTTCTAACTTGGATTTGAAAGATTTCAATGTTGTAGATATGACATGCATAAATACACGCAAAAAATTTCATCATAGAATGTTGGATAGTTTTTTAGTTATGTGGGAAACGCTTCATCACTGCACAGTGAAATGAATTTTGAAAAAAAAAAAAATGTAAATAATTTTTTTAATTCGTAAAAATTTTTTTCATATAGTAGAAGGACAATAATTTACACATACCAATTTTAATTATTGTAGAAGATACAGTTTCTTCACCTGACATAATTAGGAACATTAAATCCAGACGTTTGAGATGGGCAGGGCATGTAGCACGTATGGGCGAATCCAGAAATGCATATAGAATGTTAGTTGGGAGGCCGGGGGGAAAAAGATCTTTGGGGAGGCAGAGACGTAGAGGGGAAGATAATATTAAAATAGATTTGAGGGAGGTGGGATATGATGATAGAGAATGGATTAATCTTGCTTAGGATAGGGACCAATGGCGGGCTTATGTGAGGGCGGCAATGAACCTCCGGGTTCCTTAAAAGCCAGTAAGTAGTAGATACAGTAATGGAGAAAAAAAAGTTGAATATTTCCAAAATTTTACTGCTGTAAGCTGTACCTAACCCCTCAAATCCTACTATATTAAAAATCTTATTGCTTGATACGTTAAAAATATCATTAACGATGATTTTTTTCTTCAAATAACGATAGACTACACCGATAATTCACGATGTGCAAGACGAGTTGCTTAAATGAAGGTCAAAATAAGAGGATACGTCACTTAACTAAAATTAAAAATGCGAGTTTTCTTTACTGCAGGAAGTAAGGCTCTCAAACCTTCACTGTAATTAAGAGGCACCGAGACGTTCTTCCGCGAGTATTAATTACCTCGTTTTCACGTCAGATACATTAATTATACATATTTTAAGCAACTTGCAAAAGATAAGTCCCTCACTATGCTCTAGTAAATGCAACCAACTTACACAGGTAGGTCACCATGGCCCATGACGTAACAAGATGGCAGATAACTGAATTAAGATGCATAAGAAGGGAAGGGATTGTCTCTGCACACAATACGAGCAGACACGAGTCTATTTCTGTACCATTCGAAGTCATCGAGAGTCAAGGCAACGTGACAAAATAAAAAAGTTCAACGTGGGGTCTTTCATCTCCGCTGCTGGTTATTTCCAAACGATGTAGCGGATGTCACTGCATTCCTGTTTCTTCGAGAGGAATCGACCTAAGTTTATTGTACCTTCACGCCTTTCAGTAACGCTTCCGCATGTCAGATCCATTACGTACCCGGTCTTAAAACTCTAAGTAGTTATAAAGTATTTAATTTGCAAAGTTTAGAATTCCTTGACGAAAATACAAACAGACCTACATACTGCATTTTCACTTTCTGTGATGGTGTAACACATGTTCGCGAGCATCATGGTGCTCTTTTAATGGCACTTGGTGTTATCATTATGCGAGTAAAAAAGTGCTCGCAAGCACGAACGCTCCTGAGTCCTTTTCTCAATTCAGACTTTGTTGTACCACAAAATCTTAATAATAGTCCCGTCTTTAACTTATCCTTGATGTACGACGAGGAACAAATAGTGTTTCTATCCTTCCATTATATCATCTTACAGACCTGATAGGCCTATTACGAAGTTTAAGAGGAATCACATGGTTTTTCATCATGTTTTTTTATTTTTTTATTGTGTTATTTTCATCATGAAGGTGATTTTAGTCCGGGGTCCATGAAATCAGCATTTTTATTGGGTTGAGGGAAAACCCCGGAAAAACCTCAAAGTAACTTGCCTCGACCGGGATTCGAACCCGGGCAACATTTTTCGCGGCCAGACGCGCTGACCGTTACTCCACAGGTGTGGACCTCATCATGTTTTAATGATCACAATTTTATAATTTGAAACATAAGATCAATACAACATTTTAGTCACATTTTATCATATATATGGAACTGTTCACAGGACATGTCCTTGAAATTATATTTCACCATGATGATACCTCTGACTGTCTTCGTTAGCATGCGATTTCATTCTTTTGTCCATTGAGCAGATATTAGGGAAAATACTCTCTAAGCACTTCCATTGTGACTTGGGATAAATAAATAGAATTGACATATTTTTAAGAGTTCTGAGAAAGTTTCAGTGCTCGCAGAACTATTGGAATTGAAGAATTTGCACCATTGTTTATCTAAACTTAAATCTTTATCCAAATTAACTTGATTGGCATAGGCCTATTTTTGTACAATGCAGAATAAAATGTATAAAATAGCTTAGAATCATGAATAGTGACATTTTTAGAATGTAAGAATTCAATGCATATCAATAGGTCATCATATTTTATGTGCTCCAGCTTCAACCATTGAAAGCAGTTAAATTCTTTCATAGGTTTTCAGCATTTGTTTAGGTATTCTACGCATAATATCGCACATTATTCAATATTGATATTAATTCTAGTTGAAATGCGAAATGCCAGACATTTCAATTTTTTTTAAATGCCTGCCGGACAGGATAAAATCATTAAAAAAAAGGACATGTCCTCCTTTTGCCGGACCCTTGTTGAAGTAGAAGATTCTCTAGTAATTTAGAACTAGATATACAAGTGAAGGCGATTGCTGTAGAATTGTAGATTGATAACTTACGACATAATGCCTGAGAGATAGAATGGCAGACAGGAATGTAGGGTGAGAGAGGCAACTGTGTGAACAATGTCATGCACATTATATCTAGTTTTATACGGGATCACAAATGGGCTTAGACAGTGTTTGATAAAATAAAATGGAAGCAGATAATTCCAACATCACATACACAGAGAGGCACTTTAGTTGCCGCTAAAAGCCCAAGCTTATGTGAGTTACTCAACATCTTGTTCGAGTCATATGGACAAAGAACAATTTGATAACAGCAGAGAGAGGAAATAAAGACGAAGGAAAGACTTCAGCAAACGCAGTGAGTTGTAAGTACATCTATCACAAGGAAAGGCACCAGACAAGTACGAGAAACCTGTCATTATAGCAGACACATATCGACATTTCGATCGATTACCTGCCAATAATAATTAGGCGTGGTTACCTGAAGTTATCTAGACATATCTTCTCTTAAGACATATGGAAAAATCTCCTTATAACGTCTTAGAATAAATCATACAGTGCAACAATTTTGAAACAAGAAAATCTGTTTTATTAATCTCTTTATCTTCTTCGCGGATTGGAATATTTTTGTTCCGCTCTTTAAGTTGATCGGACCATTCTTATCGGATAGGCATACACTGATCTTGTCTCTTATTCGGTAAATGTAGAATACTATATAATTGCGATTTAAGTCCTTCTGCCCATATCGTAATCCAAATTGCTTTTGCACTATATTTCTTACTATGTTTTTTCTCCTTTAATCGAATGGTTTTCTTTGTTAACTCTAGTCGCATTAACAATTCCTTCTATGAGAAACTTTATTTTGGCGAGCAGAAGTAGTTAAGTGGTGATGCAAAAAATGGATGGTGAATGAGAAAATGGTAGTGACAGTGGTAACGATGATGCACAAGGTAAGTGGTGATATGGTAGCTTATACCGTAATAGGACTGGTGGTGGAGGATATCGCGGTAAAGATGGTAGCTGATACCTAATAGGGTTGGTGGTGGTGGAGGATATCGTGGTAAAGACGGTAGATGATACCGTAATAGGACTGGTAGTGGAGGATATCGCGGTAAAGATGGTAGCTGATACCTAATAGGGGTGGTGGTGGTGGAGGATATCGTGGTAAAGACGGTAGCTGATACCTAATAGGGGTGGTGGTGGTGGTGGTGGTGGTGGTGGATGATATCGTGGTAAAGACGGTAGCTGATACCGTAATAGGACTGGTGGTGGAGGATATCGTGGTAAAGACGGTAGCTGATACCGTAATAGGACTGGTGGTGGAGGATATCGTGGTAAAGATGGTAGCTGATACCTAATAGGGGTGGTGGTGGTGGAGGATATCGTGGTAAAGACGGTAGCTGATACCGTAATAGGACTGGTGGTGGAGGATATCGTGGAAAAGATGGTAGCTGATACTGTAATAGGACTGGTGGTGGACGATATCGCGGTAAAGATGGTAGCTGATACCTAATAGGGGTGGCGGTGGTGGAGGATATCGTGGTAAAGACGGTAGCTGATAAAGTAATAGGACTGGTGGTGGAGGATATCGTGGTAAAGATGGTAGCTGATACCTAATAGGGGTGGTGGTGGTGGAGGATATCGTGGTAAAGACGGTAGCTGATACCGTAATAGGACTGGTGGTGGAGGATATCGCGGTAAAGATGGTAGCTGATACCTAATAGGGGTGGTGGTGGTGGTGGAGGATATCGTGGTAAAGACGGTAGCTGATACCGTAATAGGACTGGTGGTGGACGATATCGCGGTAAAGATGGTAGCTGATACCTAATAGGGGTGGTGGTGGTGGAGGATATCGTGGTAAAGACGGTAGCTGATACCGTAATAGGACTGGTGGTGGAGGATATCGTGGTAAAGATGGTAGCTGATACCTAATAGGGGTGGTGGTGGTGGAGGATATCGTGGTAAAGACGGTAGCTGATACCGTAATAGGACTGGTGGTGGAGGATATCGTGGTAAAGATGGTAGCTGATACCGTAATAGGACTGGTAGTGGAGGATATCGCGGTAAAGATGGTAGCTGATACCTAATAGGGGTGGTGGTGGTGGAGGATATCGTGGTAAGGACGGTAGCTGATACCGTAATAGGACTGGTGGTGGAGGATATCGTGGTAAAGACGGTAGCTGATGCCGTAATAGGACTGGTGGTGGAGGATATAGTGGTAAAGATGGTAGCTGATACCTAATAAGAATGGTAGTGGTGGAGGATATCGTGGTAAAGATGGTAGCTAATACCGTAATAGGTAGTAGAGGGTATCGTGGTAAAGATGGTAGCTGATACCGTAAAAGGACTGGTAGTGGAGGATATCGTGGTAAAGATGGTAGCTGATACCGTAAAAGGACTGGTAGTGGAGAATATCGTGGTAAAGATGGTAGCTGATACCGTAATAGGACTGGTAGTAGAAGATATCGTGGTAAAGATGGTAGCTGATACCGTAATAGGACTGGTAGTAAAGGGTATCGTGGTAAAGATGGTAGCTGATACCGTAGAAGGACTGGTAGTGGATGATATCGTGGTAAAGACGGTAGCTGATACCGTAATAGGACTGGTAGTGGATGATATCGTGGTAAAGACGGTAGCTGATACCGTAATAGGACTGGTAGTGGATGATATCGTGGTAAAGATGGTAGCTGATATCGTAGAAGGACTGGTAGTGGATGATATCGTGGTAAAGACGGTAGCTGATACCGTAATAGGACTGGTAGTGGAGGATATCGTGGTAAAGATGGTAGCTGATACCGTAATAGGAACATTGATGGTGAATATCGCAATAGAGATGGTTATAGTGAATGTAATGGTAAAAATGGTGGTATGTTGATGATAAAAGTGACAGTGATAATGATCATGGTAGTGATGGTGGTGCTGCTGCTCTTTATCATGATGCTGACGAAGTCTTCAGAACCAATGCATTCCTACAGCATTCGCAGTTACCTCGAGGACGGCTAGCGACGGAACAGTCTGCCACATGTTTCTCCCGAAGCTGTACTGTAATATTAATCTCAGTGATGATATCTCATGAAAACTAAACAGGTTTTGCCTGTTCGTTGTGACACGGGATCTACGTAACTTAATGCTGCTGCGGTTAACCCAGTCTCTACCATCACAGTTCGCACTTTATTACGAGCATCTACTGGAGACGTGTCCTACGCCTGTAGCATCTACTCGTATGATGATATCTAGCAAGAAATGCCACATTCAATTCAAGGACATAACACAACAGGAATTAAGGGGACCAGATACGACGCACTGGCTCAAATTTTTCATTTATTTTTTTTTTCTGATTCATGTACGACACTTTAAATTTAATATTCAAAAATATCAGCGTTAAAATCTTCCGGCAAGTATCACTTTTAAGTTTTGTAACTGTATGCAAGTTACACTGCTGTTAGGCCCTACGTCCCCTTTTCTTGACCAATTTTTCTCCTTTTAGCATTTTTCAAACTTTGTGTAGACGCCGTGTGAAACTATTTCAGATAGAAACTCATTTTTAACATATATTACCATAATGATGTCCTTGGCATTAAATGTAAAATTATTATAAGAACTGGAAAAAAACTCTGGCAGAAGAAAAAGATCTTAATTACAAAAAATGAAGTCAAAGTTTGGATATTTAGAAAAAAAAATTAAGGAGAAATCATCATCAAAGTAAAACCAACTTAAATGTTTTAATGGACAGGGAAAGCACTGAGCAATAACCCGTAAAATTTTCAGCTCTGTATCTTCAATTGTTTAGGAGCTGAATGTAGCAAAACACTGAAAATTTAACACTGTCAAGATAAGAGGTATCCGGTCCCGTTAACAACAGTTTAAATGAAGAAACTTTAGAATTAGGAATGTATTATTATTATTATTATTATTATTATTATTATTATTATTATTATTATTATTACATAAAGAGACTGTCTCGCTACCTCATATCCATCTGAGAGCGATAAAATTTTAAGACGATAAGAATCATCACCATGGCTTCCAAAAAAACAAACGAGAATCCTGACCTAAATGAAAACGTTCCAAGCTAACTTTCCAGGTTATCTTTCGTTCACATTCTTTTGCTTCGAGAACATGCCTTACTGCTGTTGTTTAGTCAACTGTCCGAAGACAGGTCTGAACCTCAAAAGTGCGGACCGACCCTTGTAGCTGATTTCAGAACCTTTTTCACTCCAGAGCACGATAGACTGGTAACTAAGACTTCCGTGGTTCGAATCCTGCCTGGGAAGGAAACTTTTTTTTGTTCCTTATTCAAATTTATTCCCAATACTTTTCGATTGTTGGTAAAATTCATGTTCTGGGAATAAAAAGTTAATTAAGTAGTAAAATATCGTACCCGGGTTTCAGCTCTACGTGCTCATGCTTTATCCACTAAGCCACACCAGATTCCCATCCCGGTGTCGGATCGAATCGTCTCAGAGAATTTTTCTCCGTTCCATTACTCTTTCATCGTATGATGACGCAGAATATCTGCATGGAAACTTCATATCGTCGTGTGAATGCAAGAACTAGGTAACTCGAAATTTGCGTTTTTTAGTTACCTCTTTTATAGCATAGCAAAAATCGCACGAAATGTAATGCAAGAACTTGGTAACTGATCGAACGATACCAGCGACATCTAATTTCCAATATAACTGATAGGTGAGTGAAAACGAGACATATTCCTTAGTGCAATAAATAAGTAAATAAGCAATGTCACAAAATATTAAAAATAAAGTTACCTAGTTCTTGCATTCACACGACGATATGTACTTCGGTACATTAAAATAATATATATGATATGCGTAAATCACTTCGTGATTTAAGACGGCGCTTATTCCGTCGGATCCCGGCCAATCAGTCACTCATAACGAGTGCACCTCAGCACATGTGTGGACTTCAGTCCTACGTTCATAGACATCTATGACGTAGTGCAGAGGGCGGAAACTAGAGGGAACCCAAGAGGTGGAACTTAAACTGAGACGATTCGCTCCGACACCGGGATGGGAATCTGGTGTGGCTTAGTGGATAAAGCATCAGCACGTACAGCTGAAAACCCGGGTTCAAATCCCGGTGCCGGAGAGGATTTTTCTCTGTTCCACTACTCTTTCATCGTACACCAACATAGGTTCAAAGTAAAGAGATGTACGCCTATAAATCATGCAGTACTTAAAAACTTCAATAACAAAATTAGAGGAAGCAAAATGTAACTTCTCGTTCTAAAAACTAATTTTACAATTTGTTCGTAACAAATTCTTTCACATTTAAAGGACAAAACTAAAATTCATTCGACCATTTATTATTTTATGCTCGACCATGCCGAAATGTAGTAATTATAACCTGGTAGTAGCCCTTTAATGCACCTCATTAAAGTACACCTATTCATTATAATTCAGTTGTTCAGCCAATGAGAAATCACCATTGTACCATTATAAAACCGCAAGTATCGATTATTCTCGGATATGCAATCGAAAGACAATTAGCGAAAAGTCACGAAGGCTGGAAATCCAATACTGTCGCAGAAGGTTATGTTCTGTTACTATAATAATTAGCGTTACTTGTAAATAATATTCAAATAAATTCAATTTGTCATCTCGTTTTTCAATTCTAAATCAATTTCCAGGTTATATCAAGACTAATCTTCATGTTATTCTCTAGATTATATCAAGGTCAATGACATTCGTGCCTCGGAAAAAATCAATACTTTCGCGTCTGCGCACATCTCACAATTCAGGTCACTTCCACTCTTCAGTTAGATACGAATAAAATGAATACTTCTGAATAATTTCATGTTAGAAATATGGTCGAGCATAAAAAGTCGTATGAAACTTTCCTATAATGGTAATTAAGACGCCCGTATGAAAATTATGAAACTCGCTTGCGCTCGTTTCATAAACAAACATACTCGCGTCTTAATTACTACCATTATAGGCCCATTGCATAATGTACTAATAATACACTGCTCTTTAAATGGACTGAGCATATTGGGAACTCAGTGACTTTCCCAGAACAGGTTATGAAATGTTTCGTACAAAACAATTTTTATTTCGAAAAGGATGCAAAAACGAATAAAACTGTATTAAACTTTTTGTTTGAAATATCTCAAAGAATAACCTCTTGAAATTAATGACATTGCTTGCGGTTCAACTTGTATATAAACGTCATTTCAGTAGATGCAAGACTTCACTTTCAAAACACTGAAAAAGTGTAGTTCCTGAAGAAATGAGCACAGCGAAATAAAAGATGAAGTTCAGTTACAAGTGTATAGCGAATTTTGTGGCAATGCAATACTTGAAATATAATGGTGCTGACATTCGACATTTGTAATGGAATCTCCTACGTAAACCGCAAGTCTAGACTATAATTTAATTCAGATTACAAGATTTTTAAAATAGCATTATGAAGACGGGCCTTGCAAATTTTCTCTTTGATCTTGCGACGATAGCAATGTAAGTGCTGATGTAATCTCCGTTCTACTGTGGCTTAGTAGGCCAATGATGTGCAACCTGATACCCACAGCGCTTGTCGGTACGGGTCTCTGCATGTCTTCATGCAGTCTAAATGCACTGTCCTCCTTTACAATGGAAAACAGAGTTTCAAGGTAATTGCTCCAATTGGTTTGTGGCTGATAATACGAAAGTGTAAACACTGAGTGAAGAAGAAAGGGGTAATCAGTAGAAAATACTTTCCTCGGCATAAAGTAACAATATGCATTATCCATACGAGCTATTCCATCTCAAATCGACCGAAATATAGAGAAAATTGACCTTAAAGTTTCTAAATACAATGAAACTTTTTCTGTACGTAGAGAACTGTGATACAATGCTTCGTGCAAAGTTTGAGGCATCACAACTTCATACTTACTTACTGGCTTTTAAGGAACACGGAGGTTCATTGCCGCGCTCACATAAGCCCGCCATTGGTCCCTATCCTGAGCAAGATTAATCTAGTCTCTATCATCATATCCCACCTCCCTCAAATCTATTTTAATATTATCTTCCCACCTACGTCTCGGCCTCCCCCCAAAGGTCTTTTTCCCTCCGGCCTCCCAACTAACACTCTATATGCATTTCTGGATTCGCCCATACGTGCTACATGTCCTGCCCATCTCAAACGCCTGGATTTTATGTTCCTAATTATGTCAGGTGAAGAATACAATGCTTGCAGCTCTGCGTTGTGTAACTTTCTCCATTCTCCTGTAACTTCATCCCGCTTAGCCCCAAATATTTTCCTAAGAACCTTATTCTCAAACACCCTTAATCTCTGTTCCTCTCTCAAAGTGAGAGTCCAAGTTTCACAACAATACAGAACAGCCGGTAATATAACTGTTTTATAAATTCTAACTTTCAGATTTTTTGACAGAAGAGTAAATGACAAAAGCTTCTCAACCGAATAATAATACGCATTTCCCATATTTATTCTGCGTTTAATTTCTTCCCGAGTGTCATTTATATTTGCTACTGTTGCTCCAAGATATTTGAATTTTTCCACCTCTTCGAAAGATAAATCTCCAATTTTTATAGTTCCATTTCGTACAATATTCTGGTCACGAGACATAATCATATACTTAGTCTTTTCGGGATTTACTTCCAACCCTATCGCTGTACCTGCTTCAACTAGAATTTCCGCGTTTTCCCTAATCGTTTGTGGATTTTCTCCTAGCATATTCACGTCATCCGCATAGACAAGAAGCTGATGTAACCCATTCAACTCCAAACCCTGTCTATTATCCTGAACTTTCCTAATGGCATATTCTAGAGCGAAGTTAAAAAGCAAAGGTGATAGTGCATCTCCCTGCTTTAGCCCGCAGTGAATTGGAAAAGCATCAGATAGAAACTGGCCTATACGGACTTTGCTGTAAGTTTCACTAAGACACATTTTAATTAATCGAACTAGTTTCTTGGGAATACCAAATTCAATAAGAATATTATATAAAACTTTTCTCTTAACCGGGTCATACGCCTTTTTGAAATCTATGAATAATTGATGTACTGTACCCTTATACTCCCATTTTTTCTCCAATATCTGTCGAATACAAAAAATCTGATCAATAGTCGATCTATTACGCCTAAAACCACATTGATTATCCCCAATAATTTCATCTACATATGGAGTTAATCTTCTCAAAAGGATATTCGACAAAATTTTGTACGACGTCAACAAAAGTGATATTCCTCGAAAGTTACTACAGTTAGTCTTGTCCTCCTTCTTAAAAATAGGTACGTTTATGGGCTCTTTCCATTGTTCTGGTACAATTTCCTTTTCCCAAATTGCAAGTACAAGTTTATAAATTTCGCTAGATAATGCCCTTCCACATCATAGTGTTTAAATTAAAAATATTTAAATTTATCGTATTTTCATAAAATTAGCAACTTTAAACTGTTGTAGCTCCGAAACCCTTTCACCCACTGATCAAAATCATGGTTTATTTTGATGCTCAGAAATTAAAGTTTATATTGACATATAAACAGATTTTCTCACTTTTTATGGAAATGGTGAAATTTAGATTTTTTCTCATTAAGACGCCTTTGCCAAGGAAAAAATATTTTTAAAATATATAGTTAGATTCCGCATTGAAACTACAAATAAACACATATTTTTTACTGATGGTATGTTGATAAGAAAGTATTGAAAATATCAAATAAAGAAAATAAATATTACGCGCGTGAACTAACCAGCTGACTGTGAGACGGGAGCTAGCCGAGACAAGTAAGGCCAGGAGACAAACATGTTATGTTTCGTCTAGTAGCGCATAGCTGGGTTAGCTTTATCACAAGTTTTCATAAACACAGGAGTAAAATGACGCCCTACGCTCGCTTATCTTCAGCTCTCGACCAGTGCGTGCGGTACTGCGCCGTTCAAGTCCAGGCGTGTGAAAATTATTTATTTAATACCCTCGAAACTTATTGCCATACGTCCACACCTGTGGAGTAACGGTCAGCGCGTCTGGCTGCGAAACCAGGTGGCCCGGGTTCGAATCCCGGTTGGGGAAAGTTATCTGGTTGAGGTTTCTTCCGGGGTTTTCCCTCAACCCAATATGAGCAAATGCTGGGTAACTTTCGGTGCTGGACCCCGGACTCATTTCACCGGCATTATCACCTTCATCTCATTCAGACGCTAAATAACCTAGATGTTCATACAGCGTCGTAAAATAACCCACTAAAATAAATAAATATTGTCATACCACTAACCAAAGAATGCCGAATCTCTCTAATAATACAAGGTTTTTTCTCAATATTTTTTACAAATTGGCAAAAAGCCTAAAAGTAAAACCAGATTATCTGTCTCTCTGTATACAATAAAAATAAGGATTACTTCTTAACATAACCTACCAAATGTCAGCTTCAAAATGACCTACCGCTCAATGTTCTGCAGTAAATGGTTCCAGAGTTCTGAGCGCTGAAAGAGGCTTGTTTTTATAAAATACGCTAAATTTGTCGCTCAACAAGACGAAAACCGTTTGACTTTCGATAGTATATTTTTGAAAATGCACTCTCCTCAGCACCTTGTATAAATAGGGAAAAAATTAGGGTATAAAAAATGCGAGGTTTTTTACTGACCGATTTCATATGGAATAGCCCATACAGTGCAAGATGATACAGAATACAATATATAAATTGCTTTTCTTTTTTGCTTTTTTTTTTTCTTCTTCATTTAAAGCCATTTCAAAATCACAGTCCAGTAAGGTGCATTTAGCTGGTTTTAACGACCCCAACGAATAGGACACCCTTCTCGTCCTTTACCTTTATATTCACTTGCAAACGAAGATAGAATCAACTTTCGAAACGTTGTTACTTCCTTTATTCATCATCAGTAGAGCCCGATTTCTATGCAAATGCAGGTTTTTATATTATAAGCTGGTTAGACATCTCAAACTTTGCAAATATTCGTTTTATGACTTGATTCCAAATAACCGCACTTTTTCCGTGCATGTTTGCATGTTTGCATGTTTTGGTCTTTTTTTTTTTTTTGAGTAATTTCATGCATAATGTATATTTTGAAGGTTTTAGATTTAATAGCACATATTTACAGTTTAATATTGCATACTATGTCTTTTTTCTGGTTTAATGCATATATTTTTTATTTTATTGGGTTATTTTACGACGCTGTATGAACATCTAGGTTATTTAGCGTCTGAATGAAATGAAGGTGATAATGCCAGTGAAATAAGTCCGGGGTCCAGCGGTTTAATGCATATATTATGTTAACTTGCATAATAGTGTCTTTCATGAATGTTGCTTCTCAGATTCTGGAATTTCCACGTTATTTGTCTACTGAGAAAAAATATGTTAATAATAACAGACAACTTAATAAAACTGATGAAGAAGAAGACTCCAATTTAGTAGGCCCTATTATTATTATTTACTGAACATGTTAAAGCGAAAGATATTTGCTTGGATATTAAAATTACACATAATACAAGAGCATAATCATTTCTATGGTTACCTATACAAATTGGAAATATTTCTAAAGAAAGGTGTTCAGGAAAATATTTGGACCAATTCAAGATAATATTGACTGACAATGGAGAATCAGAAAAGAAATGAAGGAATCTACAACTTATATAAGACTCCAGACGTAATTTTATAATAATATTTTTTTTAATAATTCATGGCGCCATAGACCATGAAGGGCCCAGACTGACCAGCCTCACGTTCATATGCAGAGGTGGACCATCATCCAACCAGAATGGAGGTATCGTGTGCTTAGCCGTTGTAGCTGGCTTTCGCAACCGGATTTCGCTACCTATCGTAGGTCCCCAAGTGCATCACGATGCTGGGTGGGCACAGGTCCCATACACTGGCCGAAATTTCATGAGAAAATTTCTTCCCCCATGAGGACTCGAACCAGCGCGCATTCCGTAACGCGAGTCCTAGGCCGGATGCCTTAGACCACAACGCCACGGCGCTGGACACAATATTGTTTGTACTCTAGTGAAAAGCCTTAACTGATTATAAAGATGGCGACGAAGACGGTGTAATAAATAATAATAATAATAATAATAATAATAATAATAATAATAATCTTTATTCAATCATAACACATTATCACAATCTTGCCAAAAAAAAAACGCACAAAGTTGAATGAACAGATTTTTTTTTTAATAATTTCAAGGGAAAAATTGTTCCGGGGCCGGGTATCGATCCCGGGACCTCTGGTACCAGCGCTCTACCAACTGCGCTACCCGGGAACTCCACCCGACACCGTCTCAACTTTTCCCTTTATATCCACACAACTCGCGTGGGCTGACGAAACGCCAGAGACCCACATCGAGTGCACACAATCTCTGTGTGACTTGGAATTGTGGTTTTCTGTTAACGTACACAGTCACGTATATATTATGCAAATGTAGTCTTTCAGGTAAAGCTCCCTGTAAAGCAGATTTGAATAATTTCAAGGGAAAACTGTTCGGGGCCGGGTATCGATCCGGGACCTCTGGTTGAACGTACCAGCGCTCTACCAACTGAGCTACCCGGGAACTCCACCCGACACCGTCTCAACTTTTCCCGGGTAGCTCAGTTGGTAGAGCGCTGGTACGTTCAACCAGAGGTCCCGGGATCGATACCCGGCCCGGAACAATTTTTCCCTTGAAATTATTCAAATCTGCTTTACAGGGAGCTTTACCTGAAAGACTACATTTGCATATATATATATATTTTTTTTTTTGTCTAAGGCAGTATTTACGTACGCCGTCCACGGGAAAACTATGCGCTTTGGAGAACTTAATGTTGCAATACTCGTAGTCTGTGTCACTACGTTTATAACCGTACGATAAGATACACAGCAAACCGGCTGAGAATGGGACTTGTGGCATGAGATATTGTAAGCCAGTTATTGTTCAGTGGCGGCCTTACTCCACTTTCAGACTCTGCTCACGTGCACACCGAATTTAGCTGCAGAGGGCATTGATCCAAAGATTCATGCCTCGTGTAAACTCACAACCCTCAAGCACTCGTAAAACTGTGCAATGAGAGAATGAAATCACGTGGCATCGTTACGTTATGCAATAAATGGGAAACTCATATTACGTGAAGGGACAACAACTACACAGACTTAGGCCAAACCGCACTGATTTCTAGAGAAATCCCCTATATACGAGTATCACAAAAACAACAATTGCCTTGAGAATACACAGTGGGACAAAAAAAGGCACAAAATTAGAAACACTATTTTCGGAAATACATAACATTAATCTATTCTATATATATATATATATATATATATATATATATATATATATATATATATATATAATTTGAACTGGTAATGGAAATTACGGGAAAACGACTGAACGGATTTTAATGAGTGACCCCTCATTTTCATGCCTGGCATCCAAAGTTTTTCGGAAAAGTAGTAGTTTTCAGTGAAATGTCAATTTTCCTACATAATTTTCCTATTTTCCAAAATCCATCTGTTGTCAGTTTTGAGAACTAATTTTATGGAATCACGGCCGACTTGATTGAATTTCAGAAAAAACACACACTACAATAAACAATAGGCTATTACACAAAGGCCATGACCTGCAGGATTGCCGACATATTTAGAGCTCACAATTTGTTATTAAAAACTGATTCTGCAGTGTATAATTTTCTGAGTACAGCTGTGTATTGGATATTCAAATCTACGAAACTTGAGGTGGTTAGAAATTAAATATTATTATCGTTAATATCATGATGCGTCTATTATTCATTAATTGTACATAATATTGATGCTATATTGATGACATGAAAGTGAAATGTTTTGAGGTTATGTAAGTAAATGTAGAGAATATCTTAATTTAGATCTTCATTTCTATAATTTACTGAGTGACTGCTATATATAACTACAAAACTTAAGTAAGATAATAATATTGTTATTAAAAATCAAATGTCATTGTCTTCAGTATTGGCTCGAGAGAGCGCAAAAATTACAATTCCTAAGGAAAGATAAAAAAAAGTATTACTTACTGATAAAATAAGAGGCCTAGAAAATTTTGTAGTCTCCAGATCATTTCAGCAAGATCTCTTAGTAGGATAAAATGATTTTACGCTCTACATTTCAAGTTCTACATGCAGCAGTTATACGAAAATGCTATTGTTCGAAAGCTTAGCAAACCTAACATTTTTTTAACTTTTGCCTACAATCCACAATGACCTGAAATAGCTACTGCTATCGTCCTGACATTGATACTTGGGTTTTCGCGTTGAAACTCAAAACCTGAAGTTGGATAGGTTCAAGAAAAAGTATTTGGCCAAAAAAATCCATTCAGAGGGAGTATGTTTCATTATTATGGAAGCAAATAACTATCAAAAAGACAATTATTCTTCATTGAAAATAAATCTGAAAAATTTTTATTTGAACGTCTAACGAACTTAGTTTGCAGCAGCATTTGCTGCATAAGCCACTAGTTTATATAAAATCTTATGGAGGTCCATACATAATTATGCGAAAAATGTGGTTTTTGAAGACAATTTATTATTTCAAAATGCAGAAACTGAATATTGGTAAAATTAATGATAATTAATGATCTTTCAAATAACCAAAATAAAAAATGATGCTCTATGTGACCACCATTTGCCCGCAGAACCATTTGTAGGCGTATTCTCCATTGTCCAATAGCACTGGATATCTGTCTTTGATCAAGCCGGTCCCAAAATTCAAGAAGGCGTTGTCTTAAATGTTCAATATTACGAATTTTTGTTTTATAGTGAACTGCTTTTTCTAGTTGACTCCATACAAAATAGTCCATAGGATTAAGATCTCGTTTGAAACTCCAGCGGAAACCATCAGAGAATCTGAGAAATGCGATCTTTCACGCAATAATCTCTCAGGAGGGATATCATGTCCGTATCTTGCTAATCAATCGTTATACACTTGAAACAGGCCATTCTCGGTGAGCGTAGTTCCTTACAATTTGACGGGCAGATAAATTATCATATTGGTGCAATGTTTAATAAAAATCTTTTCTTAGTTCGTTATTCACAAAATGAGAATTCAAAACGGAAGAAAACAAATGATGATAGCACAACAAACGGCTTGGCCTGCTGAACCATAATGCTTAGTTCGGCATAAACGATCGATTTTGCACTGCCTTACAAAAAATGAGAAATAATGTTTAATAAATGGTAAAAAGTTAAATATTACAGTACCCTTTCCTGGTCTACAAGGACTGTGAAATTTGTCTGTGAAATAAACTTTCAAGTGAAATCATTAGCTAATGGAATATAAACATTTAAATTTTGTGCCTTTTTTTTTAACCCACTGTGTAAGTGTATTATCATCAGTAGCAGGACAGCAGTAATTCATATTAGACTCCCTATAACAGCTGTCACATTTATATTATACCAGAATACCAAACCAATTTCTCTTATTGAAAATATAATTTCCTAAATAGGAAAATGTCGTCTGTTTTATTTTCTTACAAGTTATAGCATTGGTAGAAATAAGATTCTTCACACCGTTAGCTGGATAAATTTTTCTTACACGCACGCGCACACACGCACACGCACAAAAACTACACATAGAGGCTCGAGTACACACAAAGGCACATGCAAGTTCGCAAACACAAAAAAATCTACATACAAGCGCTCGTTCAAAAAACACACACGCTTCTAAAGATCACATATGCGTACACACATACGCGCGCGTATACAAAAACCACATACATACACTTTGAAAAGACAACCACACATGAGAGACAATGACACGCATTTAACCACACATAAACCACACACAAGCACACAACAGAAAAACACACATAAGCAAACAAAACCACACACAAAGCACATACATACAAAAAAAACACACCTGCATTCAAACCCAAACAAAAGACACGCCTAGAACAGAAACACACTTAAGTACACACAAAACAGGTACAATAGAGCGTCTCGTTTAGGCACAGTGAAAACGTAGACAAAGTCAGGTAACGTGTGGGTGGAGGACGAGCCGTACGATAAACACGAGGGATGCACAAGGTTTTAGTTACAACATTTATGGCGGAGCATTAATTGAAATTATATTTTCCAAAAACACACAAAACAAAAGAACACAAATTGCATAACGTTATCATACACACATTTTAACAAACAAGCTATTCTAAAGTTAAAATAATTCAATATAAGAAATCAAATTTTGCTACTTATATGATGTTGCTTTCAAGCAGCATTTTTTACGGTCACGAATTTCATTCTCTGTATGACTAACATAATATAATAATAATAATAATAATAATAATAATAATAATAATAATAATAATAATAATAATAATAATAATGATTTATTTTAGCTGGCAGAGTTAAGGCCGTAAGGCCTTCTCTTCCACTCAACCAGCAAAAAGTGTATATACATATGCATGAACTTACAAAGAATCCAACAATTTGATTTAGATGAGAGTTACATGTATACAAAAGTTATTTACAAATTAAACAACAAAATACTATGAACTATTAATTAAACACTGAAATAAACTGTGTAGCAGAATTAAACTAAAATACATAGAAAAGTCTTCTCTAATATCACCGTCTTCTGTGGCCGAATTAACAAACCTACAGTAGACTATATTGGTCTCAAGTGACAACACTGTTTCCTAAACATAATTGTCTCTTCTCAAAGTTCAATTTATTCAGGTACTGTACGGTGATATTATATTAGTCATACAGAGAATGAAATTCATGACTGTAAAGAATGCTGATTGAAGGCAACATCATATAAGTAGCAAAATTTGGTATGTTATATTGAAATATTCCAACGTTACAATTGCGTGGTTGTTAAAATGTGTGTATGATAACGTTATGTAATTTGTGTTCTTTTGTTTTATGTTTTTGGAAAATATAATTTCAATTAATGCTCCGCCATAAATGTTGTAACTAAAACCTTGTGCATCCCTCGTGTTTATCGTACGGCTCGTCCTGCCCTCACACGTTACCTGCACTTTGTTTACGTTTTCACTGTGTCTAAACGAGACGCTCTACTGTAGACAAAATGTGAAGGACCTGTAAACTAACTTAACCACAGACTAAGAATGACACACTACAGGATTTTAAAAAATTTCATATTATAAAGTTTATATTCCTGTGACTGAGGTTCTGGCTGATATGTACATCTATTATCAGGTAGTACGTCTCACTTGACGATATGTGTCAGAGGAAGAACAACTGTTTGTACACATCTGAAGTCTGATTAGTGTAATAATGTAGCTAGCTAGTCGGCGATGTATGCAATGAAGGAGGAAAGGAATTGGCCACTCTACCCCATTTTAAACAACAAAGTTTCAAGGAGAAAAAATTATTCCAGGGCTGGGTATCTAATCCGGGCGCGCTGAGCTACCCAGGAACCTGGCAGAACGTTGGCGCGCTCAGTCAAATGTTCCGGGTTCGATACCTGACCCTGGAACAATTTTCTCCTTGCAATTATTCAAGTCAGCTTTACAGGGAGCTATACGTGGTAGCCATATTTGCAACATAAAGTTTATTTTGTTCATATTTTAAATTATATTTCTGTACTTATTTCAATTTATTATTCTAATCATATATTGTGACCCAGGTTCTAAAAACGTTAACGTCTACCACACGCATGTCAATTGATACCCAAAGGAGCAAGCGCGCGCTTTAGAGCCCAGGAGAGCCTGAGCGCTTTACAGCGGAAAGGAAAGAGACAGACGAAAGCGATGGTATATGCCGCTTGGTCGAGCTATATTCAGGGATGGCCAGCACTGATTCAATAGATAAAGGGAAGAGAACTTATTAAAACTATCCATGTTAATTTTTAGATTTGTCTGAGAAGTATAAGTGCATTATAAGAATGTAAGTTTTAATTTTAATGATCATTTTTCACAAGTTTGATTTTTTTATTCAAAAGAAATATTTTCTCAACTTTTCGTACAGAAAAGTGAAATTTTCAGGTATAGGCCTATTTATTTAGTAGCCTTACAGAATGTTTTCGTAAATCTAATATACCGTATATAGCCTACGTATTACTGAGATAGTGTATTGAAAATTTTGAAAATATTCGCATGGAAATTGTTTGTAAGGAAATGAATTAACAAAGCAACTACTCTTACATCACAAGCAAAAGATACGTGCCCATGTGTTACAAAAATGTCAGCTCTATAGCTTCAGCAGATTTCGAGAAAATAATTTAATATTCTCATGATACGAAGTTGCTCACAAATATCACCTTAAAAGCATAATGCGATAAGAGTTTTGTTATGTAATATTAGTTACAATTAAAACAGATACAGTACCTAGGTAAATTTGCTTTGTACTGTAATATTGTTTTGATTAGTTTATTGATTACTTTTGTAAGGCTAAAGATACTATCAATATAAATTCCAACTTATCATGTCATACTCAATCTCTTTCTTTGGAATATCATTTTCTTTATGAATGAGGTGTTTCATCCACTTAATACAGTATAATATTATACTACTATGGAATTTAAATGAATATTCCTTCTTAACTCTCTATTATGTTATTAAGATTTAAAACACACGTGCAATATTAAGAAATCAGTGTTAGTACTTTTGTTTTACACACAATATAGATAATATTAAACAGAAAGAAGCCATATAAAAATAACGACATAAAATTTCACGTTCCGTTTGAAGTTTATGCACCACTGTTTTCCTAACCCAACAAGTTGCTTATTCATATACACAACCGTTCCTCTTTCCATACTTAGCGCTTGCTGCCCGCGCACGACGTCAAGGTAAGAAAAATGCGCTTGCTTTGACATCACTGGTCTACCAAGTTAACGGCCCTAGGTGGTTTTTTTTTTTCAAAACCCTTACTAGACGCTTCGCTATTGATTCGTAATTAGACTGTTAATGAAAAATAATTTATAAGATGATGTATATGGAATTCCTGAATAATTACGAGTATAAATACAATTTAGAACCATGTACGAAGTACAATGAAAATCATCATTGAACTGACTACATTACAGCTGGCACGTGGACACGCTTCCCTCGTTCATATGATACGTTTATCGATCACCTCACAAAGCACCACGGAGCTGCATACGCCCCCACACAAGAAGGCTCCCTTGTTCAACGGAGTAAATATAGACTATTAAAAGAGGTCGGGGATGTAGCTGGAAGGGGATTCCAAGTCCAATGTTAACCACGTGTTCTTGACGGGAGAGGTTCGTTGTGGTCTTCTCTTCACTGTTTTGTGGAATGTAGTTTACGTTTCTCATTTTTATTTTAAACTAGCCGTACCCGTGCGCTCCGCTGCACCCGTTAGAAATAAATATAAAGTACCTAATTACATAATTAAAATAGGACATTTGATCCAGGGAACATTCGTGTTTGATATAAGGATAAATCGTTTATTATGTTACTTAATTTAAATTGTATTTGCATAATTCAAATGCGATCATTTTGATCCAGAGACCACTCATTCAGTCATAAAAAATTATTTTAGGAAATACAGGAAACGAATGTACAGAATAGCCTATCAAGTTTTCTGTGCATAAGAAGCTATTTTAATCTTACCTGTCCTCGATTCACTCAGAAGTTACTGTAATAACATTATAGCATTATGTCAATCTAGAGAAACTACACTTTCCAATGGTGAATTAATAATTAATTATACAAATCGGTTAATTTAACTTCCGATATTACTTCATACAAACACAGAAACATTATCTGTAGGCTATCTTTCATAGCTTTCGATTGTTGCTGTCCAAGGCCCCTTATAGACGAAGTCATTTGTTTTTTAATTCATTACACGGCCTTAGATGGCAGTTATTTTAATTTTAAAACTCATTTATCTCATTAAATATCAGTCCTATCAAAATTTTTCAAGGAATAAAACTTATCGGAAATTATTTTTGAAGAAACTTTCGTTATGTAACATTTTTCATAAAAATCAATAATAAGCGAGATATTTCGATTTATTTAATTCAGGCCCCCTTATAACCCCCCTTTTAAATAATGTATTTTGAATGCCATATAGCCTATAATCTAAGTTACAAAGAACTTAATTTATATTCCAATTTTCATATAAATCGGTTCAGCCATTATCGCGTGAAAAGGTAACAAACATACATACAGACAGACATACAAACAAAAATTTCAAAAAAGCGATTTTCGGTTTCAGGGTGGTTAATTGTATATGTTAGGACCAATTATTTTTGGAAAATCGAAAATTACCAGAAAAATTTCGGCTACAGATTTATTATTAGTATAGATGGCGTCTTCCGTGACTTCCTATCGAGGGTTATGCAATCTTTCTGAGGTTTAGGCTCTATCTCAAGATCAATTTCTCTTTCATGCCTGTTACTAGATGTGCACACGATGGACTCTCCTGACATTAAGATTAAGTCATTCAAGATAACAGATGCACAACAGCAATAGACAAAAACATTCATGACCGAAGGAGAGTTTGAAAACCATGATGTGGCTTCCTTAGAGCGCTGCAGAAAAGGGCTTACAACCGGTTTTCATTCGACCGGTCAGAGAGCATCCGTCAAGATACAGCATCCGACCGAATGTTCGAATTTCAACCAGTTACCCCTGATGTTTTACAGGCTAGACAGAAACAGAGATTTTCTGAGTACACAAACGGAGTAACAATTGAAGGAAATTTATCATGTGTAGTTTTAAAAATGCATTTGCTTAATATAGGCCTACAATTTATTGCATACTTTATTATACTTATCTTTATAACATATAAAGATGAACAAATGTACACCGGTAACAACAAAGGAAATAATGCATAATATGAAATCTGGTATGTAAAGAAATGCAAAATAAATTACAATTACTTACTCAATAGAATAGAAAATAAGTACATATTCTATTGTAACGTTTACACTTTAAACTCAAAATTCATGCCTCTAAAATAGTACTTGTTAATGCCTTTTAATTATTCTAAACAGATGCGTCATTTAATTAATAAATCATTTTAAAGAAGATATGTTTTGTTTTTGATGATACATGAATGAATCAATAAGTCGATGGACGGATCAATGGATGACTGATTGTAGTGAGAGAAGAATTATCAATTAAATAATAGGCTTACACGATGATAATCGCACCTTTGCAAAGGCTCTTGGAACTCCTGTATGGCTCAATGTGGTCTGCCTTTGCCGTCCACCCACAAAGAATGAAACAACTCGAATATTCGATAAACCGAACATCAGACACTCCGCGAGACGGAAGAGCTTTGCATACTGACTACAGCGCCAGGCGTTCAATAGCAATATACGATTTTTATTTTTCAAAAACGTCTGAGGACGACTCTATTCCACATAGTGTCGAAGTTAACCAATGACGCTGTCCTCCACTCCCACCCCTTCATGTTTACCTAATATGTGCGTGAATGTGTGTATTCAATGCCTATTCACTACACTTAACGTGATTCGGATTCCGAAAATTGCGAGCATATTTATATAATGTAATGTTAACTGAAAAATGTTGGAGAATGTTGGAGAAAAAATGGTAGTATAAGGGTACAGTACATCAGTTATTCATAGATTTCAAAAAGGCATATGACTCGGTTTAGAGATAAGTTTTATATGATATTCTTATTGAATCTGGTATTCCCAAGAAACTAGTTCGATTAATTAAAATGTGTCTCAGTGAAACATACAGCAGAGTCCGTATAGGTCAGTTTCTATCTGATGCTTTTCCAATTCACTGCGGGCTAAAGCAGGGAGATGCACTATCACCTTTACTTTTTAACTTCGCTCTAGAATATGCCATTAGGAAAGTTCAGGATAACAGAGAGGGTTTGGAATTGAACGGGTTACATCAGCTGCTTGTCTATGCGGATGACGTGAATATGTTAGGAGAAAATCCACAAACGATTAGGGAAAACACGGGAATTTTACTGGAACCAAGTAAAGCGATCGGTTTGGAAGTAAATCCCGAAAAGACGAAGTATATGATTATGTCTCGTGACCAGAATATTGTACGAAATGGAAATATAAAAATTGGAGATTTATCCTTCGAAGGGGTGGAAAAATTCAAATATCTTGGAGCAACAGTAACAAATATAAATTACACTCGAGAGGAAATTAAACGCAGAATAAATATGGGAAATGCGTGTTATTATTCCGTTGAGAAGCTTTTATCATCTAGTCTGCTGTCAAAAAATCTGAAAGTTAGAATTTATAAAACAGTTATATTACCGGTTGTTCTGTATGGTTGTGAAACTTGGACTCTCACTCTGAGAGAGGAAATTATGGTTAAGGGTGTTTGAGAATAAGGATTAGGAAAATATTTGGGGCTAAGCGGGATGAAGTTACAGGAGAATGGAGAAAGTTACACAACGCAGAACTGCACGTATTTATTCTTCGCCTGACATAATTAGGAACATTAAATCCAGACGTTTGAGATGGGCAGGGCATTTGCTCGCATTGTAGGTTGAGGGAATCCAGAAATGCATATAGAGTGTTAGTTGGGAGACCGGAGGGGAAAAGACATTTGGGGAGGCCGAGACGTAGATAGGAGGATAATATTAAAACTGATTTGAGGGAGGTGGGATATGATGATAGAGACTGGATTAATCTTGCACAGGATAGGGACCGATGGCGGGCTTATGTGAGGGCGGCAATGAACCTTCGGGTTCCTTAAAAGCCATTTGTAAGTAAGTAATGTTAACTGATATCTTTCTCTCTAGAGAATTAGAAAATCAAATAGATAGATGATAAATGTGTAACGTTTCGTTGTATTTGCAGAGATAATCATTTCCGTTATTGATATCAAATATTTGAAAGTACCAACCAAATTTACTATGGATCGATGAAAATAACAAAAAAAATCATTAAAAATTGATATTTTGTTTTTAACTCTTAAAAAAAAAAAAAAAAATTGTTTCAGTTTTATAAAACCTGTCCTTATTTTGGCCCTATGACAATTTAAAGCCCCTCAGGACGAATGCAAAGGGACCAGTGTGTGCGTGGAGCTGCAGTCCTTTAAACTGACACTCAGCTGTCATTCTGACAGACTTTGTTCTTTATTGTAACTAATTTTACTTTTCATTCAGTTCATATTTCGTGCTGTTATGTAGGAGAAAATGGGTGTGGTAGATTTGTATAGGAATGAAGAATATCGATAGTAGTTTTATCATATACATGCAGCACTTTGATACTCGTTTTCTCTATTTTCCAATTTTCAACATTTTGTTAACATTCAAAATGCTCTAATAAATGCAGTTTTTTCGAATCTCAATGAAATTTTGCACAAACGTCAACAAAGCATGCGAAGTAAACTGACATGTGTTTTCTTCTTCTATTGAAAGTATTCAAATCATGTGTTGAGGGTGTGATAAGTTAAAAAAAAAAAAAAACTGAAAAATTAAGAACCAAAAGAGTATTTTTTTTTCTCAAAACGTAACTGGAGAAATACGAAAAGCATGTGTCATATTTTACGTACATCTATCAGCAATAAATTAAATATACATTTAAAACAAATTATGTAAACTTTGAAATTTGGAACAATTATAATTCAGTATTTAAAATGATTATTAATAAACTAATTTGAATGTCAAAGTGAAAACCTGTGTAGGTATTGCATGTCCACATTGTAAGAAATAAGTAGTAAAAGATTCAGATTAATTGGTGCAAAAATATAGAAGTTAGACATTTCACAGATCCACAGCCTTAAGGATTTTAGCACAGTTCTTGCGATTAATTTTTCATATGAAATAAGACGACGTTTGTAAAGTCTTGGATGCCTCTCTCTTGTTCGAACATATCCTATTTTAAGAATACCTACGTACAGAAAAAACCACAAGAAACTTTCTGCAGGATATCCTGTGCAGCCGTGACACAATAACCAGCGTTACTTTCAGGATATTACGAGGTTCCTACTGATTAACACGGGGCCTGCGTGCGCGTATGTCTCATGTTCCTTGGTACGACAAATTATTCAACGGAAAACAAAATAACCTCACTTTTAGCTTAGTCTATTATTTATTTATAAAGAAATTATGGTTTATTTAACGACGCTCGCAACTGCAGAGGTTATATCGTCGTTGGTGTGCCAGAATTTTGTCCCGCAGAAGTTTTTTACATGCCAGTAAATCTACTGACATGAGCCTGTCGCAAAAACATACTTAAATGCCATCGACCTCGCCCGGGATCGAACCCGCAACCTCGAGCATAGAAGGCCAGCGCTATACCAACTACACTACCGAGGGCGACTATTATTTATTATTGAACAACTAAAACAATCGTGCTTTGAAATGCTATAGCATACCAGCTGCATGCCTATAGATTTAGTCGGTGTACCAATGAATTTCAGATACATGGATTGCACTACTACTCTAGTAATGTGAGTTAAGTGAAAAAGAAAATAGATTAGAGCAGTGATTTCCAAAGTGTGGGTCGTGACCCACTGGAGGATCGTGTGAAGAGCAGAGGGGGTCGCGACATGGTTTACAAAATAACGACAAAAAAACGCCTTATTAAGAGCACATTTATTTTGTACTTATAAACATAAACAATCATAAACATGTTTTTTTTTTTTTTTTGCGTAAAATCAGAAATAACTAATAAAGTTAAGGTTCTCATAAATTATTATGTAGCTTATAATCTTATGCGGTCAGAAGCGACTGCACAATTTAAAATTCCGAATGAATGTAATCATCATCATCATCATCATCATCATGAACAGGTTCGTTTTAGGTCAAAATGGCCTGTGACGGTGAACCTAGCGAAGATGGTCTTGCTCTTTCCACCGATGTTTAGGTCGTCGTTGATCTCGATGTCCTGTTGGAGCGTACTGGAATGCTAATTTTGGGAGTCTAGTTCTTTCCATTCTTCCCAGATGCTTTTTCCATTCTTGTTATCTCCTCGGTTAAACTGGGTACTCCAAGCTTTTCTCTGATGGCAGTATTCCCTTGGTGATCTAATCTAGTGACTCCTAACAATGATCGAAAGAAACGCATTTGGGCTACTTCAAGTTTATGAGAGTTTCTATTATTTAAAATCCAAATTTCACTTCCGTATTTGAGAGCAGATTTTGATGTAATGTTATGTAATCTTAATTTAGTGTCTGTCATCATCTGTTTTATTAAAATGTCTTTGTACTATACCGTTCAATTTATTATATTTTTGTAATTTAATATCAATATCACTCTTATGTTCTGCAAATACACTTCCTAAATATGAAAAGTCAGACACTTTTTCTATAATTTTGCCATCAATTTCAATTTTCACCCGTTGTATATTTTTTCCACACATTGTCATTGTTTTGGATTTTCATATCATATTTGCTAGCGATTTTAAATAGTTGGTACGCTACTATTTGTAGGTTGTCTTCAGAATCTGATAGTAACACTTGATCATCGGCATACAATATAGTTTGGACTATTTTATTCCTTGTTATCGGAATTTCACTGTTTACTGCTTGTTTCCATTTTTTAACGATTCTATTAAGATATATATTGAATAGAACTGAAGATAATCCACACCCTTGTCGAACACCTTTGGTTGTGTTTATAGTTCTTCTTCCGAACCAATGTATTCACTGACTGATTGATTTTTTATTCTTGCGTTAAAATCACCCGCTATTATGAGACAGCCCTGTTTATGAAAGTCATGTTGTGAAATTAATTTTATAATTATATAATATAACAGGCCTAATATATCATATAAATTATTTAATAGATTAAAACAATTTATATATACATAAAAGGCCTATCAATTCAGCATGATTGTGATAATACTATTAAAATCTCCCAGTATCACTTTTGCCTAAACATGACAACAGCGCTTCCTCATTTCCGAATTAGGGATGCAATTAAACTCTACACTGTTTATGTTGGTTGTTGGCGGCGAGCAATAACAAAGACAGGCCGCTCACTTTGACAAGCCGAATGTTAACCTAATGAATGGGATGACAATACATAGCAAACATCTATGACAAGGGCCATCCATCTCTACTTCTTTTCCGAACGAAACTATTGTACAATTTTCATCGCTCTGGAAAATCCACCGCCTCTGAACTAGAACCCATGCGCTTCGGAACCAAAAACACGTACTTACCTCCTTAAACAATTTCTATGAACAACTGCCCTAAATAGATATATTCTTGTATTTTTCAATTTAGTCACAATGCCAATGTGCAAATCCTCCAACAAAAAACTAATCACTTCAGACATTGATACGCAATAAGTTGTTACCACAATACGTGTATTTAACGATTACACGGTCACTCGAAATGTGTTTCACTTTCATTTAATGTCTTAATTATTACTTACGCAAGCCTATATACTGTACTTCAGTTACGAGAAACTAGCGTTACATTTACTACTAGCCATACCCATGTGTTTCGCTGCATTTCCTATATTTATTTTTTCTCAGAATGGCTCAGTAACTTATGGTACGAAAGGGATTAAGCATTTTAATAACAATTTACAATCAATTCCATTAGAATACAAAGTTTTACCAAAATCCCGCTGTTTTAAGAAATGTTTAAGAAAAAACGTTTTTGGCAAAATTGTTTATTTTAATTCTCGGTTGGTTTATTTATTTGACGGTTTCAAACTCTTTCTTTTTCTCCCTAAAACTTCAGTGATACCACAGTCTAGTATATAGTCACGAAGCTTGAGTTGTGAGGGTGCTGGGAACAATAGACTGTGCCGGTACTATTTCGCATTGTCTGTAATGAGGCGATATTAGCGATCCTAGTGGTTAGCA
Organism: Periplaneta americana; assembly: GCA_025594305.2. Classification (NCBI taxonomy): domain Eukaryota; kingdom Metazoa; phylum Arthropoda; class Insecta; order Blattodea; family Blattidae; genus Periplaneta; species Periplaneta americana. Next base: position 12,536,287 of record JAJSOF020000005.1, read on the forward strand.
ACTATCTATGGATGGATATTTACTACGTATTGAACTTCGTGACTGTATATACTAGGCTGTGGTGATACCTTACTGTTCTTATTTATTTTCCTTCTTTAATTCTTGTCATGTTTTATGTTTTCCGCAGACTCTAGCTTTATAATTAGTTATATTATGCTGTACATCTTCCGTTTGTTGTATAAGGTCACCTTAAATAATCGCAGAGTCGTTTGTTTCCATTTTATTATAACAACCTGATTGAGGCGGAACGGATATAAAGTGCATTGTTATTTTAAAACTCATATTTATCTCGTTAAATATCAGTCTATAAAAATTTTCCTTGCAATAAAACTTGCTAGAAACATTTTTAAAGCAACTTCTGTTACATAATATTATCCTAAAAATCAATAAAAAGCGAGATATTTCGATTTATTTACTTCAGTGTCCCTTATAACCCTCCCCATTTTAAACAAAGTATTTTGAATGCCATATAGCCTAAAACCTAAGTGGGACACAAATTATTTTACAGACTAATTTTCGTAGAAATCAGTTCAGCCATTATTGCGTGATAAGGTAACAAACATACAGACATACAAATAAAAATTTAAAAAAAAAAATACTATTTTCGGTCTCAGGAAAAATCATTATACATGTTAACATTAACTATTTTTTAAAGCGCAAATTACTAGAAAAATTTAGATTAAAGTTTTATTATTAGTATAGATATGAAACGTTTTGTACATAGCCTACTTTGTAAAATAGTTCTGACGTCGCAATATTGTCCTATTCTTGACGGCTTTTTCTTCCATTTTTTTCATTACTAGTCTACTGAATTTCAGGAGAACAGAGAGGGTTTGGAATTGAACGGGTTACATCAGCTGCTTGTCTATGCGGATGACGTGAATATGTTAGGAGAAAATCCACAAACGATTAGGGAAAACACGGCAATTTTACTTGAAGCAAGTAAAGAGATAGGTTTGGAAGTAAATCCCGAAAAGACAAAGTATACTCGTATGATTATGTCTCGTGACGAGAATATTGTACGAAATGGAAATATAAAAATAGGAAATTTATCTTTTGAAGAGGTGGAAAAATGCAAATACCTGGGAGCAACAGTAAAAAATATAATGATACTCGGGAGGAAATTAAACACAGAATAAACATGGGAAATGCCTGTTATTATTTGGTTGAGAAGCTTTTATCATCTAGTCTGCTGTCAAAAAATCTGAAAGTTAGAATTTATAAAACAATTATATTACCGGTTGCTCTGTATGATTGTGAAACTTGGATTCTCACTTTGAGAGAGGAACATAGGTTAAAGGTGTTTGAGAATAAGGTGCTTAGGAAAATATTTGGGGCTAAGAGGGATGAAGTTAAAGAAGAATGGAGAAAGTTACACAACACAGAACTGCACGTATTGTATTCATCACCTGACATAATTAGGAACATGAAATCCAGACGTTTGAGATGGGCAGGGCATGTAGCACGTACATGCGAATCCAGAAATGCATATAGAGTGTTAGTTGGGAGGCCGGAGGGAAAAAGACCTTTGGGGCGGCCGAGACGTAGATGGGAGGATAATATTAAAATGGATTTGAGGGAGGTGGGATATGATAAGAGACTGGATTAATCTTGCTCAGGATAGGGACCAATGGCGGGCTTATGTGAGGGCGGCAATGAACCTCCGGGTTCCTTAAAAGCCAGTAAGTAAGTAAGTAAGTCTATTGAATTAAGTCCACATGTAGGCTATCTTCACGGATTCTAATTTCTACGCTTATCGTCGAAAATCAAAACACACTATAGCATTCAATTTAGTCTTCCTGCGTTTTCAACCTGGAACAAACTACTTTATTCACCAGAATCATCACCATCATGTTTCATGTCTGAAGACTCGTGATTTGCGTCTGCTGGTCGTGGCAGGTTCGTACAAGACAAATCTGCAAGTAGGGTTGCTGTAAATGGAATGTGGAGATATAAGAATAGTTGCCACATGGTCATTTGACATTCAGATTCTAAAGCTTCTACAGTTTAAAATACAATACAAAGAACAAGTCTTATCTCTCCGTCTCTTCAGTCAAAGACAACATATGCTAGCAGTTACCCTGTCTTCCCAACCATCAAAATCCTCCCCTTAACACACCACAATAAACCGCTATGCGAAAACGCAATCTTGAATCTGCTTCACGCTACAATTACAACCCATTTAAAATTTTTATTTTATTTTTTCTTATAGTTCTTGTGTTAGGTATTTATTTACTCATATACAGGGTGGAAATGAAATAACCTGAAAGTTTTCACAACGAATAGCTCATACTGTTTGTAACAAAAAGTGTAAAAAAATTAATAGTTTCTACAGAATTCTTTTCCAAATGTTTAACACCGTCTTATTCTGTAACTATTGCCAGTAAGATCGTGATTTTTGTCCATATCGATAGAAAATAGTACATTATGCAACGAGCCTATAATGGTAGCAATTAAGACGCGAGTATGTTTATGAAACGAGCGCAAGCGAGTTTCATAATTTTCATACGAGCGTCTTAATTACCATTATAGGCAAGTTTCATACGACTTTTTATGCTCGACCATATTTCTAACTTGAAATTATTCATATTATTCTTATCTGACTGGGGAGCGGAAGTGACCTTGTGCAATATCTCGTAAATTGTGAGATGTGCGCAGACGCGAAAGTATTGATTTTTTTCCGAGGAACAAAATAATGTCATTGACCTTGATATAATCTAGAGAGTAAAATGAACATTAATCTTGATATAACCTGGAAATTGATTTAGACATTGAAAAACGAGATGACAAATGAATTTATTTGAATATTATTTACAATTAACGCTAATTATTATAGTAACAGAACATAACCTTTTGCGACAGTATTGGATTTTCAGCCTCCGTGACGTTTCGTTAGTTGTCTTTCGATTGCATATCCGAGAATAATCGATACTTGCGCTTTCATTTTGGTACAATGGTGCTCTCTGATTGGTGGAAAACCTGAACTTTAATGAATAGGTGTACTTTAATGAGGTCCAATAAAGGGCTAGTACCAGGTGTAAAATTACTTCATTTCGGCATGGTAGAGCATAAAATCTATTAAAAAATCATTTATCTCTCTGGCGTATTTCAATAGCGTGGATGGATTTCGTATAAATTTAATTTAAAAACCACTAATTTCAAGCCACTGAAGAATCCGACCAGATTGCAACATTATAGTCAGAGGAGGCGGTGGAAGATAGTTCACCTAGGGAGATAGACCTGAGTTAGTTGACCTCTTACATCTGTATTATAAGAACGAGGAGTGTGTTAGCGGCGATGTTGCCAGACTGCTGAAACTTCCAACTTAATTTTCTAATTAACCGTGCATTTAATCACAAAACGTAATATAGGTTTTCTATTCATTTAAGTGTACTATATCGCATCTTTCAATACGCAGAGTTATTCCACTTCCACCCTGCATACACATTTAAACGCATATAGACCTATATACAGGGACATCACTTTATTTTTACCAACATTTTTAACATTAACCTGGCTATACTCGGAAACACTGTTGCCCCCTTCCATTACAGGAGTTTGATGTTACTAGTGCAATATGTAAACAAATCATTTTACTAGCTATAGGAGGAGAGAAAAGTAGTGTATCCATTTATGTTGTAGGGAAATACGATATTACGATTTTCAGTTTGATCATCACTTTTACGGAATTCATCAAAATACAGTAGAGTAGTAACATTTTTTTTTTTCAAAAACTAAACTTTTCAGGCGGCTGTGTTCGTTATGTAATGTCTACTTTATTTAGCATATTAATTATTGGTGTTAACATACAATATAGAGAGTGCATTTAAATTGAGAGGGTCATAAGTGAAGGGCTGTAAGTGCACTTAAGTTACTTTTGAGAAAATGGGGTTTAAATATTTAAGCTTTCGTAAAATCGGTGAAATTTTTATTTAAATTTTAATGTGTGATGCGATTAAAATATCCCTTTGCCACTAAAATTTTAGATACTTTTGCTTACACTGGATGCACTTAACTCATGTTATTACAAATGTCACTAGCATTCCTTTGCTTCTAGCCACCTCAATTCAAAAAAAAGCTAATCTGAATTTTTAAACAAGTTGCTGAAAATGGTTGCCGTTCATTACAATCCAGGCTTCAATTCAGTACGCATATTATTAAAAACATTTTTAAGCATATTCTCTGAAATTGAATTTATCGTTTCTTGAATATAATTTTTAGTACGATATTATTAATATAATAATAATAATAATAATAATAATAATAATAATAATGATTTATAGTTAAGGCCGTAAGGCCTTCTCTTCCACTCAACCAGCAAAAAGTGTATATACATATGCATGAACTTACAAAGAATCCAACAATTTGATTTAGATGAGAGTTACATGTATACAAAAGTTATTTACAAATTAAACAACAAAATACTATGAACTATTAATTAAACACTGAAATAAACTGTGTAGCAGAATTAAACTAAAATACATAGAATGTTAATATATTTCAAATAATATTAGGTAATAGAAAGAGATTATTACGAGACAATTAAAATACAGCACAATCAGGATGATGTCTAAAGAAAAAAAACAATATAAGGTTCTTTCATAGAAAATTTATTTCTGAAACACACTATACACTGCAGTGTTTACTTCACTGCTTGAAGACTTCCAATGCAACAGCGGCCGTAAGTTTGTGTGTCTGACGGGAGCAAGGACATTAGTGAAGGGGTGAGAGTGAAGTACATTCAGAAATGCAGGTACAATAAAAATGCAAGTAAAAATAAAATGATGTCCCTGTACAAGGTGAAAGTGAAATAAGCTTTGAGATTGTAAGGAACGACACGGTACATTGAAATGAACAGAAAATCTATATTACATTTTGTGATTAAATGTGCGGTTAATTAGAAAATTAAGTTTGAAGTTTCAGCAGGCTTACAACATCGCCGCTAACACACGCCTCGTTCTTATAATACAGATGTAAGAGGTCAGTTTGCTTAGTGCCTCAATATGAGTTAGCGTAATTTGGTGAAATTAACTACTGAAAGGAAGAAAGAAGTTATTGTTCGTTTGTGTTATGGTGTTAGTTGTAGGAAAATTGCAGAAGGATTTGGAATTTCTAAATCAACAGTTTCAAACATTAGCAACAACAGGAACTCAACATTAAATGAAAGGGAACAAAATTGTAGTGGGGGAAGAAGAAGACTTCGCAAAACTGTTAATAACGAACTGAATGAGAAAATGTTTCAATACTGCAGTTCCTTGACATTATGTACAGTAATTGCCTTTCCACTGCATGCTAAAAAAAATTCTACTTCCCTCTACCCGTTAGATTGGACAATTTTTTATTGAACCATACGTGTCCAGGTTAGAGAGGTTTCACTATGTATGTATGTATTTATTTACACTGCAAGTGGGCAAGCACCCGGTGGCAGTGGTATATACAATATTAACAATACACAATAAAATTTACAATACAAAATACAATTTACAACACATATACAATTTTATACACAATACAATTTAACACAATAATAATAAAACATAAAATAAAATACCTAATTTTACGATACAACCTACATAATTATGTATAGGTCCTACATAAGTTTCAATAGTCTTTCACTTTACTCTCATCTCATTCCCTGTAGTGGCACTATGACGCATTTCACTGACACTTTAGCACACATTTCACTGACATTCTGTAACACATTTCACTGACACTATAGAACACAATTCATTGACGCTATAAATTATCACTGATCGGAACTGTTCACTGCACTGTAAAACCATAACTTCACTGACTCACCTCGCTTCACTGATACAACAGTTCAAATAAGTCAAATAATTACATCCTTATGCATACTTATAAACAGAACTACATTTAAACTAAACATTTCTAGTCTAAGACCCTCTTACACGCTATTTTTAAATAATTTACAATTCAAACCAAGGAAGTAAACTCGTCAGGCTAGATAAATACATGTCACCTTAAAAAATTAAACGTTTTAATTTTAATTTTCACTTTATACACAACTTTTTAAATTATTCTTGAATCTCCTTAAGGAAGGACAGCCTCAAAGACCGCTGCAGATAGGTTATTCCAATCATTTATAGTTCTATTTAAAAATGAGAATTTACCTACATCCGTTCACTGTACCAGTAAGTAACACTGTTTCACTACTAACAAGAAGAGATGCAGGTTCCTCCACTTCCTACTCGATGTTTGTACTCCCATCAATTAAGGTATCGTCTTTACGAGCTAATCAATAGTTGATGAATGCCAAGGGTGGAGTCGGCATTTAACAAAACTGCGAGAATCAATTAATCAATGGCTCGGTTTAATAGGCTACTACGTCCCCAGAGCTGTTCTCTGTTGCCCTGACGTAACAAGCGGGAGGGCGTGTTAGATGTAGGGACAAGGACAAAGCTACGAGGACTTTGAAGTCGCCGAATTCATTTCGACGCCAAGAGGATAAGTGTATGCAGCGAACGTGTCAGCACAGCGAGACTGAATGTGGCCCTCAGAAAACACACAACCGGTTACGAACAAAGGTTTTTAAAAAGACTTTTCTGAACAAATTCATTAAAACTTAGAAGAACGTCCTAAATGACCATTTCTTCGTTACTGCCTGTTATATACTGTATACTAGAGTTGGGCAACACGATTCTTTTTCAGAAGTCGATTCCAACGATTCAATCATATATTACGAATCGATTCTAACGATTCGTTCACGATTCTTCCCAGTCTGCGATTCCAACTATTATTTTGAATCGTCAACGAACGACTCGCAGGACACTTACCTTTGCAAACCACGCGTAGAACAAAACGTTCTACATTTTGAATAGATGGCAAGAGGCGAGACATTGGATTGTCTCTTTCTCATTGGCTGGAACCATTCAGCATGACCTCCAAAAGTCTACAAAATTATCCAAGATTATGTTTCTAAATTATAATTTAGAACTGAACTTATTATGAAGTACATTTTTCGTTACATCTCCATTTAACTATGCAAATTTCAGGTTTGTGTTCATTATTTTCCATACTTAACAACACTCAGCCTCCTATAAATTAGTACCGGGTCTTTCCGGGGGTGAAGTCAGATTATGACCACACCACCTCATTTAGTGCGAGGTTGGAAACATGGGGCATTTACCTCCATGCCCCCAAATGCCTTCAGGTTTACGGGTTTATTACCTTTTACCTTTTACCTTAACAACCGCAGTATTTTGATTTCACTCTCGCTCGGGAACATTTGGCAAGGTTCGGAAATGTCCGTTGACAGGTTACATCAAACAAGTAAATAGAATCGTGGGTTACGATACCATGTCGATTCGTTACAATTCTTTTGAACGACGATTCGTTGATACCACGAATCGATTCTTTATGCTTTATTATTAGTCGTTCGAATGAACGATTCGTTCACGAATCGACCCAACTCTGCTGTATACTGTATATTTCTGGGAGCGAAGTAGTGTATGAGCATCCTGACTTCAACTTCCATCTAATAGAGTGCCGCATACGCACAATTTTATTGGAGAGAATTTTAAAGATTTCAAGAAAATTCATAAATTGAAAGTGTCTGTCATCAATTCTAACCTACATTTATTAACATCTTATGTTGTTCTCTACATCTCACTCAAATACTGGGTAGGTTGAACAAATCTACTTACCTTATATTATTTTATACAACAGATATTTCTCGGCTTTTCTATCAAATTTTTTGTGACATAGATCCCAGAAGAAGATGATGACCACTCATTTTCACCCTCAAATAGAATACAGGTAGACTATAACAATATAACTCATTTGTCACAGAGCACCCTGTTAGCCAAGGATATTTCTTATAACATGACAATTGAAAATTTCTATTTTGTCTCCCTCCATCCGCTATATTAATATGTAAATGTAGTGTCGATGTCCTATCTTTGTAAGCACATTTTATTTCATACGTCCAACTTGAAAACCGTTTCTCTTTTAATTCTATAAATAATAACAATGTTGTTGTTGTTGTAGCAGTAGCTTTATTTTGCCTGGCAGAGTTAAAGCCATAAAGGCTGCTCAGCGAATAGGGATTATAAAGAATGGACACTTCGCGTCGGTACCTTTGATGTAGCCGGACTGATTTCAATGACCTTCAAGCCAGCTAAAGCGTCAGATTCTGCTTTCTCCCTAGAGTTGGCGCTGACATCACACCAGCTAGCAGTCGACACAGCGGAAATATAACACATACAATTAATACATCTAGGTACATTATGTACTCAAATAAAATAAATTGGATCCATAAAATAATAAATCCTTCATTAACTGTAATGTCTAGACTCTAGAGTTCCTTTATAATGAGAGTTGAAACGTTGACCCCAACAAGAATTAAAATATGTAATGATTTGATAGCGCTGAAAATTGAAAAACAAAACTCTTACGAGAAGTAAAACCATATACCTATATTATTATACAAATATTAAACGAATTCGATACTTAATTTTATAAATGTATTATATTATTTTATAATATAATGTATTATATCTGAAATATAAAATATTATCACAACTAGTTTGTCACTGAGAAATAAGGAAAAGCTGTTAACTTGAATTTATTTGAAGCAAAGCGTTACTGGATTATGCAATAAGGTAGGCGATGTTTGGATCCTGTATCTCAACTCTATTCTCAATTATTATCTTAGCGTATGCTCGATTACACTAACCTCTAGCGCTTGAAAGTGGAACTAGCCGCTGGCGCACAGAGAAACAAAACACAGGAAAATTCGCTCAGTGTCCATTCTTTATAATCCCTATTCGCTGGGCTGCTTTTCCACTCAACCACATTTCCAATTAGAGGCTTCTAGATTTTTGCACCATATGAGAGATTTAGAAAATTTTGAGGACATGTATCGACTCCAAGCAAGGAAAGAAAACGACAAGAAAACCTATCTGTTGAGTCGTTACCGAAGTCTAGTGTCCTGAGCTGACGTCAAATGCAGTGTGTCTTGTACAAATAACGGTGCAGTGACAATATAGAAATAGTGAAAAGAGGATGTCAAGGAAAATCTACTCCACTGGGGCTTTTATACATCTTAAATATCATAGGATGTTTTGATGAGAAATTATTAAGTGACAACCAAGGTTGAATCTTTTCTAGTGAAAATCATTAATCTCAATAATAATAATAATAATAATAATAATAATAATAATAATAATAATAATAATAATAATTACTGGCTTTTAAGGAACCCGGAGGTTCATTGCCGCCCTCACATAAGCCCGCCATTGGTCCTTATACTGACCAAGATTAATCCAGTCTCTACCATCATATCCCACCTCCCTCAAATCCATTTTAATATTATCCTCCCATCTACGTCTCGGCCTCCTCAAAGGTTTTTACTTTAGTAGGTTATTTTACGACGCTTTATCAACATCTTAGGCTATTTAGCGTCTGAATGAGATGAAGGTGATAATGCCGGTGAAGTGAGTCCAAGGTCCAACACCGAAAGTTACACAGCATTTGCTCATATTGGATTGAGGGAAAACCCGGAAAAAACCTCAACCAGGTAACTTGCCCCGACCGGGAATCGAACCCGGGCCACCTGGTTTCGCGGATAGATGCGCTAACCGTTACTCCACAGGTGTGGACTCCTCAAAGGTCTTTTCCCTCTGGCCACCCAACTAACACTCTATATGCATTTCTGGATTCGCCCATACGTGCTACATGCCCTGTCCATCTCAAACGTCTGGATTTAATGTTCCTAATTATGTCAGGTGAAGAATACAATGCGTGCAGCTCTGCGTTGTGTAACTTTCTCCATTCTCCTGTAACTTCATCCCTTTTAGCCCCAAATATTTTCCTAAAAACCTTATTCTCAAAAACCTCAATCTCTATTCCTCTCTCAAAGTGAGAATCCAAGTTTCACAGCCACACAGAATAATAATAATAATAATAATAATAATAATAATAATAATAATAATAATAATAATAATAACACAATTCATTTGCTAAGAGATAAAAAAATCTTAATTTCACTGTCCAGATTCTAATGAAAATACTAATAGCTCCTGAAACTAGCTATTAATTAAATACGAACGCTTGTGTATGAAAAACAAAACAATGACCTTAACATTCCCATCGCTTAAAACCGATTCAATTACATGTACTCTGTTAAAAGAGCACCAGGATATTAAACACTGTAGTTCAAATCTCTCCTTTCATCAGTAGTTCCCTTCAACATTCCTCACACACCAGATCTTTTCTCGCTACAGTGAACTTGTCTACAATGCATTCCAGGAGCTGGGTTCATTCATACGGCGACCTCTACGTGCCACAGCCACAGCGGTCTATCTCCCGGTTGGTGTCACTGCCATTCTCTATTATGCTCTTCGAAAATGGCTTCACAACCCGTGATGGGTTTAAAAGCAGGTGTCTCGTATCTGCTGAGGTGCAAAGTAGAGGCTTTTGACTTAAACTTGAGACGCAGACATCTCTCAAGAGAGATAACCATTGTGAGTACGTCGCTCTTGCATGAAAATCCAACAGGCAGACTGACTCTGCAGGAGGTACAGTATGTGGCAACCAACGGGCCTACACATGTGGGTTATATTCTATTGGAGAGGTCTGTAGATCAAATCACAAGACCTTTCATTCTCTCTGAGATTATTTTAGTAATGAACAGTACTGAAGGAAGAAATCACATGATCAGGAGTGCGGTTAAGAGAGATCGGACCAGAAATTATTATACAATTATAAAGTTTTAAAACGAGTTAGAATCCACAGATGCGCTAATGTTCAATCAGGTAATGAACGACGTAATTCCAACGCTTACCGAGATTATTATTATTATTATTATTATTATTATTATTATTATTATTATTATTATTATTATTATTATGATTATCTTTCCTGGGGAAAAGGCGGTCAGAGCGTGGTGCTGACCAACCACCTCATTCTAGTGCCGAGGTCATGGAAAGCATGGGGCTAAACCTCCATGCCCCCAAGTGCCTTCATGGCATGTGACGGGAATTTTATTATTATTTTATTATTATTATTATTTATTATTATTATTATTATTATTATTATCTTTCCCGGGGGTAAAGGCGGTCAGAGCGTGGTGCCGACCACACCACCTCATTCTAGTGCCGAGGTCATGGAAAGCATGGGGCTCTACCTCCATGCCCCCAAGTGCCTTCATGGCATGTGACGGGGATAACTTTATTATTATTATTATTATTATTATTATTATTATTATTATTATTATTATTATTATTATCTTTCCCGGGGTAAAAGGCGGTCAGAGCGTGGTGCCGACCATAAACCTCATTCTAGTGCCGAGGTCATGGAAAGCATGGGGCTCTACCTCCATGCCCCCAAGTGTACACAATGTTCTTCATACATCTCAACATGCCTTCATGGCATGTGACGGGGATAACTTTATTATTATTATTATTATTATTATTATTATTATTATTATTATTATTATCTTTCCCGGGGTAAAAGGCGGTCAGAGCGTGGTGCCGACCACACCACCTCATTCTAGTGCCGAGGTCATAGAAAGCATGGGGCTCTACCTCCATGCCCCCAAGTGCCTTCATGGCATGTGACGGGGATAACTTTATTATTATTATTATTATTATTATTATTATTATTATTATTATTATTATCTTTAAACAAAAAGGCGGTCAGAGCGTGGTGCCGACCACACCACCTCATTCTAGTGCCATCTGAGGTCATGAAAAGCATGGGGCTCACCTCCATGCCCCCAAGTGCCTTCATGGCATGTTACGGGGATACTTTTTTATTATTATTATTATTATTATTATTATTATTATTATTATTATTATTATTAATATTATGTGAATGGCGTGAATATGTCAGGAGAAAATCCACAAACTATTACGGAAAACACGGGAATTTCACTTGAAGCAAGTAAAGAGATATGGTAGGTTTAGAAGTAAACCCCGAAAAACAAAGTATATGAATATGAATATGTCTCGTGACCAGAGCATTCTACGAAATGGAAACAAAGAAACTGGAAATTTATCCTTTGAAAATGTGGAACAATTCAAATATCTTGGAGCAACAGTAACAAAATAATATAAATGATACTCTGGAGGAAATTAGACGCAGAATAAAGATAGAAAATGCCTGTTATTATTGGTTGAGAAGCTTTTGTCATCTCGTCTGCTGTCAAAAATCTGAATGTTAGAATTTATAAAACATTTACATTACCGGTTGAGAAACTTGGACTCTCACTTTGAGAGAGGAACAGAGGTTAAGGGTGTGTGAGAATAAGGTGTTTAGGAAAATATTTGGGGCTAAGAGGGATGAAGTTACAGGAGAATGGAGAAAGTTACACAACGTAGAACTGCACGCATTGTATTCTTCACCTGGCATAATTGTCAATATTAAATACAGACTTTGAGATGGACTCGTAGCACGTATGGGCGAATACAGAAATGCATATAGAGTGTTAGTTGAGAGTCCGGAGGGAAAAAGACCTTTGGGGAGGCCGAGACGTAGATGGGAGAATAATATTAAAGTGGATATGATAGAGGTGGGATATGATTGTAGAGACTGGATTAATCTTGCTCAGGATAGGGACCGATGACGGGCGGAATGAACCTGCGGGTTCCTTAAAAGCCATTTGTAAGTAAGTACTGTAGTATGGTATACTCGGCGTATAAATTGTTCGTAAAATATCTTTCTTCTTTAGTTTTAAGGGTAAAAAATATTACAAATATGGGATGAACTATTCAGAAGTATAATTTCTTTAATTGGCTAGTGTTCTGAAGTTAAAAATGTGTTGTTAATTGCTTTGTACAGATTTTGTTTTTCAATTTTTAACTAAAAATAACATCAGTCTTAAGCACAATAAAAAAAAATTGTTACAAATCATACGACTTTAGGAACTTGATCCTTTACAGTTTAATTATCCATCCTAAAGTACAGTTTTGAAGAATTTACAAGAGCAGCGTGATTTGTAAAAATTCTTGTAATAAATGCCTAAGAAAATGTAATTTTGTCGTTAAAAATCGGGAAAAAAATGTTCGAAGCAACTATGGAATTCACAACACTTTTTTAGCTTCAGAATACTAGCTAATTAAAGAAAATGTACTCTTCAATAGTTCATTCTTTATCTGTAATATTCTTTTGCCTTTAAATCTCAAGAATAATGGAATTTTACAAACACTTTCAAATTAGTGTAGCTCTGAAAATATTGAGATTAGGTAAAATATTTATATGACATTTTTGCTCAGAATGTCTTCAGGAACAGGCTCCGTAAGGGACGGTAAATCCTCGTGAATCACCCTGTATATTATACAAGTCTTCTCAGAGTTAATTTCTTCTGGTTGATTAACATGGGATTCAAACCGAATGATGGCAGCTGAAGAGCCAGGTGACATGGCTATCATGTCAATACCACTGATGCTATCGATTATGCACCGGCATAAGAAACACAACGAAGTAAATATTATACAGGGTGCGGCATTTAACGTTTCCTATTTTCAAACCCCATAACTTATTTAGTTTACAAGTAGATTACAAGAAATTAATCAGTTTACAACCATTATAATCTTGGAATTACAGTACATCTTATGTTTTGAAAATAATGTCTTTAAGATGTCCTCATTGGCTTCAATGCATTGTTGCAATATTCCCTGCACACCGGCCATTACTCGCCGCAATGTTTCAGGTGTAACATCAGCAATTTCTTCACGAATCGCAGTTTTAAGGTCCTCGATGTCATGAAGGATACGACCGTAGACCTTACTCTTAAGATACCCCCACAAAAAGAAGTCTGGTGCAGTGTGATCAGGGAAACAGAGGGCCACTGAATGTCACCTAATCTGGAGAGAAGTCGCCCAGGGAAAGCAGCACGAAGTGTGTTCATTGAAACACGAGCTGTATGGGATGTGGCTCCATCCTGTTGAAACCACAGGCGCTGAATGTTCCAGTTACGCCGCACGGAACGATACGGACTTCTCTGCAGAGCCGTTCTCACACGTTCGACATTATCAGGAGTCCGCGCCGTTTTCTGACGAACTCGAGCTTTGTTCTGAACCGATCCCGTTTCACGCCACTGACGCACCCACACACTGATTATTTTTCGTGATGGTGCAACTCCACGTTGATTATCACCAAAAATCCGCCTAAACTCGCGCTGACAGCAACAATTGACTTGGTTGAAACAAACTGTTCAACACAGAAAATGCGCTGTTGCACCGGCCAACGTTCCATGGTTAACTAAAGGCTTTGCTACACCGAATCCCTGTGTTGGGATGTGGCTAACTAAATCCAAGGCTTTGCTACACCGAATTCCTGTGTTTGCAAACATGTTTTACCAACAATATGAACAGAATCGCCAACTTAAAATGGGAAACTTTAAATGCCGCACCCTGTACATGTAAACGGGGAGCCAGCTTTTCAGGTATTCAAGACAATCTTTGCCGCCACCACCACGCCACTCGATCACCAGTTTAGTTTCACCAAAGTAGCGCAATTACTGTAATAGATCCGGTGTTACATTATGAAGCAAGACACAAAATCCATAAAATGTTTAATAGACGACTGGCGAAACATGACCACAAATACAATTAGCAAATCAGCCGCTCTGAGTTGGTGCAGTTTCAAGATTTCCACTTCAGACGGAGCACGTGGGCGATGCTAAAAGTTTCTCTGCCAATTACTTCAACAAGCGGCATTCACAATCATTGCCAGATAAAGGCCAATCACTAATTTTTAAAAGGACACCTCTCTAATTCAGATTCCAGTTTATATATGTTCTGGCCATTAATTAACTCGAAATTAACTGTCGCTTACTTACACTCCTGCATATTAATAACAGTATCAATCATCACAACAAACATCCACCATTAAGAGTAAACAGTGGCGTACGCAGAATTTTGTCAAGGGGGGGGGAGTTCATTATTTACAAATGGCTTTTAAGGAACCCGGAGGTTCATTGCCGCCTTCACATAAGCCCGCCACTGGTCTCTATCCTGAGCAAGATTAATCCAGTCTCTATCATCATATCCCACCTCCCTCTCGGCCTTCCCAAAGGTCTTTTTCCCCTCAGGCCTCCCAAAACACTCTATATGCATTTCTGGATTCGCCCGTACGTGCTACATGTCCTGCCCATCTCAAACGTCTGAATGTCATGTTTATAATTATGTCAGGTGAAGAATACAATGCGTGCAGTTCTGTGTTGTGTAACTTTCTCCATTCTCCTGTAACTTCATCCCTCTTAACCCCAAATATTTTCCTAACACCTTATTCTCAAACACTCTTAACCTATGTTCTCAAAGTGAGAGTCCAAGTTTG
Organism: Periplaneta americana; assembly: GCA_025594305.2. Taxonomy (NCBI): domain Eukaryota; kingdom Metazoa; phylum Arthropoda; class Insecta; order Blattodea; family Blattidae; genus Periplaneta; species Periplaneta americana. Next base: position 12,551,587 of record JAJSOF020000005.1, read on the forward strand.
ATACCATACAGAACAACCGGTAATATAACTGTTTTATAAATTCTAACTTTCAGATTTTTTGACAGCAGACTTGATGATAAAAGCTTCTCAACCGAATAATAACAGGCATTTCCCATATTTATTCTGTGTTTAATTTCCTCTCGAGTATCATTTATATTTGTTACTGTTGCTCCCAGGTATTTGAATTTTCCACTTTTTCAAATGATAAATGTCCAATTTTTGTATGTCCAACAATATTCTCGTCACGAGACAATTTATTATTATTATTATTATTATTATTATTATTATTATTATTATTATTATTTACAATTTCGGTATTTTAAAATTTGTCTGTTATTATTATGTCACTGTATATTTATTAATATTGTAATAAGTTCCAACAGAACATATTCTTGATTACCCTTATAAAATCTTTAAAATTTTTTACAACCAACAAAGTTTTAACAAATTTTAACTTCTGTCCAATCTTGTATAATAAAAAAGTTTGTGTCATTATTACATTTCTACAAGAAATTTATATTAAAATATAAACTGTCAAATGCATAAAACGTTAAACGAACGTTTCACAATAAAAACTAAACTAAACCTTACAAACGGGTGAATATCGCTCTTAAAATGAGTTTAAAATCGACAATGCATAATATTTAACATCTGCACTGCAGAACTGTTAAAACAATCTTTTCAATATGTTTCACAAGTTAATTTTCATAGTGTGTTGACTTCATTTTATTACACGGTTCGTACTAGGCGGTAGATCTCTCTATAATAAAGATAGCATTGTTATAGTAATTCGAATGTGTCACAGCACCAAGCACATGGATTATATTGAAGAAGGAGTAGAAAGATTACGCCTTATGTCGATGTAGATTTTGTTACTCTGACAGTGAAAAATTAGAAAAGAGAAAACGATTATGGACAAAAAATACTCAAATCTAAATACGTCATTTTTTTAAGTTCAAGGGGGGAGGGGGGAGTTCAAACTCTGTAATCCCTCCTTGCGTACGCTCCTGAAAGTAAAATTTAAATCCGAACCGCCCATCCATATGTAAGTAATTATTGTAGCCGTGAATAACGTCAAGCAGGTCGTTGTGGATTCCTATTGCAGCCTCCAAACTACGTGATCGTCGCGATCATGCATTCGAATCCCACTTCGGCCATGTCATGAACGTTTGTCCTCTGTCAATGTATCTCATGTCCAAGCGTTATTTTTGGTAGATTCCTGATGTAATACTGATCCGTCTAGTCATGAGCATCGCCTTGCTCATCTATTATCCTGTCCTGGAAACACTGATGTGTATCCTCCTATCTTCTCAAAAGTGACAAAGGATTGAGGAAATATCTACGATTTCACAAACGTCTATACAGAAATTAGGGTAATGGAATTAGAATAAATTAAAACAATTTACAGCAAGAAGTGTGTCTAATGAACGCAATGAAATAAGTTACGAATAAAGGCTGGTTCACAATAAACCGGGAACGAGAACCAGAATGAAAACGATAAGCAGAGCACGTGAATATGAAATTTTTTTATTCACAATAAACCGAGAAAGTAGACGACTATACATATCGATATGAATGTCAATAACGATACGTAAAGTCGATATTATGCATTCTGATGTTATCTGCGTATAATTGACCAATGGCGTTCTCTCATGAGTACAAGGCAGCCATCATAAACACAGGTTAACCAACTTCGAAATTTCAACTGAAACATTTCATTAGGTACGGTACTATAAATATGCCCGTGCATCTTTATTATCACAACCTATTTTAAGTCTACCATAACATAAAATAATTAGAGAAGAAACATTTGTAATAGAACAAAAATGAACACAACAGTAGTTATTGAATTGAAGCATGAATATGTAGTGTGTAATACAACCAATACAGTAATAAAATATGATTCACTTACGATCGGTGTTCCAAGATGTAGCTATTGAAAGCCACGTATTCTCCTTCATTTTCTCATCTTTATACGAGGCGCGCCGCTTATCGTAAACGTGAGGATTTTCCTCAACACTCAATATTAGAATCTCATCAAATAAAACTTGCTCCATGATGCACAGCACACAACAAAATAATGCATAGGTTATGTCACGGTCTTCTTGCTACAAAATACTGGGTGTTCATTTCAAAGTGTGTCATGACGTCACTGTTGTTGGGTCACCGATTTGAAGCGAGTTTCAGCTTAAATGTTAGAGAAGTTGCCTATTATTTAAGGCGTTCTTCAATCTGAACTTGAGAACGTGTACGGTATAACTTGAACGTCGTAGCAACAGATGGCGGTCTGTACGGTCTGTGTGCTACCATAACCTCTTTCGAACTGTGTTTTGCGCCGGCAAGTCGTACGCAGGGTATTTGTTATCATCGGTTGCGTACGGTAACATTCCACAACACAAATCAAATGCTCCGTGTCCATGTTGACCGTCGAAGTTAATGTAAACAAATACGTAAGTAATCGTCTTAACCCTCTCCCCATATCCCAACAGTACGTATTTCCAAACAGTTCACATTCCTGCCACTACTGGCGTTACCGTACGTATCGGCACGTACTCTTCAGAATGAACGCCGTACTTGCTAGCCAACTTCTCTGCCTCTTAGATTATACACCTGAGCTGCGGAAGTGTAGGAAGATTGAATTCTCTAGGCTCATCAGCTAGCCACATGAAGGCATACAGCGAGCCAAGACACATTTTGAACTGAACACCCAGTATACGACGACAAAATAGCTTTTAGATGGCAGTAGAATGGATCTAGTGGGCTGTGATCGGAAAGGTGAACGCCAAAGTTGAAACTTGGCCAACTCTCCGTTCCCGATCCCGGGCTCCGGCAAGATTTTCGTTAATTGTGAATGCTCACATTTAAATGTACACATTTTAACAATTTTACCGTTTTCGTTCCGATTTTCGTTTCCGGTTTATTGTGAACCAGCCTTTAGTCATTCCTCAAATAATGTATTAAAACAAACTGCACTATTTAAGAGAACAAATAAAGAACTGTCCTTGAGCCACATACGAATATCAATTAACCGGTATACCGTCTTTAAGCACATAATAATATCCTGTAAATGTTATTTATCTATCTGTATGTAAGTAATGCCAAACTTGTATTGTTCACGAGTCTGCTTTGCGTCCCTGTCAAAGCTCAACTGAATGAGATTAATTTTAAAATATGTCGCAGACGCCGGAGTAGCTCAGGCGGTAGAGCATTTGCCTGCTGATCTGGAGTGCGCTCAGGCGCGGGTTCAATTCCAGGTTGAGCTGATTACCTGGTTGAGTTTTTCCCGATGTTTTCCCCAACCGTAAGGCGAATATCAGGCAATCTATGACGAATCCTCGGCCTCATCTCGCCAAATACCATCTCCCTATCACTAATTCCATCGACACTAAATAACCAGGTAAAAAATATATATGCAAGTCGCAACCTACAGACCGATTATTTAGTCCTGACAGCTCAGTGACGCGAAAGAGGGGAAGTAATAGGAGTAGTGGGAGGAGTTCCGGAATAGAGGTAAGGGCGAGCGGTCGATAAAGGAATGCAGTACAGCTTAACTGTACCACAGTCTAGTATATAGTCACGAAGCACAATACGTAGTAAATATGCATCCATAGATAGTTGCTAACCACTAGGATCGCTACTATTGCCTCATCACAGACAATGCGAAATAGTACCTGCACAGTCTATTTGTTCCTAGTACCCTCATAAACTCAAGCTTCGTGACTGTATATACTAGACTGTGACTGTACTGAAAACACAACGCTATAGCGCAAGCGTGACATCCGATCGCTCTGACTGCAGGCAACAGACTAACCTGAACACCCCTTGGCGTAACTTAATGGACTCGCCTGACCCAGGCGCACATTGCCGGCGATTGTCAGGACTAAATAATCGTACTGTACCATGGATTAAATAATAACTCTTCCAAGTACGTTATGTATATTTGTGGGCTCCCCTTGTGTATGTACTCACTTACATTGTTGGGTTTATCAGGTATGATGTAAGTATTTCCATGGCAACCAAAGCCGAATGACGTCAGTGTAATTTCCGTTCCACAAAATCATTCCTTTCTTTTTTTCTATTAGTGTAGGTCGAATATAGACGTTACACGCAAAAACGGGCCAAATATATGATAAGATAATCCATGTCCGGAGTATGAAGTTTAAGAGCAATAACATTTTATTGCTGTCGTGATGTAAATGCAGCTATGTGGAAGTCACGAGTGTAGATTTGAATCCCGCTTAAGGTATGTTTCTCCCATATCAGTGTAATGTTATCTACTGTCTTTTAGTGGGAACCTAGAAGTCCTGTCGTCTGGGCAATCATTGCGTATGCGTATGAACCACATAACCACGTATATATAGATACAATATCTGTACGGCTACACACGACTTCATTCCGTCTTCCAGGACGCAAATGCCTAGCTAGGAGATCCTGAAAATTCTTCACAACCATGTCACAATCCTTCATAGCTTGCTGTAGCTCTCCTCTTTTGTCTTTGAAGACATAATGACAAGAAATGAAGGCGTGGAGTCCTGATTAGGTAAAATTTCTGAAAGGGGCAAATAATTGAATTTCAATACAGATAGTCATGGATGGATACTGCAGGTAGTGCTATACCATTAAAATATGAATTTCGAAGGTAACTGGCCATTCATTTGCGCGGAAACTTAACAATCCAGAGGCAAATAAGAGTTCAAAATTCTGTAAGCAAAGCAACAAGCAACAAAAGAACTATAAAGGAGAGAGAAAATGAAAATGTAACTCGATTCACATTTCAATATTCCTCTTAGATTCAGAGTAACGAAAGAGTTAGAACAATCATATACCTGCTTGAACTTGGAGGAGCTTTAACATTTCCTTCCCAAGTTCATGTTTCATTATTCAGTTTCTTGTATCTTTGTAATTTGGATAACAGTCACTCTGTATAAAAGGATCAATCCACGCAATACCGAACAAAGAAAAACTCTACACATAAATAATTCTCGTCAGTTTTAATATAAAACATCGTGGAGTAAAGGTTAGCATCCCCGACCGTGAAACGAGCAATTCAAATCCTGGTTGGGACAAGTTACCCGATTGAGGTTTTTTCCGGGGTTTTCCCTCAACCCATTACGAGCAAATCGTACTCGCAGTAACTGGAAAATTGTGATTTATAAAGAAATGCTATTTCCTTGTAAAATACTGCTGTAAAAATATTTTATGCACAATCGTGTTTTTTTTCTGTTGTATTTACAGCTCTTGGTGTTAGGTCTTGAAAGTTAGAATTTCAGCATAGAAACTTGTTGCTAGGGAAACCATTCTTTATAACATAAAACTATCCTGAAATAGACCCATTACAGTGCACTTATTGTTACTAAGTTACCATTGCAGTATAGTTTTGCAAAGGTTTGGAATAATATTGCTCTGAATTTCCAATGCAAAATGTACTGAATTTGCAATACTAAAAATATCGTGCAAAAAATGTTGTACAATATATGTTTGTAAAGTGCATTACAAAATCTCGGAAACTGAGAAACTTGCTCTGCTCGTTTTTCAAACGTTTCCTCGATTTTGTAAAAAGCACTTCCCAATCTTGCACTGCAATACATAATTTATAAATAAGTACCTTTGGTAATTTACTATTTCATTATTATAATGTCATATCTTCAACTAGTAAATCAGCGGTTTTATTAATTTGGTTATTCGTTTTTGTACAGTAGTGGCAAAAAAAAAAAAACGGACCGACCCTTGTAGCTGATTTCATAACCTTGTTCACTCAGAGCACGAAAGACTGGTAACTAAGACTTTCGTGGTTCGAATCCTGCCTGGGAATGAAACTCTTTTTTGTTCCTTATTAAAATTTATTCCCAATACTTTTCGATTGCTGGTAAAATTCATGTTCTGGGAATAATAAGTTAATTAAGTAGTAAAATATCGCTGCAATCGAAAAGTATTGGGAATAAATTTGAATAAGGAACAAAAAAAGTTTCCTTCCCAGGCAGGATTCGAAACACGAAAGTCTTGGTTACCAGTCTATCGTTCTCTGGAGTGAACAAGGCTCTGAAATCAGCTACAAGGGTTGCCCGGTTTTTTTTTTTGCCACTACTGTACAATGTCATCTATTAAACAATTGGGGTGTCTTTGACATGTTGTTTGTTTAGTTAACTGTCCGAAGACAGGTCTGACCCTCACATATAACACAGCACTATTTACGAGGCGATTAGGACAGGAGATAGTGGGGTAGAGTGGCCAATTCCTTTCCCCCCTCCATGTTACTTAATTTTCATAATTACTTTTATTAATTAGTGCAAAAGAAGAAAAAATAAGTCATTTACATGGTGCAGATTAGTAATAACTATTTACACATACTGAAATGTAACAGTTGTTCTCCGCGCGCTATATGCTGGACGTTTAATAGCGTTTCTGGTGGTGTTCTTCTCTTTCATCTCAAGTGCGACTAATCGACGGTGATGAAACGGACGAGACACAGACACGAGCGATACGGTGCTTCACTCAATGGGCCGTAACGCGGTACTATCACAACACGCAATTCACAAGCCGTGGCACGCAGACCATAGCAGGTCTTTTAAAAACTGAATAAAGAGCAGAAATGATATTAACATATTTTTGTAATAACGGATATAGTTATTTTACAATTATTCAGAGAATTCGTATTTAAATCGAGGTTGCATATAAAAACCTAGAAATTTAAATATTAATCTTAATGGCAAATCAACTTCAAATTTCATGCAGTTTGTGGTGAACAAAAAGGGCATTTTGGGGGATTTTCGCGAGATACACCGGGGCTAGGTAATCTGAATTCCAAGTAGTTGTTTGCTTACACCCATATAACACCTTCCCTCCAGTTACTTTCATGGGTGCGTCTGAAGGAACGAAGAACAATACATTCACTGTCTCTTCTATTTAGAATCATGCATACTTCTACTCCGAATTATCTCTTATCGCGCTTTCAATTTCTTACAACTCTTCGAAACCGACATCAAGCACTTCTTTCTATCCCTCATCATAGAACGTCTTTATAATCACCTTCCTATACTGTAGAAATACCTCGCCTCTGGAATTCGCTACCTAATGACGTCAGGGACTGCCGGACTTTATCACAATTCTAAATTAAATTGGAAAATTTTGTCTTAGTTAATGTTTTTTAAGTATTGCTAGCAGTATTGATTTGTGTTTTTTCTTCTTTTTCTTTTTCAATCTAGATTAAAATTGCAAGTTTCTTGTTTATGTTAGTTAATTAGTTAGGATACAATTAATTATGATACTTAATCACTCATTCAAATTTTTTGTGACTACAACCTGTGTATATTTTTGTGTGGCTTTACTTTGTTTATAGTGCTTTTTCTCTCTCTCTTTATTTTTTGTGTAGCTTTATTTTGTATATAGTGTATTTTTTCTGTTTATTTCTATTATTGTATCTGTATTCCTGCTGTTGTGGAAGAGAAGGCCTGATGGCCTTAACTACACCAGAATAAATAAATAAATAAATAGATATAGGTAAACTGAGTTCCTAAGATCATACGGGTACAGGTAAACTGAGTCCCAGTATACCTGACAAAAATGTGTGAAGATAAATACTTAATTTATTATGCTGTTATAATTCTGTAATATATTTCAAAGTTAATAGTTGTCTTTGAAACATACATTGTACCAGATGCGCTCGTAATCCAGTGTAGGCCATCCATGTGTATAAGTGGCAATGTAGTATTCTACGTTGTCTTAGCTATGTCTCGTAATCCTATACTAAATGTAGTTTTAGGATTAGAAAGAGATCAGATATGATATACGCCAAGGACTATTTTGAACTATAGAGTCGAGAAAGAAGAAATGTTCTCATTTCCACAGTCACATTCCAATGCTTAATGAACTAAGTGTATGACTTTTACGAGTATCCCGGGCTGTACAGCAGAGGAAGAAAGAATAAAAGAAACATCTGAAAATCGACAGTCGTAATATACATGTGAAGTCCAAATACGTTATGCGCCGCAGTACGCCGATGGCCGCATCTAGACTACAGAACTCTCACCACTATTCCAGAGCCTTTTATCTTTTATAAATCCGCCATCACAAACTATACCATAATTATTCCTCTAATTAGGAGAGACAATTGCAGCTGTCTTTCTGGACGTCGAGGAGCAGACAGTGGAAAGTTGTCGACTCACTTTGGGAAAAATCCTCCTTAAGAAAGGTTAAGAACAAAATGAACATGACTCAGGGGTCGAAGTGAAAGCAACGTAGTCAGGATGAATGCTGTGATCAAGATCCTGCATTCTCAGAAATAGAGAGGCGACAGCAGCACCAATAAACTGGCTCTGCCTTACACTCGTAACGTGGTAGAATGAAGTTCAAGCTTCAAACCTAAGATCGCACTGCTATTTCCCAAATTATAGCTTGTTGGTATCGTTTGTGTACGTGTGTGGGGCTATTTTGTTTTCAAATTATTTATTCTTTAAAAATAAGGAAGTCATCAGCGTAGCTGAGTCTGCTGATCCGAAGATGCACTCGAGCGTGGGTTCGATTCCTGTTTGGGCTGATTACCCGGTTGGGCTTTTCCCCAAGTTTTTCCAAACCGTAAAGCGAATGTTAGGTAATCTATGGCAAATCCTGGACCTCATCGCGCCAAATACCATCTCGCTATTGCAAATTCCATGGTAAATAACCTAGTAGTTGATACAATGTCGTTAAATATCCAACTAAAAATCAACAAGAAATAGATTTCAACTTTTATTAATTAAAAAACTGTAGGCCTATTTAACTATATTTCCGAATAAAAAAATGTTCAGTAAAATTAACTATAAATGGTTTCGATTACATTCTACAATGAGTCCACATGCAATAACGAGTAACACCGGGCATATATCTATACTAATAATAAATCTGTAGCCGAAATTTTTCCGGTAATTTTCGATTTTCCAAAAGTAATTGGTCCTAACATATATAATTAATCACACTGAAACCGAAAATAGCTTTTTTGAAATGTTGTCTGTCTGTCTGGATGTTTGTTACCTTTTCACGCGATAATGGCTGAATCGATTTATATGAAAATTGTAATATAAATTAAGTTCGTTGTAACTTAGATTTTAGGCTATATGGCATTCAAAATACTTTATTTGAAAGGGGGGTTATAAGGGGCCTGAATTAAATAAATCGAAATATCTCGCTTATTATTGATTTTTGTGAAAAATGTTACATAACAAAAGTTTCTTCAAAATAATTTCCTATAAGTTTTATTCCTTGAAAAATTTTGATAGGACTGATATTTAATGAGATACATGAGTTTTAAAATTAAAATAACTGCCATCTAAGGCCGTGTAATGAATTAAAAAACAAATGACTTCGTCTATAAGGGGCCTTGGACAGCAACAATCGAAAGCTATGAAAGATAGCCTACAGAAAATGTTTCTGTGTTCTTAAGCTAAATTAACCGATTTGTATAATTAATTATTAATTCACCATTGGAAAGCGTAGTTTCTCTAGATGGACATAATGCTATAATGTTATTACAGTAACTTCTGAGTGAATCGAGGACAGGTAAGATTAAAATATATTCTTATGCACAGAAAAAACTTCTGTACATTCGTTGCCTGTATTCCCTAAAATAATTTTTATGACCAAATGAGTGGTATCTAGATCAAAATGATCGCATTTTAATTATGCAAATACAATTTAAATTAAGTAACATAATAAACGATTTATCCTTCTATCAAACACGAATGTTCCCTGGATCAAATGTCCTATTTTAATTATGTAATTACTTTATATTTATTTCTAACGGGTGCAGTGGAGCGCACGGGTACGGCTAGTTTTAAATAAAATAAAATAAAACGTATTGAAGGAAGATTTGAGGTTCAATTAGGCCTATACATTAAAAATTCTATACAAATTCGTTTTTTAAATAGCTTTTTGATACCATGCCTTTTTACGCTTGTTCCTGATCACCATCCTCGAGTTCGATGTACAATTTAATTTTATAACTTATTGCCCGAAGATACATATCAACATTATTGTTACATAATAACTAAAGGGTTCAGAGCCATAGTGGGCCAAGCGCCATTTATTAAAAACGGAGAAAGCAAGGGTTAAAGTTAAGTGAATACCATAGTTTAATGAAGATTGACATATCATTTAGTTTTAATGTCTATACTTTATATTGCTTGCTATATGTTTCCATTGAATTATGGTAATAACTTCATTTTAACCCTTGCTTTCTATAGTTTTAGTATATGGCGCTGGCCACTATCGATCAACAATTTATTCTCAATTTTCCTTTGATTCAGAACGTAGAGTACTTTATGTTTGTATGGCTCCTACTCAGCTGGACCAGCAAAACTTCATTATCTCCTTGGTTTTTTTAATGCCTTCTAAAAATTCCAAATAGATGCATGATGTGTCACTATTATTCGACATTCTTGAAGGTTCTTGGAGGTCTGTATTTGTTTTAAGTTCGATTCACAGCACACAACAGTGTATTCCTTTCTCGTAATCCTAAAAGCACCTCTTCATCTGTTATTTCAGAAAATTAATCTCGTTTAACAAAAGTGGGAGGAATGAATGAGTTCTCGCCTTTCTTTTAATAGCAGATAATGTTGATTTCTGTTAACTTCTCATGGTTTTGCAACGTGAGTGTGAACGTCTTAATAACAATAATATTGTTTTAGATATTGTGATTCGTTACACATCTGGTATTGGAAATGTCACGTTATTCACAGCGCCTGTAAGTCCTGTTATCAACTTTGCTGTGAGAGTGGAAGTGATACAAATAATTCTTCACTACAATCAGACTTTTTCCACGCGTGCTTTTTAGTATAGCTACGAGATGCCATTTCAATGATTTGTCTGTCAACTTTGAAAATCTGCGAAACTTATTCTATTACCATGAAATTATCTGCATGAAGAATTCCACTTCCTTGGTGGAAACGTAATAAGAAATTATATAATCATTGTGTGTTGTGAACATTACTTAGATATTATTAAAATATGTAAGATGAATATGAATTTAAAGTTGGACTATTTGTATTGGTGGACGAAACGTCAGTGACGGTCTTTTGCTTTATGGACGAATTGTCTTTTGACAAACGGAAGAAAAATTTTTTGGGTCAAAATTTTGTGAACGAAGTTGTCTAACGGATGGTTTTCAAAATGGGTGAAATACCTGTGGACTTAATTCCGTGGACGAATAGTCAGCGGACATATGAATGTGGACGAAATGTCTGAAGGACAAAATTGATTGGACATAGCCTACAGTCCTGGAAGAAAATTACGAGTGTCACTCCAAAAGTAATGCACAACTTTTTTTTTAAATTTTTTTATTCTACACCTTTGCAATTTATGGAGGTCATAGATACATCTTTCTCGTTTGTATTTAAATTTAAGTCGCTCCCGTGAGTGGCGCCATGATAGCACTCCAAGATGGCTGCAGTAATTGACATTCGTCAGAAGCAACATGCTGTTATCGAGTTCCTGTGCTGTGAGAACGAGACATTCACAAGAGGTTGAAAAAGGTGTATGGAGATACAGCTGTCGATCGCAGTGCGATTAGTCGGTGGGCAAGCAGATTATCTGGTGAAAGAGGGCACGCCAATATTCGGGATACTCTTCGCAGCGGCAGACCCTGCACTGCACGAAGTCCTGACAATGTGCAGCGTGTTAACAACATGATTGTAGCTGACAAACGCGTAAAAGTGAAAGAATTGTCACTCTTAGTGACATATCAGTCACAAGATCACAGACCAGATCAGAAAACTTGGATAGACAACACTGAAACATCCGCCTTACAGTCATGATCTGGCACCATGCGATTACCATCTCTTTAATAAATTGAAGGAATCCTTTCCTTATAGTTTGTACCTATAATGAATATCCAGCATAAAACTCCGCAGAAAAAAGAACTGCGATTTAAAAGTTAATTCAGATTAAAATCGTGTTTGCAGAGATGGCCGTGGGCAGGTTGCCGTCACTATGACAACATACGCGACAAAACCGCAACCCCACTCGGCGTTACTCAATGTCATTACATTCTAATTTCGCCGCGGCTCTTCCACTGAATAACTGGCCTATCCATCATGTCATTCCCAGGAACTCTCCAAATGGGCCGTGATATTGCATTACACAGAAACTTCTATCATTTATCTACAACAACAAATCCCGCATGCCTTCGACGGATGCACCACTTTTTATGAGGAAATGAATGCATGACGATAACGTCATATCCCTTCAGCTCATTTACCACAGAGAGATAATAATAATAATCCACTAACGTAAGGCCTTACTGTGCTCAGGATAAAAATGCTGCATTCCTACATCTCATACAGACTTCGCCAAATAAATGTAACTCTTCGTTCTGTAATAGTAATATACGTTACAAGAGCGGTATGTTGACGTTTTCATGTTCGAGGAAAAGATTGAAAAAGCGAAACGTAGTTGAGCTTTTTTAATTTCCGAGAACATGAAAACAAACATACCGCTCGTGTATCGTACATTATTTTGTGCGAAGATCGTTTATTATATACCTGAAAGACGAATTTCTAATTAGTTGCAATGAAATCTCCATCTTGGTTTCTGTTTAATGACGCCAACTTCGGAACACCAATATATCTTTCTTCAACATTGTTGCTGTAAAATGTTTTCTGTGTTTACTATACTCCAGCAGGCCGTGATATACGTCTGTCTTTTTTTCCCCCCAGTATATAAATGCGAACTTAAAACAAACTGTAAGGTTATGTAATGATTTATTTTTCATTTTAATATTTTAACAATATTATTTATATAACATATTGCAGTAATAACATCGGCATCTGGAATCTCGTTGATTTTTTCACGGCTTCCTTAATGTTACTTGTATCAGGAATGCAATAAGTTTCGTGGAGTAGTAGACTTTACTTAATTTTTGCAAATATTTAAAAACAATAATTAACATTGCAATTTAGGTGAAATTGCAGTGGTAAGTTTCCAATTTATAATTATTACCAAGTTAAACGTCTCTAAAAATAATATGTTAAAAGCCTAAAGCAGTAAAATGAATGTCGCTCTTAAGCGGTAAGAGGGAAATTGTTGTGTGTGTTACGTTGGGAATACTGAATGTGGTATTTCACACTTACCGCGTATTGGTTCTGTGCGGAAAACAAGCAAATACGCACGATCTCGCACAAAGGAATTTTTTATAATGTTACATTTGTTCGGATCAAATTTCTGCACATTTAAAGGACAAAACTGAAATTCTTTCAATCATTTATCATCATAATACACTGCTCTCTTAAATTGACCACCATATTGCGAATTAAATCAACGACTTTCCTAAAACGCGCTATGAAATATTTCATATAAAACAATTTTATCTCGAAAAGGAAGCAAAAACGAGCAAAATTGTGTTTAACTCTTTTTGTTTGAAATATGTCAAAGAATAACCCCCTGAAATTAATAACAATTACATCGGCTTGGGTAGCGTAGTCGTTATAGCGCTGGCCTTCTGTGATCGAGGTTGCGGTTCGATCCAGGCCCAGGTCCATGGCATTTAAGTGTGCTTAAATGCGACAGATTCATGTCAGTAGATTTACTGCCATTTCAACAATTCCTGCGGGACAAAATTCCGGCACACCGGTGATGATGATATAACCTCAGCAGTTGCTAGCGTCGTTAAATAAACCATATTTTTTTTATCATTACAAGGAAAAATTGTTCCGGGTATCGATCCCGGGACCCTTCGCTTTTTTTTTTGTGACGGTGCCATGTATAGTTCCTGGGGTAGCTCACAAGCAAACGTTCTGATGGGGGCAGATAAAAAAAGTTTTTTTTTTTCTTCCACTATGTTAATAATGTCAAAAGAAGTGCTTATACAAGTTTTGGCCACTCGACCGCAATTACGAGGGCCGTAAGAAATAAGTTCGCCAGGGGCCCCTAACAGAAAAAAAAACACAATTTCATTGGACAAATTTATTGGAACGGACACAGCAATTGTTGAGCTATTTTTCAACATATTTTCCATCGGAATTGAGACATTTCTCATGCCATGGAATCGACAGAGAGAGGTGCAGACGCAGTCAAGCGCTGGTTCCGATCTGAGGCGGCTGACTTCTACGACACAAGAATTGATCCTATGGTATGACAAATGTCTCAATTCCAGTGGGGGATATGTTGACAAATAGCGCAACAATTGCTGTATCTATTTCAATAAATACTTCTATGCAATTGTGCTTTTTTCTATACACGGCCCCAGGGAATATCACTTTCAGGACCCACTCGTAATTGCGGTCGAGTGGCCAAAATTTGTATAAGCACTTCGACATTATTAACATGGTGGAAGAAAAAAATTTAACTTTTTTATCTGTCCCCATCAGAACGTTTGCTTGTCAGTCGGGAGAGCATTCGTGCGCTAAGCGAGGGGTCCCGGGATTGATACCCGGCTCCGGAACAATTTTTCCTTGAAATTATTCAAACCTGCTTTAAAGGGAGCTACTACCTGAAAGCCAGATTTGCATCATAATTTTTTTAATAACGTTACTTACGGTTCACTCTGTACTGATGCCCTTTTCTGAATTTGAATAATTTCCTTTGGTGAATAGTAATGATATTGGTACTCGCAATTATTTAACGTTCTCTTTCAACTATGAAATTATGAGATAATTGTATGGTCACAATGAAGAAAAGAGAACAGCTCAAGAAGTCTACGTTAAGGAAAACTGTCCACAGACGTGTTGGTCAAAAATCAACATAGGATACGGTAGGAATCGATCCCCTGTACCCTGACAATATGCTGTGCTGCGAGTAGAATTTTCTTCGGCTAAATACAGTTAGTAACGATCAGTTAGTATCCAGTAGGAAACTCAGGTTCTCTTACGGTTGGTTCTCGACTATGAACCGAGAAACTATATTTTCGTGTTTCGTTAAGATAAACACGCAGGTGAGAATTGGCCTATGTAATCGTTTTTATTAGCTTGCCTTGCATGACGAGACAAAAGTGTGAAACTACTAGTAAAGGTCAAATATGACAAGTGGAAAACTTAGAATTTGTGGAACGCCTACGAGCATAACTGAGGTGGACAAAAAATGTTTATTCACGCAAATGACAACACGCAGAATAATGATTCACAAACGTTTCCATAAAATATAGGGTAAAGGTTGGTAATACTATGATACGAGTAATATTGTGATAGTTCTTTTCGAGAATTTATTACAATTTTACTGAGCGAGAGAAGAACCGGTTTTATGCAGAAACTTGTCCATAAATATATTCCTTTAACCCTTAAATTGACGAAGTATCCTATAGGATACAACAGGTTAATAGGCTATATGCTACAAACTAGTTCGATTAATTAAAATGTGTCTTAGTGAAACTTACAGCAGAGTCCGTATAGGCCAGTTTCTACCTGATGCTTTTCAAATTCACTGCGGGCTAAAGCAGGGAGATGCACTATCACCTTTACTTTTTAATTTCGCTATAGAGTATGCCATTAGGAACGTTCAGGATAACACAGAGGGTTTGGAATTGAACGAATTACATCAGCTTCTTGTCTATGCGGATGACGTGAATATGTTAGGAGAAAATCCACAAACGATTAGGGAAAACGCGGAAATTCTACTTGAAGCAAGTAAAACGATAGGGTTGGAAGTAAATCCCGAAAAGACAAAGTATATGATTATGTCTCGTGACCAGAAATGGAACTATACAAATTGGAGACTTAGCCTTCGAAGAGGTGGAAAAATTCAAATATCTTGGAGCAACAGTAACAAATATAAATTAAACGCAGAATAAATATGGGAAATGCGTGTTATTATTCGGTTGAGAAGCTCTTATCATCCAGTCTACTGTCAAAAAATCTGAAAGTTTGAATTTATAAAACAGTTATATTACCGATTGTTCTGTATGGCTGTGAAACTTGGACTCTCACTTTGAGAGAGGAACAGAGATTAAGGGTGTTTGAGAATAAAGTTCTTAGGAAAATATTTGGGGCTAAGAGGGATGAAGTTACAGGAGAATGGAGAAAGTTACACAACGCAGAACTGCACGCATTGTATTCTTCACCTGACATAATTAGGAACATTACATCCAGACGTTTGAGATGGGTAGGGCATGTAGCACGTATGGGCGAATCCAGAAATGCATATAGAGTGTTAGCTGGGAGGCCGAAGGGAAAAAGACCTTTGAGGAGGCCGAGACGTAGGTGGGAAGAAAATATTAAAATGGTTTTGAGGGAGGTGGGATATGATGGTAGAGACTGGATTAATCTTGCTCAGGATAGGGACCAATGGGCGGGCTTATGTGAGGGCGGCAATGAACCTCCGGGTTCCTTAAAAGCCAGTAAGTAAGTATGCTATAATTTTAATAGAATAGAAAAAAAATGGTAGGAAAATTAAAATTTCACAATACTATAATATTGTACAACATATAAAATATGGACATTGCTATTGTTGTTTTCTATACGGTCCGACAAGGTTTAATAAACTAGTGTGAGAAATGAAGCTTTGCCAATTTAAGGTTTAATAGCCTACGCTGATCCTAAAAACCTATCTTCCTCTCGCTCACTAAAATTTTAATACATTCTCAAAAAGAACTATCACAATATTATCAACCTTTACTCTACCATTTTTCAATATCAAGGGATATTATACAACACTGATGTCATTTAGAATCAAAGCACAATTAGGCTTATACTGTGTGCATGTGATGGATTTTGAAACAGTCACCAGTAATATACTTGATTTCCACAACTAACGTCACGCAACAAAATTATCGAGTCGGAATACTTTAAAACTCGAGATAAAGCGTTATTTTAAATGTTATGTTTTATTTAACGAGAAATGAGTCAGCATCGCCCGGTATTTGTAAGTTCTTTTCATGCAGTGAATCAGACAGGCTGTCGCATTTCGCACAGTGCCTATAAACCAGCTATGGGGACTATCAGCAAAGTAGGGAGGGAACGTTCCTACCCACCCCACATTCGTTTGATTGACAGGCGAGGGGTAAAGCAGTTGTTTTGCTAAGGCAAGTGCAGTGGTGGATTCGACACACCTTGCGCATCGGTAATTTCTCCGCTCTTATTTCTTGTTTGAAAATCTTTATAGTCTTTTGTTTATATGAATACAAGTGTCATACAATAATTATTACAGTCACCTACTGTGATTAGGCAAATTATATATTCTTCACTTGTATAACCATTCCTTTATCTTGTGCAAGAAAAATTCCTGAACTGCCTTGCGATCGACATAATAAATTGTTTCTTTTTTTAAAACAATAAAGAAAAAAGCAAAGCTCCATTAGTCATTTAATTGTACAATATATTAAACAATATAATAATCAACATAAGTTGTTTCTCGTTTTTAAAACCTATAAAGTGGTGGTAACTAAATTTCTCCGCTCTTATTTCTTGTTTGTCATTTAGTCTTTTGAAAACATATTAAACACAATATAATAATCAACTGTGATAATCAATTATTTCTTTTTTAAAACACTAAAGACATAATAAATTATTTCTTTTTTAAATAAGCTCCATTGTCATTTAACTTGAAAACATATTAAACAAAATATATGAGGTATGAATGAACCGAAATAGGCTAAATTAATGCATGTCTGTGATCCTAAACCTGGAGATACTTTGGTCATATTCATTTTGAAAAGAAAAACTGCTCACAACAGTAAGTTGTGCCAAACATAAATACAATACGCATTGCAAAAGTGCGCAGATTATGGAATTGCTCCTCTGGTAGGTATTTAAGGAAATCTAATATATTGTAAATTTTATTAGTAACAACAATGTAATGTATTCGTCACAACAATAATTCCTTTCTACAATTCGCCTTAAACGCTCTCATCAACAATTGGATTTTCACTCAACACAATATTCGTTATAAAACTCCACCGACGACAATGACAATTTACTTGGACTAGTACGAACAACAATGAAATGTTAATCTTAACTAATATTTACAAAGCACTATTTACAGATCAGAACTATCAGTTCTCAGTTCACAGTTCTTCTATCTCAGTCACTCGAGTTCACAGTATCTCGAACCACAGACCTTCAGAGACAGTTCACTGTACTCGAACTCGGGTCCCTCCAACTGCGGTCCACTGCACTCGAACTCAGGTCCCTCCAACTGCGGTCCACTGCACTCGAACTCAGGCCTTCGGATGCTGACGCAGATGCGGACGCACACTCGAGTCGAACTCCGGCATACAAGTCTGGCTTGCTTGCTCTGGCTTACTCACTGACTGGCTGACTAATCAACTGAAAAACTGCTGTCGTTCCTTCGCGACCGTAATTTATAACCACTGCGACGTAGCCTCGAAAATTCGCGAGTCTTCCACTTCGACGGATTTCTCGGCCTCTCTAGGCAAGCAGAAGATGCGCGCGCAAACTCTCTCCACTCTCTCGCCGCGTTGGCCCCTTTCCCCTCTCAGCCGCGCGCCATTCCAAAGTGCTCCGCGCGATCTTCTCTCGCGGGATGCTGGTCGTGAGTTCGAATCTCACGTCGCTGTCACAATATTTTTTCTAAACACTTTAGTGGCGTGCTCTTTTGCATCTCTATAGTGGCTCTGCTGCTTGGGTAAATACAAATGGATTGTTGAACAGACACATCTCCTTGTCCATTGCAGTTACTTCTGAAGATCTTTCTTGGAAAGAGAACGCACGAAGTAGGCCTAATATGCACTCAAAGTTTTAAATAAGTAAGTTCAGTTTCTGATAGGTACTTAATAAAATAATAGGTAACTAAATCCTGAAAATACCATAAACATATCTTGTTTTGTATATTTTCACAAATATTACGAAAAATAGTTTTTAAAATTGTAAATAAATACTTGTAAGCTCACCAAAGTCCGATTTATGCTTCCGATCAAAGTGGCGTTTAATATTGAAGCGTTTTATATGCGCGATTTTAAACCCACATATTAAGCAGCAGACATGTTTCTTTTTGTAAGTAATAAAAAACTCCTTCTGCCACTCTTCCTGAAACTGACGTCCCGAGATCCAAGCCATACCCGCCACTGAATGAAGCGTGTCTACGAAGCACCAGGCGGAGGAGAGGGTCGGTGGAGTGAAGTAAGGAGGCTTTGAGTGCAGTGGCCCTTCGGAGCCATTTTTCCCCATGATTGCTATAAACAATGTGAATAATCCTAGTATTCTGTGAATCGTTTTGAAACACTTCATGATGAACATGACTTTATCACCATTATGGCTTTTACATTATATATATAGGTTACAGCAAACATTTCAAAACCCTAACATTATCGGAGACATAACGTGCAGAAAAATTTTACAGCCATTTGAAAAGTCTGTGCGCAGTCAATTTTAGGGGGGACGAGGAAGCTTTTTATTCACATGAGCAGATAAGAAAAGTTTTAAGCTAAATTCTCACACACAAGTAATCAATAAAACGTAACATTGTAAACTGTAAATTTTCATATCTTCTTAAGTGACAACTTTGTACTTTTATAACCAGTGTGTTCCTCAGATTTATAATATTCATCATTACAAAAATTAAGTGTATATCAAATTCAAAATGATTAATTTCATATTCTCAAAAACGGTAGCTTCATAATTTTATAATCAAAACATTTTCTAAACTGAAAAGATTTGCTTCATTATTACTGCATTATACAATATAAATGGTTTATTTTCAACTTTTCGGACTATTTTACCTGTTACGTATTCTTGTGAAACTTGGACTCTCACTTTGAGAGAGGAACAGAGGTTAAGGGTATTCGAAAATAATATGCTTACGAGAAAAAATTAGCCTATTTGGATCTAAGAGGGAAGGAGTTGCAGGAGAATGGAGAAAGCTACATAACGCAGAACTGCATGCATTGTTTTCTTCACCTAACATAACTAGAAACATTAAATCAGACGTTTAATATGGGCGGTACATGTAGGACGTATGGGTGAATCCAGAAATGTACATAGATTGTTAGTTTGGAGACTTGAGGCAGAAAGAGATCTTTGGGAAGCGAGACGGAAGGATAATATTAAAATGGTTTGAGGGAGGTGGGATATGATGCTAGGGACTGGATTAATCTTGCTCAGGATAGGGACCGATGACGGGCTTATATGAGGGAGGAAATGAATCTCCGGGTTCTCTAAAAGCCATTTGTAAATTAATAATAATGATACTTACTTACTGGCTTTTAAGGAACCGCAGGTTCATTGCCGCCCTCACATAAGCCCGCCATTGGTCCCTATCCTGAGCAAGATTAATCCATTCTCTATCATCATATCCCACCTCCTTCAAATCCATTTTAATATTATCTTCCCATCTACGTCTCGGCATCCCTAAAGGTCTTTTTCCCTCCGGCCTCCCAACTAACACTCTATATGCATTTCTAGGTGTTAGTACGTGCTACATGCCCTGCCCATCTCAAACGTCTGGACTAATTATGTCAAGTGAAGAATACAATGCGTGCAGTTCTGTGTTGTGTAACTTTCTCCTGTAACTTCATCCCTCTTAGCCCAAAATATTTTCCTAAGCACCTTATTCTCAAACACCCTTAACCTACGTTCCTCTCTCAAAGTGAGAGTCTAAGTTTCACAACCTTACAGAACAATCGGTAATATAAACTGTTTTATAAATTCTAACTTTCAGATTTTTGACAGTAGACTGGATGATAAAAGCTTCTCAACCGAATAATAACAGGCATTTCCTATATTTATTTTACGTTTAATTTCCTCCGGAGTATCATTTATATTTGTTACTGTTGCTCCCAGATATTTTAACTTCTCCACCTCTTCAAAAGATAAATTTCCAATTTTTATATTTCCATTTCGTACAATATTCTCGTCATGAGACATAATCATATACTTTGTCTTTTCGGGATTTACTTCCAAACCTATCTCTTTACTTGCTTCAAGTAAAATTCCCGTGTTTTCCCTAATCGTTTGTGGATTTTCTCCTAACATATTCACGTCATCCGCATAGACAAGCAGCTGATGTAACCCGTTCAATTCCAAACCCTTTTTGTTATCCTGAACTTTCCAAATGGCATACTCTAGAGAAAATTTAAAAAGTAAAGGTGATAGTGTATCTCTCTTTAACCCGCAGTGAATTGGAAACTCAACAGAAACTGGCCATACGGACTTGTACGTTTCACTGAGACACATTTTAATTAATCGAAAGTTCCTTGGGAATACCAAATTCAATAAGAATATCATATAAAACTTCTCTCTTAACCGACTTATATGCCTTTTAATAATAATAGTAATAATAATAATAATAATAATAATAATAATAATAATAATAATAAATGATTAGAAAAGCGAGTGCTCAAAGGAAACATGACACAAAATCGCTGTCTCAGCTGTATGCCACAGACAGCAAATAACTCTCCCTTTTATACATTTGGGATATATTTAACGTTAAATTTTCGTTGACTGGTGTAAACTACGATCCTCTGCTATTGTTCGGTAGACAGCGCGTGTCAAAACGTCCGTGGATCGATTCCCGGCGTGAACAGATTTTTCTCCATTCCACGGGACTGGCTGTTTGTCCCTTGCCCTTTACTTGTCTTGTGATGCCTGTGCGGTAGCTCTGCATCGTGCTAACTGCACTGTCATGGAGTCCCACCATTAGAGTAGACGCGGAGACTTTCGAAAATATGAAAACTGAGAATTTACGAAAAGCTTTAGACCAATTTCTATAAAGAACATTTATCTAACAACGTTGAAAAATATACATACCTAAGGAAACTTCAAATGCAAAATGCTAGTAGAACTTTTCAATAAATGAATACGACCAAGACAGGCTACTGAAACGAGGTTCTTGAAAGTTGCTATATCAGATAAATGACAGTCTAAATATTGCTCAGCGTAAGAGGGCACTGCATTGCAATCTTGTGTATTAATCGCAGCTTTGTGGAATAACCATGAAACCACAACTTAAGAGATAATGAAGGGAAACCGTAATGGCACCATGGTATGTAACCTACTTACATTACCGAGGAATTAAAAGCGCTCGAGTGGAAACGAGCACTCAAATCAGTTCTATAATTAGCATCTGACGCAGCGCATATATTGAGAAAATAACACTAAACCGAAGAAAAACAACGATGACGCAACATGTAGTTAGAAAATTCTGTGCGAAGCCAGTTACTTGAAATAATTATAAAACAACAGATTCAACCTCATGTATCTCTCTTACCGTATTCATCTTGTTCTTTCTGTCGAAAATTCTTTGGGGAAAAAGTGATATAAAATATTATTATTATTATTATTATTATTATTATTATTATTATTATTATTATTACTATTATTACTTGGTTATTTAACGACGCTGTTACAACTATGAGATTATTTAACGTCGATCGGATTGGTGATAGCGAGATGGTATTTGGCGAGATGAGGCCGAATATTCGGCATAGATTACCTGACATTCGCCTTACCGTTGAGGAAAACATCGGGGAAAAATCCAACCAGGTAATCAGCCCAAGCGCGAATCGAACCCACGCCAGACCGCAACTCCGGATCGGCAGAAAAGAGCCTTAGTCGACTGAGCTACGCCGGAGGCTATTATTATTATTATTATTATTATTATTATTATTATTATTATTATTATTACATTAAATATAAAAAATACAAATAAAAAGTAGCATAAATGTAACAAACAGTAAAAAGAAGAAAGAAACAAAAATGAATGGAAAAAATAAAAAATGGATAAAGAAAAAAGAACGTAAGAAAGTAAATAAAGGAACGGTGAGAATGAAAAGGTAAAGAAAAGAAAGGAACAGAGAAAAGGAAACGAAGAGACAAAGAAAAGAGCGTCGATATATTGTATTATGAATTCTAAATGAGGCAGTAGAGCAAGTGGACAGCTTCAAATACTTGGGGTATATAAGCAGTAACATGAGCTGCTGCCAGGAAGTCAAAATGAGGATAGCAGTGGTCAATGAAGCTTTTAATACAAAAAGTATAATCCTCTGCGGACCTCTGGAAAAAGAACTAAGAAAGAGACTTATGAAGTGCTTTGTGTGGAGTGTGGCATTGTATGGGGCAGAAACATGAACATTACGACGAAGTGAAAAGAAGCGAATAGAAGCATTTGAACTGTGGATATGGAGAAGAATGGAACGTGTTAAGTGGACAGATAGAATAAGAAATAAGCTGTGTTGGAAAGAGTGGGTGAAGAAAGAATTATGCTGAAACTGATCAGGAAGAGGAAAAGGAAAACACTGGCTGAGAAGAAACTGCCTAATGAAGGATGCACTAGAAGGAATGGTGAACGGGAGAAGAGTTCGGGATAAGAGAAGATATCAGATGTTAGACGACATTAAGATATATGGATCATATAAGGAAACAAACAGGAAGGCAGAAAATAGGAAAGACTGGAGAAAGCTGGGTTTGCAGTGAAAGTCCTGCCCTTGGTCAGAACACTAAATGAATGAATGATAAAATATGGAGAGAAAGGGAAAAATTTTAATAAATTAAATAAAAGGAAGAAAGAGAAAATCAGAAAGAGAATTAACATGGAAGAAGAAAAGAAAAATGTAGGACAGAAAGAAGGAGAAAGAAAGAAAAAGTAAAACAAAGAATGAGAGGAAAAGAAAGATGGAGAATAAGGACAGAAGAGAAAAGGATAAATATAAAGTGATGTGATTAAAAATCCAAATCTAAGTTCTGTTCTATCGTGAACAACGTGTTTTATGCAAATTAAAACGAAGTACAAACATCCAACGACGCAAATTAGTATTAAAATGAAGCTCTAATGTAGACAAACTACATACTGTCTTCTAACCATAACCTCACAACGAAATCCAAAAAAATGTTGCAGTGAAGTATTGAAAAATGTAACTAAAATATCTCCGCGATGGACTGAACCCCAAGAAGCCACAACCGCCAGCACCCACACATCCCACAACGGCGGCAGGAAAAGTCAATGTAAAACCCTCTTATGGTCAGAACTAGATGCCCTTGTGAATCACAAGATAGGCTGCATTCCAAAGGGTTCAGCATGAATCATCATTGAAACACGAACAATCTAAGTAAACACATTCAATACCTCATTACAGAGAAATTCCCTATACTTCTTCCTGTACCTAATCAATCCTGGACAACAGCTAAGAAGTCGATTTTAAGTTGAAGTCACGGTCACAAGCTCGAATCCCGTTTAGAGTATACAGATGTTTGTCCAGTGATGTTTTTGGGGAAGATACGCTATTGCGTTGATTACAATAATACGCGGATAAGCCTATCAAATATTTGATCTAGAGAAAAAATCCAGTAAAGACTTGAGCCAAAGTTTCCACTGTTTTACTGATTCCAAATTAACATGACACGTTAATTTAAAATACAATCATTTAATATCAATTTCTTCTTCTTCAAGCGCTACAACTGTGGCTTTCAATTAAATTTCTTAAACAACTACATAGGCCTACAAATTTTTTTCATTAGACATGGGCCACGGGACAGAAATATTATTTTGTACTCAAATGTCTGAGAAAAAAAATTGTTTCCGTTTTAGATTAATTGCAGTACAGAAAATGTTTTTCGTAATGCTAAATACGAGTATGTGTTTACAGTAACTTTGTATTCTGTAATAACTTTACTTACTTAAGGCTTTTAAGGAACCCGGAGGTTCATTGCCGCCCTCACGTTAGCCCACCAGCGGTCTCTATCCTAAGCAAGATTAATCCAGTCCCTACCATCATATCCCACCTCCCTCAAATCATTTTAACATTACCCTCCCAAAGGTCTTTTTTCCTCCGGCCTCCCAACTAACACTCTATATGCACTTCTGGATTCACCCATACGTGCTACAGCACATCTCAAACAGTAGCGGCTCGCCGTAAAAAATATAGGTGAAGTGCTGTTCACACCAGTGGCGTAGCGTCAATGTAAGCTAAAAAGCTCAGCTTCCCCAGTTAATAATAATTTCATAATAAACCTGCAGTTTATGGAGAAAATTATTTATTAATTTTAATAGAATTTATATTTACGCGTTAAATATTGTGATGCGGCAGCTCAGGATTATTTGTGATGCAGCAGTAAACAAGAAGCCTGCACACACCAGCTTCCAAGCAGACCGGTTTCTTCTGTGTAATCCACCCCGCAGATTTTCCATCCCTTTTAAACTACCGTAGTCGCAAGGCTCGAAAAGAAGCTAGCTTTAACATTTAAAATAAGTAGTTTCCGAGTTATCCCTTTTCGTCAGATGTGTTCAGTTGAAGTGTTAGTGTGCATTGTGGCTGATATAATAAATAATGAGCGAAATAACAGTTCCTGACACTAATTTACTTGAATTTTTTAGGAAAATTGTATTATCAAGACTGACTTACGAACAAAAGTGTGATTTAAAAAACAAATGACCGACTCCCTTGCTGTCAATGCATACTTACGTAATGATACTAATATTGTGATTTCTCTAAGTATGACAGGGAGTGAGCTAATGTTATACGTATACGTGTCTATTTGTTAGAGATATGTGTAAACCGTGAAATCATATTTTACTACGTATCATTTGAGGTCATGCCTTATTGGTGTTACTTACGATGTTCCAACCAATCTTCGACTGCTGACTTGAAATTGACTACTATTTATTTTAAGACTGTATTTTTGAAATACGTTTTCTCATATTGCATGAAAGACAACTTGAGTTAGCTTCCCCTGCTCAAAATGCATGAACAGTTTACCAATAAATGAGTAGGCCTACTATTCGTAAACTACGTACAATTTTAATAGTTCTAGCACACATGTAAACAGAAAAATTAATTTATTTCAGGATTCCCAATTTCTTGCATACCGAGTCACTATCCTATATTTTAAAGCAGCAAACCTGTCGATGATGTCTGAGTTTAACTGAGGGTGGACAGTATATCTCTATGCAAAGCTATGGGGCTAATGATGAAAGTCTCTCCTGTGATGTAGCATTCCGAGTGAAATTTTCAATCTTTTCAAACAGAAAAGCTTCTTTCATCGGAAGAATTTTTTAAAGTTATTTTATACAACTTCTCTATTTACTTAGCACTTTTTAAAACAAATAACAAATGGAACTGTAGGTCGTCCAGTATTTAAAACATCTTTTTATCCTCATATTTAAGTCTACAAAACTGCATTTCTAATAAATTACAAACCGTGTCATTTTCGGGATACATATTTCGCACTCATTTATCAACATTTTGTATGTACTGATGCCTAAGTATTTGTATAATAGCAGTATAGTGATTAAACATATAATATACCTATGATGTAGGATTAATTCACTATATACATTATCACTCTAATATACTCTAAATACATTAAATAATAGGTTAATATATACGTACACAATATTAAACTACCTGTGTACATTTACGCGCGCGATAAACTTTCAAATGTAAGAGTTGGAACAAAACTGGCAAGGTTATGAACTCATGAGAAAAAATAATACACGCCGGCGTAAAACAACTTTTAAACATTGCGAATGAATGTGGGGTGTATTCACTGATAAAATAGCATAGAGCCAGCTAATTTACCACTCTCAAACGTCTGGATTTAATGTTCCTAATTATGTCAGGTGAAGAATACAATGCGTGCAGTTCTGTATTGTGTAACTTTCTAATTCTCCTGTAACTTCATCCCCGTTAGCCCCAAATATTTTCCTTATTCTTAAACACCCTTAACCTCTATTCCTCTCTCAAAGTGAACCATAACGTCGGACTTCAGTTTACAGAAGCCATTTACAGACGATGCGATGACGAGAGCTAGAGTCAAAACTTAACGTAGAAAACCGAAGTATTTGGACGAAACTTGACTCACAACAGCTCTATCCTTCATAAATTTCATAGTGCTTCTGTGACTCCGAATTCCGGCACCCTTTAGCATCAAACCGATTGATAGCCTAATTGCTGAGCTATGATCAGGCCTTAAATGCAGTAAGTAACCTATAAGTTGGTCTACCTGATGAATTGTGAGTAAAGTTCGTAGTATGATTACAACAGTTCCGGAAGTCCTGCGTTCCTATATTGCGGCCACTCTAAATGTCATATGATGAAGATGATTCAGATTATGCAGTATACAACAAATTGGCACCTTTCAAGTAATGCCATGAGCAATTTTCTGATGCTGTAGTAACTTCAAAATTGCGTCATCGAATGAAAGAACTCTGTGAAAAAATGATTAGACCTATTTGGAAAGAGTCGAAGTTGTGATATAAGATTGGTTCTCTCCCATTTTATGTGACCTTTGCAGATAAAAAGCTAGTATTTAATATCACAAAAACGTTTATCTCACAATGTCGTAAGGAAAATATTTACACAGTGAAGCCTGGGTTGTTTATCAGAATTCTAAAGATTGAAAAAGTACGAGAGACATTCCAATAGCAATGAGACTTAACAGTTATGACGAAAAACTCTAAGACGGAGATTCCTTTTGCGTTGTTTTAAGATGCCCTTTAGCATATTATTATTTAACAACAAACACACATTCAAAGTATACAGAAAACCCACAACAACACATACACAAACATCCAACCACCTCACACAACACAAACAAGCTGCATTCCGAACAATGGTATACAGACTACTCAACATACCAATGAACCAACAGGATTACAAAGAAGAGCTAAACACAAATACACAGCACAAGAAAACGGATACAACCCTAACATAATAGACAACATAATACGTAAGACAAAACATAATCACAAAAACATAAGAATACAACACAAGCACAAGAACACAAAAAGTACTTCACACTAACACACACAAAAACACACACACAAGTTTGCAACCTGATTCAAGAAATTAAATTACAACATCGCATACAGAATAAATAACACTCTACAAAAACATCTCAACACACAAACAACACAAACAAACAAATATAACCACGCAGGAGTATACAAACTCAAATGTAACACTTGCAACAACTTCTACATAGGACAGACAGGCAGATCATTTCAAACACGTTACAAAGAACACATCACAGTCATAACAAAATTACAAAACACCTCCACATATGCAGAACACATCACAAATGCTAACCACACCTACAGAGACATCAACAAAGACATGGAAATACAACACATCGAACCAAAAAGCCAGAAACTAAACACACTAGAACAATATGAAATATACAGACACACAAAAACACACCCCAATGAAATTCCCAACACACACTCTTTGACTCCACTTTACACTACACGAACACATCCTCACAGGAAACAAAACAAGAGGCGCCAAGACCAGCAACGACCAGTTCTGAAAATGACCCATAATAGGTCGAAACATGTAAACAAGGTACGTTAGAATTTAACACAAGAAAGTCTTATTATACATATCCCGAAATATTATTTAAAGCTGAAATACAATTTAAAGCTAAAACTGAGTACAATCACCTATAAAAGAGTACCTTCTCATCGATCTTTAATCAGTGAGAAATATCTATTGATTACTAATAAAACGTCAAAAAAGTTAATTCCTTATTTCAGAGTAATTTGCATCCAATGTTTTATCGAAGTGAAGGTGTTTATTCAGTTGGTTTATTTTATTTTAAACTAGCATGACAGGAATCCAATTGCCAAGTACACAGCCTTGAGACAGACAAACAATATTTTATGCTCCCAAGGGAGGAAAAAAGGTTCCAGTAACAACCTCCAACCAGGGGCGTTAGTGTCGCCAAGTGGTATCTTTCGTATTTTATGAAGCAGACCGGGCGTCCTTACAATTTCCGGTCCGAAAAAAACCTTACATATTAAAATATCTGGATGTAAAAAAGAGCATCACGCTATGTGAAACAAATCCTGTCGTATTTATGTCCTTTTACAACCCGCTGATTTATGTGTTTGTTACTTTACGACATTTAAAAAACTTTAATGGATACGTGACAAAAATACAACTGATATTAACTCAATGACGACACAGGTTAATCAATTGCAGAACTGGAATTTAATTAAAAGGATAGCAGGAAATGCATAAAATCGCTTGTTATAACCTTCATAAGGGGACCGATATAGGTAAAAGGGTTTTAATAATTTATTGTTACCATATGATTCAGCACGACCAGATTACAATAAATTTAAAGAACTAAAAAAATTATAATGTGTATAGGGAAGTAGTGGGTACAGTGAGACACAAAATATTAAGACATATGTATGCAAGTGAAGTGCAATAGAAATAGATATTAAAACATGGAATATAATAATACATAAACAAAAAGGTATAATATACAATAAAGGGCATAATATACAATACGTGTTTGTCAAAAAAAATGCAAATGTCTC
This sequence comes from Periplaneta americana, assembly GCA_025594305.2. NCBI lineage: Eukaryota > Metazoa > Arthropoda > Insecta > Blattodea > Blattidae > Periplaneta > Periplaneta americana. The sequence goes on from JAJSOF020000005.1 coordinate 12,580,762, forward strand.
ACTGTTTCCATCCAGGAGGGTACAGTGAGACACCACAGTGTCTATTAACGGACATTGAAATGATTTACATTTCAAAAGAAAACAAAAACTTGCTGTCTCTTTCTCTTGACATGTTCTGTAGGCTTATTTAGAATCATTTTGATGTCTGACTTCGAAATCATTGAAACATCTGGAACATTTGGAAAAGTGAATTTTCCATGACATTTCAAAATGAAATGAATTTCTGGTGACAACAAAGCTTATAATTATAAGAATTTAATGTAATTCTTTATTATTTTTCAACAATTTCTTAAATTTTGTAAATAATTTTTTATTTATGAAAGCATTAAAATGTAATGTATCCATTATTTTAAGCTACAGTCCCTAAATTGGTTACTAATATGTTCACTTTTAATGTTAGTTACTGGTAAATGTAATATAATTACAGTTTATTTTTGCAAATCACTGGTAAATGGGAACAGTGAGACGTCTCAGTGTACCCTTCAATGGCATGTCTCACTGTTCCCTTTACGCATAGTTCGTTTAAAAATGGCGCCATCACTTCAAAACCAAAACAAGAAAGACGAAACTTTGCAAAACATAACGTCAAATACCATAGTATTAGATAATAAGACATTCATATTTCTATTTAATTTGCATATCCAATATAATCTTAATTAAACACAAGCCAAAATTTTACTTCTAGAGTGAAAAATTACGAACTATTTTTCCATCACTCACCTTTATAACTAGAATCAAATCGGGTATGAAAATACTGTTACTTTACTCATGCAACATACAACTCCATTGTTACCAACATCTCAACATCAAAATTTACCATCTAATAAAAAATGTCTCACTGTTCTCCCTGTCTTACTGTACCCACTTCTCCCCTACTGTGCATATAAATACCCAAGATTAATTCATTCATAGTTTTCTGCACAAGGGCAGGTCTTTCACTGCAAACCCAGCTTTTTTCAATCTTTCCTATTTTCTGCCTTCCTCTTTATTGTCGCATATGATCCATATTATATCTTAATATCGTCTATCAACTGATATATTCTTCTGCTTCGAACTCTTCTCCCGTTCACCATTCCTTCCAGTGCATCCTTCAGAAGGCAGTTTCTTCTCAGCCAGTGACCTTTTTCCTCTTCCTGATCAGTTTCAGCATCATTCTTCCTTCATCCACCCTTTCCAACACAGCTTCATTTCTTAATGTCTGTTCATTTCATACGCTCCATTCTTCTCCATATCCACATTTCAAATGCTTCTATTCACTTCTCTTCATTTCGTCGTAATGTCCATGTTTCTGCCCCATACAGTGCCACACTCCACACAAAGCATTTCATTTGACCCAAGATTAGATTTAATTGAATTGAATTGAATTGAAAGAGGAGAATTGGAAGGACAAATTTAAAAGGTACGTAAAACGCGTCCTTGCAAGGGGTTCGGGGCTGAAAGAAACTAAATATGTGAGCTCCAAGCCTGTTGGCCATTGTCTCACTCCGGGTTACGCTGCTCCACTGAAAGAGCTCTAGAAAATTTTGAAGGGGAAAAACCGAAAATGGACGTAACCTCTTAGGTACCACATACGCGAGGAGACGGAAATGTAATCAAAGTGATCACGGGACGGGGCGAGGAAGAATTGGCTGGTGCAAATCTGCACATTGAAATGAACTGTGTCATTTCGGAGTGCAGGAGGAGTCGAGAAGACTCTGTCGTCTGTTGTTCGATGACAAGGCAGGTGAAGACCGTCAGGAGAGACGCCGTGAATTCTGAATCTGCAAATTGAAAGGTTCCCTGTCCTTTCGCATTGCGATTACATGAGTGACCTTGCACATGTAACACGTAATTTTATAGATTCTCAACTAGGGCATTACGTCGTTTGTTAGAAAAGGGGGAATTTACGGGGAAGGGCATATAGGTCCGTGGTCCATTTCTCTTAGGGTTCATCCCGACGTTTGTTTTAATGCCTTAGGAAAACCCTCGGAAATACCTTAGGCAGGATGAGTTGTCTCAATATAAGAGACTAGCCAATTGGCTTTTAGGTGGGAGGTCGATTGATTTATGACTGGGTCTTGTTGAATCGTCTCAAAATAGAGACCAGCCATTTGGCTCTATAATGACTCAATTAAGATGAGATAGGCGGGAGGCATAGATATTAATTAAAGTTATACTAATTGCCGAGGTCATGGGGATATGAGTGCAGGTCCGTGGCCCATTTCTTTTAGGGCTCATCCCGACATTTGTCTTAGCGCCTTAGGAAAACCACGGAAAAACCTTAGGCAGGATGATTTACTTAAAGCGAAAAAAAAATCAACGTTAATTTCTATCCCCATTTATGTAAAAGGTACTTGGTGCCAAAGCTTTGATCAAGGTGATCGACTGATAATACAGGTACTGCATCTTTGTCAGAAGAACAGGAACGATCAAAACTCCTTGGCACTCCAGCCAACGAAGAGAGTTGGTCTGTCTTCCAGGTACTTTCAGCCTTATATATTTAAAATATGTTAATATGGACAAGAATGTGAAATAGACAGACAGAATAAGAAATAGAGCTGTTTTGGAAAGAGTGGGTGAAGAAAGAATGATGCTGAAACTGATCAGGAAGAGGAAAAGCAATTGCATGGATTACTGCCTCAAAAGAAACTTCCTAGTGGAGGATGCACTGGAAGGAATGGTGAACGACAGAAACGTTCGTGGGAGAAGAAATTAGATGATAGTATTAAGATATATGAATCAAAACTACACAAAAATGTAAAGATTACTTCTTAATTTAAATATCCTGAATTCCTTAAAAGTAGAAAGCCATTGACCGGGCTTTGCATCCTGGAAGTTCAGTGGTGAGTTTAACAAAGACACGAGCATCGAGAGCGATAAAAAAGCGCGTTAGCAGGGAAGTATAATTATAAGGAACTCCCAAACCTTTTACAGAATAATTCAATGACAGCTGAGATGGCAATTAGAAACAATTCAATTTTTTGCAATCGTCATCGAAATGAGATCCCGTCCTTCGACGTGAGTAACAAAATAAAGACATAGACAAAGCATTAAGAGTTCGGTTTATTGCGTAATAGAGATAAGATTTAAATGAAAACCAATGCCAGGGGGAAGATATGCAATTTCATTTCGTTACGTCATTCCTCACGTTGGATATGATCAAAAGTAGGCTGCTAGACGTCATACGTGTGCAAACTAATTACTACAACAAGAAGGAAGGTCACGACGCACAGAACAATGGGCTTTGTTGTAATTATACGGAGGAGACCTAACCTCAATCGTACATCTTGAATTCACACCGTGTATCTTGCCAAAACTCATCTTGGAGATGTAGCTACAGCCATCTACAAAGTTTAGAGGGGGGGGGAATGGGTGAAATTTATATTCTGTACAATTTATACAAAAAAGTGTAAAAGTAAAGTATTCTTGCACATAAATTTCATTGATCGGATGAATGGTTTGAGTTATTGAAATTTAAGAAAAAAAGTTGCATATTTTCAAAATCTTACAGAATTTAAGTTTTGTGCATCACTTTTTTTACTGCATCTCTGATATGGTTAGAAAAGAACAACTATGTATCCAGAATTTCAAATTTACATCTATAAATGGGAGAGAAAATTACAAATATAAAATTCAACTTCAAAATTTAAATTTTTAATGTTCACTAAATATATCTTATTTCTTAAATTCGAAAATACAGGTATTTAATTTATCAAAAAAGTGGTAACATTTTTGTTAACTACAGTCATAGAACACGCAGTAAAAATTTCATGTTTCTAGCATCAAATTTATAAGAGCCTTTACACTTCGAACCTAACGTGCTAAAAAAAAAAGTGAAAAAAACTGCTCCTAAAATTTGCACAGAATTGAAGTTCAAGCGTGCAGCCATTTATATATTGCGTAATTGTTATCCTTTCAATCGCCGCAGAGCGTTGGAACTTGCGAACATATAAATAAGATATAGCTGATTGATTTTTCGTAAGAAAACGAAAATATAATTTTTTACTGAAAGTGACCAAAATTTCATGTCTCCCCTCTTAACAATAATTTAGGAATTAGAAACTGTGCCCATACGAACTTAATACGTAGAATATAGTTCCAAGTTTGACATTCTTTTTTTTATTTTAAATTTTAGATACATCTGTAACCTTAGAGGTTTCACGAAGGTAACTGGGGAAAAAGCCATCCAATGAAAAAATTAAACTTTTATATAATAATATTTCATAACGCTTTAAGCAGAAAAGAAAATGGGATGAGTTACGAAGATAACTGGGGAAAAAGCCAATGACACAATTAAATTTCTATATAAAATATCATTTGTTTGTTTACAAAAAAGAAAAAAAAAACTTTTAATCTGCTACTCAGGAAATGTCAAGTGTTTTATACTGAAACTGATGCGCTCATTCCAGATCTGTAATCAGATTTACCATAGCACGTCAGGTTTTTGAGTTATGGGACTGAAAAATTAATTCTAAATATTACTATTCAGTATATAGACTACCTGTATCGTAAAGTCAGCGATATAAATTAAGTTCAGTTTATATATTCTTTGCAAATTGTTATATTATACTTACTTACTGGCTTTTAAGGAACCCGGAGGTTCATTGCCGCCCTCACATAAGCTCGCCATTGGTCTCTATCCTGAGCAAGATTAATCCAGTCTCTAGCATCATATCCCATCTCCCTCAAATCCATTTTAATATTATCTTCCCATCTACGTCTCGGCCTCCCCAAAGGTCTTTTTCCCTCCGGCCTCCCAACTAACACTCTATATGCATTTCTGGATTCGCCCATACGTGCTACATGCCCTGCCCATCTCAAACGTCTGAATTTAATATGCCTAATTATGTCAGGTGAAATTGTAAACTTTTATATCTCCTATATGTATTTAAAATAATATAATGTATTGTTATAATTATTTTAAATGCATTTATTAGGAGATATACGCTTACAACATGTAGTAAGTACTAAAAACTCTGTTAAAAGTGCTTCAGACCTTTGCTTTTCCGCTTATATTGGCATATGGTTGATCGCTGTAGGAACCAGCAGAAATTACCCATCATGCTCGGACCGTATTCACCCTAGTACCCGGATTCCATCGTTGATATATCCATGTTCGTCACAGCGCCGATATTTGATGGAAAAAAGTATGAAGAAAGTGCATTTTTAAAGCCATGCGACAACCTACATTCCAAATGCTCTAATCATGTTATATACTATATAAAAAACCTAGTACTAGTACAAATGTGTCCCAAGCTAAGAGTTCAAGAGCACTCAGTTTTGACCTGAACGTAGTGTCACACATAATAATTAAAAATTAAAAATATTATTTTAAAATTGTGGCGTGATGGAAAAAACGGACTTCAGATCCGTAATCAGCACACTCAAATTAGGCTTGGTACACTTGTTTTAGTTCAGTAGCAAACTCACCGTAGACCATTGTTATTACTGGAGAAAAATTCGCTCCGGCGTCGAGGATCGAACCGGGAACCCCAGTTCTACGTACTGGGTGCTCTAATCACTAAGCTACGCCAAAGTTCAACCCACCGCACCGGATCAAATTTTTCTCCTTTGGTTCTTTCCCTTAGTGGCCTTTTCTCCATTAATAAATGGTAACCATAACAGGTAATTCTATAGGACCAAAAATTAATCCTTACAGACATAGCCTATATAAAAATACAGTAGCGTGCAAATTAATCCGAACACGACATATTTTTATATTTTCTGTCATTGTTGGCCTCACAGCTGCTCATACCGCTTTAATTGACATCTGTAGTACGTGTAATTCCATTGTTGAAGGTCTGTCATTATTTTTTTATAATATGTGACATTTTGCCTGTCGTTTTGTACTTACAAGCATTTCAGTTGTGTTGAAGACTGCAATCCTGTGTACATTCTGTCGTCTTCACAAATGGATACAACTCCACGAAAACGGTCTAAAATTATAACATTAGCAGAGCATTCTTCTATGACACAGAGGCAAATTGCTGCAGAATGTCACATCGGTTTGGCTACTGTTAATTCGATCATAAAACGATACAGGAGACTGGATCCATCACACCCCAGAAAAAGGAAACTGTGGCCGGAAAAGGAAGACTTCACCTGCAGATGACCGTTTAATTGTCAGGAAAAGTAAATTAAATCCTAGACTAACTGTAAAACCAGATTACTATAGCTGTCGACTTAACCCGCGAGTTAATGGCTACCACTGGGGCGAATATTCACGTCACAACAGTGCGGCGTAGGTTTTTGAAGCTGGACGAAGGGCTTTAAGCCTATTAAGAAGCAACTGCTAACCCCTGTTATGTGCAAAAAAACGCTTAATGTGGGCAAAATTACATCAACACTGGACAGTGAATGACTGGAAGAATGTACTTTTTTTCCGATGAGTCTCATTTCGAGGTCCACGGCCACCGTGTTTCTTACGTACGGAAAGGGTCCGAAAAAGTAACAGCAGCTCATCTCCAACAAGCACCCAAATACCCCCCTAAAGTAATGTTTTAGGGTTGCTTTACACATGAAGGGCCTGGAGCATTAATACCTATCAAGGGAATGATGAATTCTGACAAATATATTCACTTATTGGAAACCAGAATCGTACCCCAGCTGCAAAAATCATTTCCGGATGGCAGAGGTGTGTTCCAACAAGACCTGGCACCATGCCATACGTCTCGAAAAACTACAGAATTCTTCAACAAGAAGAATATTCAGGTACTCCCCTGGCCAGGCAACTCACCCGACATCAAGCCCACTGAGAACTTGTGATCTATTTGCAAAAGAAGAATGCAAAAAATGGATTGTTCTAGAAAGGAGAAGATGATTTCTGCCCTCATTGGTGTATGGTTTCGCGATGAAGAAATGAAGAATATTTGTGGGAAATTAGTGGAATCCATGCCAAATCGTCTCAGAGCTGTTATTAGGAATAAGGAAACATAGATTACTGAGGTATGTCTTAGATCCTTTTTTTTTTATCCCGTTTTAGTGTTTTTGCATAAGTAATTATGTTGTTCGGATTAATTTGCACGCTACTGTAATTCATAACGCTTAAAGTAGAAAAGAAAATAGGATTAGTACGAAGATAACTGGGGAAAAGAAATCCAATGAAAAAAATAAATTTCTACAGTATATAAAAATATTTCGTAACACTTAAAGTAGGAAAGAAAATGGAATGAGTTACAAAGATAACTGGGGAAAAGGCAGCCAATGAAAAAACTGAACTTTTATAGTCGCATAAAAATATTTAATGACGCTTAAAGTAGGAAAAAAATTAGACTGATGAGTCATTGAAAAAATGCACAGTAATTTCGTCAGTGAGTCACCACCACCCTATTATACTACTATCTCTGAACGAACCTCAATTTAAAACCATCGATCATTAAATAATAATTCTACACATTTCATCCCTTTCGTTTTTAAATCCATGTGTTCAGCGTGACAAACGAATACATTGACTAGCCGTTCCGCTAATGGCAAACAGATGTTCCATGATATATAGTCCACAATCTTTTCTATTGATTACAAATTCCATCGAGCTTACTTGTGGAACATATTTCGTATCGCAGTGTAACATCTAAGGAAACTACTTAAACCGGCTCCTTCAAAAGACCTCCAGGGTGCATGTAACCTCCATCAGCATGATGTGAAGCCTACATCACCATCATCGCGATCATAAAACACGGGCTCTTCACGGACGAATGAGTTTTGGTGGCTAACGAGTAAAATATGAAAAAAAAACACAGTTGACATCCACACCCACTGCCAGCAGTCTACGCGTCGTATGTCATGTAGCTTGAAAAACCTTCTATTTCATGTGCTTTGCGTAACAATATATGGATCACAGGATGCAATTTAATGTTAGTGCGCACTTTTATATTACGGAGTACAGCAAAACCCCGATTATCCGTCACCCTATTAACCGATTGGTGGATTATGCACTGTCTTTCTCTCTCGCAGAAAAACATATGAAGTACTGTACATTAAAATATTCAACGGTCTACTAGATAATAGCGAAATATGATCACAAATCCAGATTAACGCTAGAACATCACATTGAAGAAATCGTCAAAAGTTATATCATACAAAGCCAAACACTTCAGCACATAAAAATTCACCAATGTTAGAAATGTGTTCAAATTTCAATGAAATATGTAAAACATGGGATCTAGATTGCTGCATTTCTTACATGGAATACAAACATTTTCTTATTAATATACTGAAGGTAGTTGATTTTATATAATACTAGTGGCTTGTGCAGCAAATGCTGCTGCAAACTAAGTTCGTTAGACGTTCAAATAACAATTTTTCAGATTTATTTTCAATGAAGAATACTTGTTTTTTTTTTATAGTTATTTGCTTCCATAATAATGAAACATACTCCCTTTGAATGGACTTTTTTAAGCCACATACTTTTTCTTGAACCTATCCAACTTCAGTTTTTGAGTTTCAACGCGAAAACACAAGTATCAATGTCAGGACGATAGCAGTAGCTATTTCAGGTCATTGTGGATTGTAGGCAAAAGTTAAAAAAAATGTTAGGTTTGCTAAGCTTTCGAACAATAGCATTTTCGTATAGCTGCTGCATTTAGAACTTGAAATGTAGAGCGTAAAATCATTTTATCCTACTAAGAGAACTTGCTGAAATGATCTGGAGACTACAAAATTTTCTAGGCCTCTTATTTTATTAGCAAGTAATACCTTTTGATCTTTCCTTAGGAACAGTAATTTTTGCGCTCTCTCGAGCCAATACTGAAGACAATGACACATATCAATATCTACACTACGCCGCCATTAAGTATATGAAAAAGACCCAACCCCACTGGGTTAATAAGTATAAAAATATTTGAATTTTAATAACAATATTATTATCTTACTTAAGTTTTGTAGTTATATATAGCAGCCACTCAGTAAATTATAGAAATGAAGATCTAAATTTAAGATATTCTCTACATTTACTTACATAACCTCAAAACGTTTCACTTTCATGTCATCAATATAGCATCAATATTATGTACAATTAAAGAAAAATAGATGCATCATGATATTAACTACCGGTATAATAATATTTAATTTCTAATGGTAATAATGTCATTAAACCATCTCAAGTTTCGTAGATTTGAATATCCAATACACAGCTGTACTCAGAAAATTATACACTGCAGAATCAGTTTTTAATAACAAATTGAATTGAGCTCTAAATATGTCGGCAATCCTGCAGGTCATGGCCTTCGTGTAATAGCCTATTGTTTATTGTAGTGTGTGTTTTGTTCTGAAATTCAATCAAGTCGGCCGTGATTCGATAAAATTAGTTCTCAAAACTGACAACAGATGGATTTTGGAAAATACGAAAATTATGTAGGAAAATTGACATTTCACTGAAAACTACTACTTTTCCGAAAAACTTTGGGTTCCAAGCTTCAAAATGAGGGGCCATTTATTAAAATCCGTTCAGCCGTTTTCCCGTAATTTCCATTACCAGTTCAAATTATATATATAGATTGCTAATTGTTACTCTGTAATTTGCCAACTATAGCTACATTTTACATTTTTGGCTATGATATCTACATTTAACTATTTTTCATTTATATCTATATCTGTATCTCCTATTTAGGTAGTATCTATTTGTCTGTTCTTTTTTGTTCTTTCCTTTTCTAATTTTCCATTTTAATTTGTATTTACACTTGTATCTGTTTCATCTCTTTTTTCATGTTATCTATGTTTTTTTTTTTTTTTTTTTTTTTTGTAAACGAATATCTGTACTGTCTATTATAATTGGGGCTTGCCCTGTTATAGGCATAAAAATAAATAAATAAATAAATAAATTAGCACGATTTTTTTTCTGAGTGTGTTTTACAAACCTTTACCCTTACGCATTATGGTCTACTCTTTGAGTGGCCGTAACTTACTGTTTAACTTCTTTCCAAATGTCTTCTACAAGTGTCAAAAGAAAACATGTTTTAATACGGAAAAAACTGTAAGTAGGTTTTTTTTTTAGTAGGCTATAAGTGCAAGTAATTGAGTGCTTTGGGAAAAGAGAAAATGTGGTTCATCTCACATCACAATACGAGATAGGAATTACAACTGTGCGTGATTTAGGGTAATGAAAAACAAAACATAAAGTGTATAAAATTTGTAAATCTACAACATGAGACCTTTACTATTCCTAGCTTTCCACAGACAGCAGTCATATGGAGTTTCCTTGGGCATTAAAAACCCGTCGTTGAAAACCAGACTTAAGTACAATAAATAATGTTTTAATATCTGACATCGGAAAATCAAACTTGAATTGTTAAAAAAAGATTTAAATTAGTGAACTTCTGATCCACTAGTTATCGTATTAAAAGAGATCATGGAGGAAATTACGAAACTATTATGTAGCTACTTAGTTTATGAAAACTTTTATGGTACGGATTATCAGATTTTTTCGATTAAACGTTCACTCCACCCCCTTCATTACCACGGATAATAGAGGTTCTACTGCATTATAATATCTAGGTCCACGCTAGAACAAAACGTGACACATTTATATCCAATTTTATTGTAAAAGAGGGGTAGCTCAATTATTTGTTTATATTTTAACCCCCTCCATCAATTGTTGATTATAATAAATGAATGAGTGATAAAATGAAATTCCTAGGTAACCTAGAACATACTCTGAAAAAGGAAAGAAGCTCAATTAAAATGTGAACAGTTAAGAATGTTTTTGTAGTTTTCCAGAACTGCAAAAGTTGAACTAACTCGTTTATGCCTTCACACTCTTAAGGTAAGCGTTCACTACATCGTATCGCACTCCTCGTACGAATCGCACGCAACGGATATTTTAAGTGCAGTACGTTCATTGTAAAGGCTCATTCACAATGAAAATTAAACATAACGTAAGCGTTAACTTAAGAATATAAACGTTAAGGTAAAATCAAGAAGTCATACCATCATTCACGATGGGAACATAAACATAACAGCAAACATACTTGGTAACCATGGAAACATAACAACGACGCCATTTCCTCAAATTCTGTCGTATACTTCAGCGCTCCACGATTGTGTTCTGTTTGCAAATCACGCGCATAAGCATGAAAGTTTGGAGATTGCAAACTTTCATGTTAACGTCTTACGGTAATGTTTATGTCAATACTTATGTGAATCATTGTGAATGATCCCATTTGGTAGCCTGGGCGCAAACTTCTGTGTTTATGTTACGGTTGTATTTAATTTTCATTGTGAATGGGCCTTAACGGCTCTACCTCATTGTCTCGTCGGATTCCCTATCAGCTGTTTAAAACATGATGTCGTACGAAATTGGCATTGCTGATAACAGAGGAGTTTGAGGTTAGGTCTATCGATTACGAGCGTTAGCGAATAAGAATTTGTAATTGCTTCATGCGTCTTAATTGAAGAGGAAGAAACGAAAGAGATATTGGTTACATAATATATATGTAAGAGACGACTTGACAACTGAAACACCTAAAATTATATAATTCTTCGGAATTTTCTACAAGAGAAATAAGTTTTCCGTCTGCCATTTTGGCGCGAAACTGAACATGGCACAACATAATAGCAACAGTTCAGCAATTAAAATTGATTTATTAAAGAAGGCCATGATCGCACGCATCGGAAAAGTTGTTCATCCGAGAAACGTGGACGGATTTACCGAGAGCCGATGCGTGCGATACGATGTAGTGAACCCGATTACCAGGCTTCGAGACTTCGGACCCAATAGAGCAGTTCAGTGGGAAATCCGCATAACGGCGTACTGAGTATAGTGGTAAAGCGTACAGTGGGTGGGGGTACTGTAGAATGAATGCCAACAAATACGCAAAGGAAAACGCTCTGGATTTGAAGGTTCTGTCGAATAATTTTGTTTTCATACAAACTATGTCTGAAACTATTACACGGTTAGAGAAGTCAGAGCAAGAGATGCCGGAAGCCCTCAAATTAATTTAGGAAATGACACAGAGAATTAATGAGACATCAAGTACACCCGTTACTTAACGTGTAAAACAGAAATGGAAATCAATTTTATGTAAAAATAACGGATATGGAACATTGTGTAACATAAACAGCAAATTAGTGGGCATAGTCACCCGAGAATAAAGGACTGTCTCTTAGAGACTGCAATGATGTTAGGTTTTTTCGTTTTGCTCCTATCACGTCATGCGACGTAGAGCGCAACTTTCTACAGTACAAACTTTGGCAGATATCCGAAAAAGATTTACGTTTGAGACACTGAGAATGTATCTTGTAGTAGGTACATTGCAATTCGGTACTGTAACTGAACTTCCTAAAGACAACCAATATGATAAATGAAGAAATTAAAATTGCTACATGCTTATTTCCACCATTAACACTGTGTATAATGTAACACAAATGCTTATAAAAGACAGGAGAATAAATGCTTTTCACATTCTTTTGACATCATCATTGTGTAATGTATGTTTACTTTCAGAATGTTCATATGTGTGTTTCCCCATACTACCGTACTCTACTCTAAATACCAACGTTGTTACCTCAACACATCTATATCTACCTGCAGCGAGTCAACAACCTATAGTGCATGCACAGTAAACTTATTTTATCGGGTCCAAAGTCTCGAAGCCTGGCGATTACATAACAATTACAACAAAGATTGTCTTTTTCCGATCCGTGCGATTCGTCCGATGAGTGCGATACGATGTAGTGAACCTTTACAATTCGAAGCACGATCACAGACACACTATACAAGTAGTCTACTTTTTATTTTCATTGGCTTTTTCACCGCAAGGGTTTCTTGAGACTACCAACTCTGCGTAATCTGTGTTAGAACATTTACGTGCCTCCTCCACTCCGCAGCACTGGGACAGACACGCTATACAGACTCGTTTTATTTGCATTAAAATTATACTTGTTATTGTACCACACAAGAGGTGCACGCTGCAAAGAATTTAATTTTATATCCCGTGAAATGTTTGTTTACATTACCCTACAGTAAGCTTTTATATCAATAGAGCATGCATCTCGCTCAGATCGCTCTACTGTTGTTCTTGTAGTATTATATAATTCCCATAATCGTAATAAAAACACATGGAGTTACAGACCGCTAACCTCCAGCCACATGGGTCAGAGGTCAGCCAGTTATGACTTCCAATGAATCCAGGCGGCAGGACTAATATGGCACTGCTCGTATAAAAGCATTCCTGTAACTTCTTGTGCCGAGAACAGTCTGTGTGTGATTGTGTAATCGAAGTCGCACGGTTCGTTACGTGTACATTTTTGTATTCATTTATTTATTCCTCCTCTGTAGCTCAAATAATGGTATGTTCGTCTTCAATTCCTGCAGACCCGCATAATTTCCTTTTTCTGTTGTCTAAAATGTTGGTCTTGCGCTACACCAACCATATCACGGGACTCTTGCTACTTTTGAATACGTAACATAGTTGGTTTAAGCATTTACGAAATGAAAATCTCTTTTGAAAAGTAAGAAAAAAAATACTAACTTCGATGTGATCTCTTCAGAAGATATTTACACCTTCAAAAGTTGATAAACGGTAAACTTTTTGTTTTTCGCGTTAGATGAGGAGCCAAAGCGAAAGAAATGTTGAGAAAGAATGGAAATTACTTTTAAATGTGGTTGCTACTCAAAATCTTTGCTGGTTACCGAGTTACGGCGAGATAAACAAAGGAACATTTTCGTTCAGCGGAGTAGTCACGAATCAAAGTTTCAATATATTATAATTTCAACGAAAAATACTTTCCTGAGCCTTCTTGTACAGACGTGGACAAATTATTAGACAAACTTTTTCTTCGAAACATAATATAATTCGTTATATCAACTAGGCCTATCAGTATAATTCACAGAGTCTCTATTGTTGTAAATATGATTGTTTACATCTTCTGGTATATTTTTCCAATGCTTAAGTATATTTTTTTCTGGCTATGTTGGTACTATTGGTGTTTTAATTATATACTGCAGAAGATATTCTCCCATGACCTGCAAGAAGACCGGACATGAACGAAATTGAAAATCTGTGATCTATACTGAAGAAGAAAGTGAACAAAAAGAGGCTTACAACAAAACATGGACTCATTTAAGCACTGTCTGATATCTGGCTAAATGATGCTGATATTCAAAGAAAGTGTCAAACTTTGGTTTCCAGCATCCCTGACAAAATCATCGTGTTAATAAAGAATAAGGGAATGTTCACGAAACATTAGTAACCTCAAGACTCAATTTTCAGTTCATTATATCTGTGCAAAATACATTTTTGTTAATTATTTCTACCGATAAATAAAGCTTCGTTCCACATATAATTAATTTAGTCTAATAATTTGTCCACGTCTGTACTTCAGCCTGAATAATTTATCCATCTCGAGCTGTTCTAAGTAGATAAATATCATCCACAGTGGTAAATCTCAAATGAGATGTCATGTTTAACACCGAATTAGGCCTACAGTAAACTTCATTAGCGTACACGTTAAGGATGGTCCACAATAAACGGAAACGAGAACCATAAATAGAACGAGATTTTGATTCACAATAAACAGAGAATGGACAAGGCAATCAATATAAACACAGGTTAACCAGCACGGAATATTTAATAATACAATTCACGTGGTAGTCTGGTTACATATACACGTAGCACATGTGGAAAGTAATTCTACTGAATTTCTGGGTTAGTTACAAGCAATGGATGAAGAAGAAATTATGTCACGGCCTCCTTGCTACAAAATATACAACGACCAAATATATTTTTCCTAAGAGAATGAATCTAGTACGTTGTGATCGGAAATGAGAACCGCAAAGTTAAAACTTGGTCAACTGTCACGTTCCCGTTCCCGGACTCCGGCAAGTTTCTTGTTAATTGTGAATACTCGCATATCAATACATTTTAATAATTTTAACGTTATCGTTTCCGTTCCCGGTTTATTGTGGACCAGTCTTTACTCGGAGAGAGAGATAAAGGTTTCCGCTATTGAAATAACGTGAGGTGAATGGCTCAGACTGCCTCTTTCATCAATGACGTCAACATAGCGTTAGACGTTTAGCAGGCGTCGAGGGTGCGAAAACTCTCTATTATTAGGATTAGAAACCGGAAAACTATCTCTGAGTTCATCTTCAACGGTCACATGACGACGTAAGCCAACGATCCATTTATTGTGTTTAAACTTAAATCTTACACTGTTTAATAAATGTCAATAACACACCAATGCTGTAAATAATAATCGAACAATTTATAAGTTGTACCACAAAAGCCAAATGCGCCTGAGACATTGCCACATAAAAAAATCCTTCTTACTATCTTATACTGTTTAATAATACACGAATGCTGTCGACAACAATTTAACGAATTTATAATTTGTACCAACACAGGCCAATAGGCTTCTGACATTAATACCACATAAAAAAACTAAAAACCCTTCTCAATGAACAAAAAAACTTCCTTATAGAGAATATTCGCGGTCCCCCAGAATGAGTTTCGAGGGACTCTCTGGGGTCCTCGGACCTCATTTTGAGAACCACTGCCGTAGGCTATATAGCAGGTGACTGGCGACAGACGAAAGCTCTTGTAATGCATGTCCAATCAGTATCAGCTGCTTATCAGATGATGTCACTGTTTCTACATATCACCACAACAATAATAGAAATGAGTAAGTGATATCATAACCACTCATTTTCGAACAGTGTACTTCCAACCTGTGGCATTAGGGAAGTACAGAAACATGTACTGTATAAATGAGCCTGCTATGGTCTTCATAATGACTATTTTCCATTATTGTAGGCATTTAACTCGAAGTATAAAACTTTAAATGAAGAGTTGGGCCGAATAATGGTCTTACTTACTGGCTTTTAAGGAACCCGGAGGCTCATTGCCGCCCTCACATAAGCCCGCCATTGGTCCCTATCCTGAGCAAGATTAATCCAGTCTCTATCATCATATCCCACCTCCTTCAAATCCATTTTAATATTATCCTTCCATCTACGACTCGGCCTCCCTAAAGGTCTTTTTCCCTCCGGCCTCCCAACTAACACTATATGCATTCCTGGATTCGCCCATGTGCTACATGCCCTGCCCATCTCAAACGTCTGAATTTAATGTTCCTAATTATGTCAGGTGAAGAATACAATGCGTGCAGTTCTGTGTTGTGTAACTTTCTCCATTCTCCTGTAACTTCATCCCTCTTAGCCCCAAATATTTTCCTAAGCACCTTATTCTCAAACACCCTTAACCTACGTTCCTCTCTCAAAGTGAGAGTCCAAGTTTCACAACCATAAAGAACAACCGGTAATATAACTGTTTTATAAATGACAGGCATTTCCCATATTTATTCTGTGTTTAATTTCCTCCCGAGTATCATTTACAATTTCTGTTACTGTTGCTCCAAGATATTTGAACTTCTCCACCTCTTCAAAAGATAAATTTCCAATTTTTATATTTCCATTTCGTACAATATTCTGGTCACGAGACACAATCATATACTTTGTCTTTTCGGGATTTACTTCCAAACCTATCTCTTTACTTGCTTCCAGTAAAATTCCCGTGTTTTCCCTAATCGTTGGTTCTTCATTCTAGAAAACAAATTTTACATTCGATGAAAGAGTAATGGAACGGAGAAAAATTCTCTCCAGCGCCGGGATTTGAACCCGAGTTTTCAACTCTACGTGCTGACGCTTTATCCACTAAGCCACACCGGATTCCACCCCGGCGCCGGAGAGAATTTTCTTCGTTCCATTACTCTTTCATCGTATGATGACGCAGAATATCTGCATGGAAATATCATGTGTACTTCGGTACATTAAAATAATATATATGATATGCGTAAATCACTTCGTGATTTAAGACGGCGCTTATTCCGTCGGATCCCGGCCAACTAGTCACTCATTACGAGTGCACCTCAGCACATGTATGGACTTCGGTCCTAGGTTCATAGATATCTATGACGTAGTGCAGAGGGCGGCCACAGAGGGAACCTAACAGTTGGAACTTAAAAAACTGAGACGATTCTTCCGGCGCCGGGGTGGAATCCGGTGTGGCTTAGTGGATAAAGCGTCAGCACGTAGAGCTGAAAACCCGGGTTCAAATCCCGGTGCCGGAGAGAATTTTCTCCGTTCCATTACTCTTTCATCGTATGATGACGCAGAATATCTGCATGGAAATATCATATGTACTTCGGTACATTAAAATAATATATATGATATGCGTAAAGACGGCGCTTATTCGTCGGATCCCGGCCAACTAGTCACTCATTACGAGTGCACCTCAGCACATGTATGGACTTCGGTCCTAGGTTCATAGATATCTATGACGTAGTGCAGAGGGCGGCCACAAGAGGAACCTAAGAGTTGGAACTTAAAAAACTGAGATGATTCTTCCGGCGCCGGGGTGGAATCCGGTGTGGCTTAGTGGATAAAGCGTCAGCAAGTAGAGCTGAAAACCCGGGTTCAAATCCCGGTGCCGGAGAGAATTTTCTCCGTTCCATTACTCTTTCATCGTATGATGACGCAGAATATCTGCATGGAAATATCATATGTACTTCGGTACATTAAAATAATATATATGATATGCGTAAAGACGGCGCTTATTCGTCGGATCCCGGCCAACTAGTCACTCATTACGAGTGCACCTCAGCACATGTATGGACTTCGGTCCTAGGTTCATAGATATCTATGACGTAGTGCAGAGGGCGGCCACTAGAGGGAACCTAAGAGTTGGAACTTAAAAACTGAGACGATTGTTCCGGCGCCGGGTGGAATGGCTTAGTGGGTAAAGCGTCCGAAAACCCGGGTTCAAATCCCGGCGCCGGAGAGAATTTTCTCCGTTCCATTACTCTTTCATCGTATGATGACGCAGAATATCTGCATGGAAATGTGGCTTAGTGGGTAAAGCGTCAGCACGTAGAGCTGAAAGCGTCACCCGGGTTCAAATCCCGGCGCCGGAGAGAATTTTTCTCCGTTCCATTACTCTTTCATCGTATGATGACGCAGAATATCTGCATGGAAATATCATATGTACTTCGGTACATTAAAATAATATATATGATATGCGTAAAGAAGGCGCTTATTCGTCGGATCCCGGCCAACTAGTCACTCATTACGAGTGCACCTCAGCACATGTATGGACTTCGGTCCTAGGTTCATAGATATCTATGACGTAGTGCAGAGGGCGGCCACTAGAGGGAACCTAAGAGTTGGAACTTAAAAAACTGAGACGATTCTTCCGGCGCCGGGGTGGAATCCGGTGTGGCTTAGTGGATAAAGCGTCAGCACGTAGAGCTGAAAACCCGGGTTCAAATCCCGGCGCCGGAGAGAATTTTTCTCCGTTCCATTACTCTTTCATCGTATGATGACGCAGAATATCTGCATGGAAATATCATATGAAATCGGATCCCGGCCAACTAGTCACTCATTACGTGCACTCAGCACATGGACTTCGGTCCTAGGTTCACCACTAGAGGGAACCTAAGAGTTGGAACTTAAAAAACTGAGACGATTCTTCCGGCGCCGGGGTGGAACGGTGTGGCGGTACATTAAAATAATATATATGATATGCGTAAAGACGGCGCTTATTCGTCGGGCTTATTCGTCGGATCCCGGCCAACTAGTCACTCATTACGAGTGCACCTCAGCACATGTATGGACTTCGGTCCTAGGTTCATAGATATCTATGACGTAGTGCAGAGGGCGGCCACTAGAGGAACCTAAGAGTTGGAACTTAAAAAACTGAGACGATTCTTCCGGCGCCGGGGTGGAATCCGGTGTGGCTTAGTGGATAAAGCGTCAGCACGTAGAGCTGAAAACCCGGGTTCAAATCCCGGTGCCGGAGAGAATTTTTCTCCGTTCCATTACTCTTTCATCGTATGATGACGCAGAATATCTGCATGGAAATATCATATGTACTTCGGTACATTAAAATAATATATATTTAAATTTTACATTTCTACATCTAGTCTGCTATTTTCTTCAAGGATTTTACTTCATTTTCTGCCAGCCTCATTCTCTCATCGACACGAATGGCGCACGTCTCATTACCATACTATGTCAACCCAGGTCGAGGCAGTGTTTAATAGCCACTTGTTCTCATTTGTGCTCAACCAAATTCGGTTTGGGGACTTGATTAATGTCTATCCATGGCTGTGTTATATTTTCCGACATTAAAAGGACATCTTCCTCTCTTATATGTTATAAATTACACCCTAAATATTTAGAAAGCAGTAAACTCGTTTAAGTGGACATTATTCTGTACAAATGAACCAACTCTCTCAACATCGGAACTAACAAGAAACACGCAATAAATTTCATTCAGAATAAAGGTAAACGTAATAAATTTATTATTGTTCGCAGTTTCTATAAACATATCTACTTAGTACAAAATATTGGCGTGATTCTGCAAAAGAATGTCAGCTCAAAATACATATTAATTTGGTGAAACATAGTTAAATAGGTCTGTTCTCTGTGAATTAGTTCCTTTTCGCACGTCATTCAATTGATTTTATCACATAGGTTCACAAATGTTACTATAGAAAACCATTATCTTTATATAAACTGGCCTAGACTTAACCCTTAAATTCACAAAGTATCCTATAGGATACAACAGGTTAATATATGCTATAATTTTAATAGAACAATAGAAAAAATTGGTAGGAAAATTCTGCAATGCTTGGGAAAAGTGGCATAAGTCAGTTTCCACAAACATTTTTATTAATTTATTGACAACTTACGGAACATCTGCTCGTTTGGGAAAAGAGACATAAGTAGCCTATTTCTCCCATTACAATAATTCATACAGAATAAAATCAAATCGACATAAACCAGTGTGGAGATAGTTTTTATTTTTTCCTTCTGTAAAATTAACATTTTTGACTTGTGCCACTTTTCCCGACCACTATAGAATTAAATAACCAAAATTACACAATACTATTGTATTGTACAACATATAAAATATGGACATTGCGATAGTTGTTTTCTTTACAGTCCGACACGGCTTAATAAACTAGTGTGAGAAATAGGGTTTGCAATTTTATTCTCCAGTACTAGGCCACGCGAAAACGCGAAAAATTTATCTTCTCACCATTCGTGAGCTGCCAGAAGGGACAAAGAGTACTTAACCACCGAAATTTTTACAAGTTCATAAAAAACCATTAATTTTGTTTTAACACTGAAATTCTTACAAGCACATAGCTGCAAATAATTTTTTTTGAGATTAGTGGAAATATACCTATTTTTAGAAAGGTAAGTGTTACAAAAAAGTAAAGAATGCTACTGAACTTAGTTTCATTTCGAATATAGGTGATGCTTCAGGAGAGCAATTGATCCTTTCAATGCAGCTAAGGTTACAATCGGAATAATAGATGTAGGTATTCCAAGCCTCTTAAACACATTACAACACCTTGTATTAACCCTTAAATTGGAATAAGGGGGAAGAAAGACAGTCTTTCAGCTTTCCCAATAACGGGACTGCCTCATTTGACAAAGCATAACACAGAATGAAAACAAAAACAGATCACAAAAGAGAAATATGGGGAACGAACAAGAAAGGAAGAATAAGAGCATACATAATGAACAAACGGATTAGACGTTCAAACAAAAGTTCTTCCTCTTTAGGAAACAAAGTACAGGTGGTATTTTAAAACGGCAAGTGATCCTCTGATAGCAGTAAGGGAAACATCACGAATGAAGTCGTTGTTCAGCTGGAACTTCTTGCAGAAACTGACAAAGAGGCGAGGTATTGTGCCCCTAGCGCCAACCATTAGCCCAACTACTTCAATGGAGGTGAGGTGATATTTCTCCAAATAGAATGGAACTGTGGGCTCATAAATTCTGCATTTTTCTGCGTGGACTTCAGCGAGCTTTTCATCCTGTGCCTCGAACCTGATAGTCGGGTCGATAATGTAGGCGGATGTAGAGCCTGGTGGAATGGCAAGCATGTCAATTCGCCGACAGGATCCCTCTTGAGAGATGTTATTTCTTAAAAAAACCCGTGACGGATTACAATTGAATTTCCTCGTTTTATTTCTATTTTATTAAAAAAAACATTTTATCGTTCTATTTAAAACACAGCAGAAATTTTGGACCCAAAATATATAATACATTAATTAGAGCTTACCCTGAGCTAAGTACACTTAACACACATAGATTTAAGAAACAAATCAGATTAATTATTTAATTGTTTAAGCTAATTGAGTTAAAATTGTTACTCTAATATTCATGTACTTCTGTATTTTCTATTTGTATATAGACCCTGTTATTACATGCTGTATGTATTTTACCATTTATTAATGTGATTGTGCTCAATGAACTCTCGTAATTTTGTGATATATTTTGTATAACTGATCTGAACTGCGCCCGAGCACGAGCTTCTGCTCTTTCGGGGTGCAATGCCTAATGTAGCTCAAGTGTATAGTATTAATAAATATTATTATATTATTATTATTATTTATAATTCAATGAAAACATATAACAAGTAAAATAAGTATACACATTAAAGTATACACATTTTACTGCAGATTTTCATGATCTTAAATTGTCATTTAATATACTGTAAATTTCAATTTATGTAAATAATTTTCTTGAGAGGAATAATTTCAAGGGAAAAATTGTTCCGGGGCCGGGTATCGATCCCGGGACCTCTGGATGAACGTACTAGCGCTCTGCCAACTGAGCTACCCGGGAACTCCACCCGACACCGACTCAAGTTTTCCCTTTATATCCACACAACTCACGTGGGCTGACGAAACGACAGAGACCCACATCGAGTGCACACAAACTCTGTTAACGTACACAGTGACGTATATATTATGCAAATCTAATCTTTCAGGTAAAGCTTCCTGTAAAGCAGATATGAATATCAAAACTTTGAGTATTCAAATCTGCTTTACAGGAAGCTTTACCTGAAAGATTAGATTTGCACTTTCTTGAGAGGCATTTAAATGTCACACCTTAAATGTTACTGTTCAACATTCTTTGTCTTTGGCAACCTCACCAAGTTGAAGACGATTAAAATAAATATTAATTACTTAAACAACTAATGTAGTCTTGTATATACTTACGTAATTTTGTTCTCTTTATACTTTTCTACCAATTTCATTTCAGCTGTTTTATTCAAATTATAACATAATTAAAATTGTTGTATCTTACAGCATACTTCGTTAATGTAAGAGTTAATGTTAAACTGCCATCACAGACATAATGATCATCAATGCTGATAAAATCGAAGAAAATAAAGCAGTTGATTTGAGAAAAGGACTTGTACGAGAATCGACTAATGTAAGTTATATTTCTTAAATTTATAGTCATAGACTTACCTCTCGAGACAAAGTATCTAACTTTATTATCAACAGTAATCTCACTAGAGGTTTTGATTTATCTAGAGAAAATCAAAACTCGAGTGGGATTTAATTGACTATTACACGATTAGAAGAAAGTAGGCTGTATAAAGATTAGAAGTAACAAAGTGTACAATAAAATATTAATTGGCTTACGAAAATACAACTGTCTTCAAATGTATTATTGTACCAACTCAACATTACGCTAGATGGCAGTAGTGTTTTATGATGTTGTTTTCTTGTTACCGGTATCAGTTGTGCCAACTATGGAATCATCATTGAACTCTGTGGACTGTTACTAGTCAAGAAGGCTTTGTTGATTCAGTTTCATTTTTATTAAAACATTTGCATTCCATTTCAATCATCCGGATCCCAGTAATCAACGTCACTTGACAGATGATTTTCAATAAATCTTAGTATTAAACAATCTCTGTTACGTGACTATCCATAATATATAGCACAAGCTATAACAAACATAACCTAAATAATATAAACAAGTGTTAGAAAAGTTTTAATTAGGGATGATGAAATAAACAAGAAACGTTTTAATTAACGATAATGAAATAAAAAATAAACATGAATAATTTTAAAAGAAACAATTATTGAAAATACAATTTTCAAATTTGAATTTTGGTGGTTCAGTTGATGTTATATTGGACGTGTGCGTAAAAGAAGTGAACTCGTTGATGTACATGGTGTATCCCTCAACTTATTCAGGATTTCCGAATGGTGCTCTTCATATATGACCAATGATTTTTATTAATTCTTGTTCTTGAATGCCAAAATGCGAGTCATATTTGAAAGTGATGTGCATCGACTGGAGTGGTTTGTAATTTTCTGTTTTTGACGGCCAGATCAGTGCAGTTTGAAATGTTGGCAAACAAAGAAACAAATGCTAGGGTAATGATAAAAATAAACAAAGGGACGCGATAAAATTGTGCGATAAGCGGCCATGATTGGTTGAAAGACGTCCTTTCGTACCGTTTTATTGGTCGAAAGTAGTGTGACGTAGTAAAAGTGTAATAGTCTCATTAAAAAATTACTAATTTATCCGCAGTCATCTTGTAATAAATTGATCATTTCGCACATTACTTATGCACCAATACCAGAGACGAGTAGAATTTTCTCTAATGTCATTATATGATGGGCGCAAAGACAGGACTAAGTCATGTTCCGTGTTTTTCTTTTTCTTTTTTTACTTCTTATTCTGTTATTAATAAAATGTCTTGAAATTATGTAGGAATGCCCCCTGAGCACGAGTATGTAACTTACTTTTTCTGGGGGTGCTAGAGTGATTCTTTGTTCTAGCAATGAAGTATTATTATTGTCAGTTATGTATGAATTATTCACAGCTTTTCCTAATAGCGCCTGACAGTTGACTACATTTCGAGTGTATGTCTATGAAACTGGGCTGATCAAATATTTATCTTTACGGGAACTTTATCTTAGTGGAAGGTTAAAGTTCAAAACATTCCACACTCAAAATGCCTGTTATCTTCGTTATAAATATAGCATTTCTCTCAAATATACTTTCAATTAACAACAAAATATTACATTTAATACCTGAAGCATCATTATGTTCTAAACGACTAACACGTTTTCACATAGCCTGCTACTAGAGTTCAAATCTCGGCAACTCAGGGTATTTTTAAGAACAGTAAAAATGCTCACTATACGTGTATTCGGAAGAGAAGAAAAGAATAGAAGTCACATGTAGTAGATTTACGAACGAGTAAATGAATCCTTTCCCCGAATAATGGGCTTAGGACAAAATTTATCGATCATCTCGTCTACCTCTAATTAAATTGTCACCGGTGTAGCTCAGTCTGTTGAGGCGCTTGCCTGCCGTTCCGGAGTTGCGCTCGAGCGTGGGTTCGATTTCCGTTTGGGCTGATTACCGAGGTTTTCTCAATTCGTAAGGCGATGTCAGGTAATCTATGGCGAATCCTCGGCCTCATCTCGCTATCAATTCCATCGACCCTAAATAACCTAGTTTGTATTTACGTAAAGATTATTTTTTTGGTCCTACAGAATACATCTGTTATAGTAACAATTAATATTGGAGGAGAAAAATTCGCTCCGGCGCCGGGGATCGAACCCGGGCCCTTGGTTCTATGTACCAAGCGCTCTCACCATTGAGCTACGCCGAAGTTCAATCCACAGCACCGGATCGAACTCCTATCCTCCAGTGTTTAATGGCAATTTACTTAATATAAAAATGTCAGCATACATGCTCAATTTGGAGTCAGCCCACAATGGGAAAAACGCCGTTTGATGCATGCATACTATCACCTCCTAAAATATTGGATACTTTTTTTTAACACCCAGTATACTGGCTGCACATTGTAGAGTTAAACGAGAAATACAACTTAAGCAAGTAAATAAACATTGAGGTTTAAAATAAACTAGAGTGATTGAATCTTGCACTAAAACTAGACGTAAGTGCAGGATAAGACAACATAAATTAAATATTTAAATTATAGAAATTGCGTTATAAAATTGTATATTTTTATTGCATGAAATTACTAATTGTGTATAGATTAGTTTTAATTGTTAAGTGTATGTACTATATTTATGAACTTTTTATAAATTGTAAATTATATTAGTCCTACTTGATCTTATCGATAATTAAGCTGTTCTAAATCAGCATTTTTCATAGAATTCCGAAATCTATAGTCCCGTCGCTCTAATTTCCGGCAGCCAATCGCGTTGCAGGTCGGCTACATTTAAACGTGTGCGTCTTGTGATTCGCTTATGAAGACGTTATTCATTTCTTAAGGCTCGATAAATACTTAATATAATCGCCCGCCATTTTGGCTCTTTCATTGGCGTTCGCAGAAAGCACACGAAGACGTTATTTGCCGCTCAATTACTAGCTGAATTACAGTGCGTTTGATTTATTATCATAGGAGCTACGGCATGATAATGTTTAACGGTGTGGCAAATAGATTTCTCGTATGGTAGCTCGGCAACGAAAGAACAAAAATGGCGAACGACACTACTTACCTAGACTTTATAGAGCCTACACTTCCTAAGACGTAAGCAAAATGGAGGAGTCACGCCGGGAATAACAGCGTCGCGACTAGAGCAACTTTTAAAACAAAATTATTCTTCCGTAACTACAGTATTAAGCGGCGTTATTTAGAGCTACTATCTTTTATTTATTTTTTATTTATTTATTCTGGTGTAGTTAAGGCCATCAGGCCTTCTCTTCCACAACACCAGGAATACAAATACAATAACAGAAATAAAAAGGAAAAAAAAAACACTATAAACGAAGTAAAGTCACACAAAAATATACACAGGTTGCAGTCACACAAACTTTAAATGAGTGATTAAGTATAATTAATTGTATCCTAACTAATTAACTAACATAAACAAGAAACTTGCGATTTTAATCTGGAGTAAAAAAAAAAAACACAAATCAACACTTCTAGCAATATCTAAAAAGCATTAAACAAGACAAAATTTTCCAATTTAATTTTGAATTGTGATAAAGTCCGGCAGTCCCTGACATCATTAGGTAGCGAATTCCAGAGACGAGGTATTTCTACAGTGTAGGAGGATGAGTATAGAGACGTTCTATGATGAGGGATAGAAAGAAGTGCTTGATGTCGGTTTCGAAGAGTTGTAAGAAATTGAAAGCGCGATAAGAGATAATTCGGAGTAGAAGTATGCATGATTCTAAATAGAAGACAGTGAATGTATTGTTCTTCGTTCCTTCAGACGCACCCATGAAAGTAACTGGAGGAAGGTGTTATATGGTCAAATTTACGAGTATTGCAGATGAATCGTATGCACACATTATGAACACGTTGTAGTCTCTCAGCTAAGAGTGAACTTACATTAGTTAGTAAGGAATCGCAATAATCAAAATGGGGCATTACAAGCGTCTGAATAAGATTCTTTTTTAGACTAAGTGGTAGAAATTCTTTCATATGAAACAAGAGTGAAGTTGAGAAAATATTTTTACAAGTGTGTGTTACTTGGGTGTTCCAATTTAGATCGCTATCCATAAAAATGCCAAGATTTTTAACTGTTTCACTGTATTTAACAATAATCCCATTCAATTTATATGTGGTATAGTACCACTATCAAGAGTACTTTGTAGACGATTATGTCCCATTACGATTGCTTGCGATTTCTCTGGATTTAACCTTAATCCAAATTTGTGTGACCACAGTGAAATCGAATTTAAGTCTTCGTTTATTTTATTTACTGCGTCACTAGTCTCATCAGGGTAGAAATGCAAATAAATTTGCAAGTCGTCAGCATACATATGGTATTTGCAGTGTTTTATCATTTTAGTCACGTCATTAATATAAATCATGAAGAGTAAAGGTCCGAGAACTGATCCTTGTTGAATTCCAGATTTCACGACACACCATCTTGAAGAATAATCGCATGCAATGACACATTAGTAGGTACTAGATGAAATCATGAGTTAGAAACTGTCCAACCTTTACTTAGAAACTGCAGTAATGAGATTACATACATCCAGCAAACAATATCATATTTTGTACTTTGCCTTCCTCCTATTTTCACTTGCATGCCACAACGTACGTACGGGATCCTGTACTACGGCACGGAAGTAATAAAAGCCGTTCTTTGTTATTTTATGATCATCGGTCTGACCGACTTGCAATCTCAAGGAAATAACATACTGTACTCACAGGCTCGTAGACTCAGCTCCTTCACTTTGCTTACACAGATGGTTCGAATGAAGTGCATTGTAGTAGACACTGTCCTCAGGCAAACTGCTCACTACGTCAAAAACCACCAGTGTAGAGTGCAAATATTTAAACACGAAAACATGCCTGCTATGACTCTGGTGCCCACGTGCATCAACGTCGGTTAGTGTAACCATCGGTTAAAATTGTCACCTAACCCCTGATTAAGCATTTTTAAGGTGGATCGGCCTCGGTTACGACTTAAATAGGAGGTTAACCACAGTAATCTCTAACCGGCCAAATATGAGCGGTTAAAGGAGATAACCAGCGATTAGTAGAGCAAGTAAAGCAAAATGGCGGCCAGAACCACAGGTGATTATTTCGAAGACGATTATTATTCTGCAGTACTTGAATTACTTGGATAGAGCGTGAGCGTGAAGGTTCTTTAGTGGAAAGAGAGAATTCTTACAAGGAATTAGGTGACAGAAAATTTCAGGAGGGATTTCGTTTATCAAATCTACAAATGGATTCCTTGAAATAATACAAGAACAATCATATTTCTCCTACGGATCGGCTGCTTATATTACGATTCTATGTAACTGTTATTTTCTGTATTTTAAGAGGGAATACTCGAATACCGGTATCTCTTTCTCTATGTCACTGGCTGAACAAAGAGAGGTTATGGATGGATCTTACGATAATGCACAATTGCCTGGTGTAAATGGGGTCCAAGATCGTACACACATTCCTACGAATCTTCTACATCCTTTTCCTTTATGGATAGTCCATCTTTTTATGTAATACATTTAAATCTAGTAATTAAGTCTATCGATACTTCAACCTAACACTGGGATAGAATCATTTTTGGATTCAATTTTCCATTTTGTACGATTTTAACCTAACAGTACTGAAGAAATGGAACTCACAAATATAACAGCGCCCAAAGGCAAACAAATGCAACGCGAAAATGTAGGATACGTTCATTTCGACGTAGAACATAGTGAGCGCAGTCGTTTTTAGACGTTGACTATTATCTTTGCAGCGGTATGGATGCTTTCCTTTAGACATTTTGTAGAAACAATGTACCCTCATAGACTTTACTCTGGTTAAATGAGGTGTCAGCTAGCCATGTTTTAGTAATCGGTGATTATGAATGGTGCACATAAATTACATTTTAATCACGGCTACTGTTTAACCGTCGTTTCGTAATCTATGATTACTGCGTTTTTAATCAATGTTGATGCACTTCGCCATGGGGGCTGTACCGAAGTCCATAACCCATCCAGAGATTCATCGAAAACTTGTATTTGACACCGCTTTCGCGGAAGTTTGATATGAAAAAAAGTTTTGAAGTCCTCTAAAACTGATTCGCTTACGCCAGTCGTGGCGAAAGGGCCATGGTGCGCCGAGCCACTGTGTAAGCTGCAACGTGCATAGCACCTACGGAGGGAGGCGGACAACCGAAGGGGAAGTTAATGTTTAGGACGTGTAACGAAGAAAGAAATGAACAAGAAAACTTAGGACACATTATCACAACCTAAAATTAACTGTCTTCAGAATGTCTCTGCGACAAAGTTTCAAAATCAGGAATTATGTCACTTACTGCCAATCATAGTTGATCACGAAGGTATTTGTCTGTCAGTCGTGATCTAAATTTCATTTTTACTATTTTCATTGTTGAAAATAATTTTTCACAAACGTAAGTTACAGCGAACATGGCTTCAACAGAGCAAGCGAAAGAACGAAGATTCATTTCCCCCAAAGATTTGAAAAGTTCAATATCTGTCAAGTCCTTACATCTAGCTTTCATTTAACGTCACATTGTAAATCTGTGAGTTTAAATTGAAAATCTAACCGCATTATTCATGCATCTGCTGTAAAAGAATCGACGTACAGTGATGATGATGATAATAATAATAATAATAATAATAATAATAATAATAATAATAATAATAACAACAACAACAACACTTAACCTTTTAATGTTTCATCAGTAACATAGTAAGTTATAATGTCATTTTATGTTATACAACCGTTTTCCTAGTAATATTTGTGAACAAATCATACATTTAATATTTTCATCATATTGTAAGCAAAAGAATGCATCCTCCCATCCTACTTGAAACTTTCGTTTTTTTATAGAGGTACATGGTTTCGAGAGAGACATTGCGACGATACGCCACTCGCAGGTCAGAGACAAATACAAATAGAACGGAGTTTGACTCCAGTGAGTTAGAGGGTGGGGGTTGTAGGTAGGAAGCGAGAGAAAAGCACTGCGAGCCACAATGTGCTCGTGAGTCGCATTTTCGCCGCGGCTGGCTTACTATATATGAACCTCAGCACGAATCTGGATCTTGGAATCTCCGTGTTGACATTGTCGTGGAAGTCTCACGTGTCAGTACCAGTACTTCTAGTGTATAAAATTTAAGGGTGCTATTCATAGACATTTCGATAACCCGCGCTACGAGCGTGCTAAACTAGCCCCCGCTATCGACTGGTTACTTGCACGGGATTCATATCATAACGCTAACACTGGTTTATGAATACGAAAAACGTTAGTTCGCTGATCATCCACCGGAAGCCCGCGCTAAGAATGTCTATGAATACCGCCCTAAATGTCCTAGAAAAACAAGGTTTAACCACACTCTAGTATATACAGCCATGAAGCTCAATACGTAGTAAATATGCATCCATAGATAGTTACTAACCACTAGGATCGCTAATATCGCCTCATTACAAACAATGCGAAATACTACCGGCACAGTCTATTGTTCCTAGCACCCTCACAACTCAAGCTTCGTGACTGTATACACAAGACTGTGGTTTAACCCTTACAAGGTGATAAAAAGAAAAGTCCACACCTGTGGAGTACGTAACGGTCAGCGCGTCTGGCCGCGAAACCAGGTGGCCCGGGTTCGAATTCTGGTCGGGGCAAGTTATCTGGTTGAGGTTTTTTCCGGGGTTTTCCCTCAACCCAATGCGAGCAAATGCTGGGTAACTTTCGGTGCTGGACCCCGGACTCATTTCACTGGCATTATCACCTTCATATCATTCAGATGCTAAATAACCTAGATGTTGATACATCGTCATAAAATAACCCAATAAAATAAAATACAATAAATAAAAAGAAAAAAAGTTGTGGTTCCAATATGAGTAAAATTAGTAAGTAAATTCGGCGATTTTCTGGTGATTTTTGTATCATTACTTGATGAAATTTAGTTTGAAGAGTTGACAACTCTGAACTTAACCGAGATTCACAAGGGTACCGTAACTGAAGATGCATCTATGAAGAACTTTTGCAGCGCTTTAAGAAAGAGGGGAAAATATTTTTGTCTCAGAGTCACAGCTGATAAATTTTGGGTGCATTACAATGAACAAGAACTGAAACGATGATCTGAAGACAACGGTCAACAGTTTGACCACAGATGCGTTCCTGGAACAGTGCAGTCCTTCCGTGATGGCGCAAACGTTGCAGGACGATGAGGATTGTGTTGACTTGTAAGTGCGGAAAAAGTTGTCAAAAGTAAGTGTCTATAATTTTTTTTATTCATTCCATAGAGTAAATAAATTTTGGAGAAAAAAAGTCAAAATTTTTGGGGTTACCTATTAAATTCAACAGCAATAACAGAACTAGAACGAGACTGGCCGTGTACATTTTAACAACACCAACAGAGATAGACTTCTGTACTTCCCCAAACAATATTAAATAGGCTTCAAACCACGAAGCATATTATGATTTTGATATTACCCGTAACTTACGAAATCTGTTTATCTTTTGTGTTGAAATCCATAGTTCACAAATCGGTTTGAAGCTATTTTACACGTCACATACGTAATGCCATGTATGTAATTTGGAATTACATTATTGAACTAGCATATGCATTGATATTCCGAACGCGTTTACGCAATGCCTAAGGCTCAAAGTTCCAACTTCGCGTGGAATACAGACATGGATCTGAATTCCGCCTGGGCATGGTTGTTTGTCCGTTGCCAACGTGATAATCTAGGCGGAGGAGATCTGGCGTCGCTCTGACCAGACGCTACCGGAGTCCCATTGTATGTTCGTCTAGCATTTGTCGAAATGTGAGCTCAAGGTAAAATCCGCAAGATATAACCCGAGAAATCCTCAAAAACACACAATTTAATCTACTTAATTTATTTTCATATGAGTTGCTTAATTTAAGTATGAGCAGTAGAGGTATTTACAAGCAAATAGGTCACTGTACAATGAGAAGGATTTTATACCTATGCAGATAATCATACTAGGAATATTTATAGGCCTATTAATAAATAAAATTCTGGGAGAATTATATCATCGCCTTGATACTCACAAGGGAAGTACCCCAGCTCGAACGGCTAAAACAGAGTGTAAATGCGTTTAAAATACAGAGCTGCGCTTGTTCTACCACCCACCAAGGTTATTTATCTGTAAAACTCCGCAGTCGTGTGCAATCAATGATTGAAGAATGACGAATCTAATGACTAGAGAAGCACAAATCGCTGAAGAAACAACGCCGTGTAACAGACAGGAGATCCACAAAATACATAAATGAGGGATTATCACAGTCTACTATATACAGTCGCGAAGCTTGAGGTGTTTTTTTGCAAATCTCGTGATAAAGCGCTCCAAGAGGTTAGCAACTAGAAACAATAGACTGTCCATGGTCGACTTTGGACTGTGTCGTATTTCTATCGAGTGCTAGCTCGTTGCGTATTTCACATTGATGCTTGTGAAATGTTCGTTATTGGTTGTAATGAAAATGTTAATGGCTAAAATATAATAATTTGAATAATAATATGGGACAAGGAGGAGACGTTTGTAGTGCTATAAACTGTAGCAACAGTAAGAGAAAGAGGGCAGATTTCCGAAAGATTCAGAAAGGTTCCTGGGTTTCCACAAGAATGCTGTGCAGAAACAAAACTCTTAATTTTGAAGTTCTTTGTGACTGTTAGAATACATTATATCCTTAAATTTCACAATGAAATGTTTCAGTCTAACCGAAAGAACATTAGATACCAGTTAAAGTTCTGTCTAAATTTCCAGAGAAATAAAGGTTAGGTCTACTTTTTTTTTCAGAGGATATATTTTTAATTGTAGCTATTAATTTTGTTATTATTTTTATGTGTTATTTTACTAGAGACGTAGAAAAATTAAGTTTGTTTTAATGAAATTTATTGATCAAGTTTTATTTTCAATTCTGGTGGGATTATTATTGCTTAGGCCTACTTTTTTTTTTCAAAGGACATGTTTTTAATTATAGCTGTTAATTTTGTTGTTATTTTTATTTGTTGCTTTACTAGAGACGTAGAAAGAGTCTGTTACAATAAAATTTATTGATCACGTTTTATTTCCAATTCTGGTGTGATTATTATTGCTTAACCTTATCCCACTTTGTTAACTGCGTAAGCCTACACTACAAGTACCGGTACACGTAAGTTACTCCATTAATTCATATTTCCATTATTATTGTTGTAAAGGGAAATGCAAATTAATATTTATTGGTTTCATAGTTAATTATCGCTATAATCTTGAATGAGTGAAGCTATTATAGTAAATTTCAGTTCGTTTTGCACAAACAAAAGTTATATTAACTTATTTCTTGCAGCTATCTTCGAGTTTATGGTGGAATTTAATATATTTCATTAAAATAATAAATGAACTTTATGCATTTAATATTTCAATAACGGAAGGAAGGTGTTAATTTTTCCAAAAGAACACAACGAAAGTGTAACATATTTTGTCGTCTGCTAGGAGATAGATCTGCGATGATGAGGCGATAGTAGCGACCCTAGTGGTGGGCAACTACCCATGTTTGCATTTTTACTACATATTGAGCTTCGCGACTGTATATAGTATACTGTGGTATTATGTGGCAAGAAGCTACACGACATTTGCTTTAAATAATATACGAGTATAGGGTATTTCAAAAGTCAGTTCAAACATTAAACCGCTATAAATATTACAATATGAGATAGGGAAAAACAAAAACATCACAGTGTTGGACAAACAACGGGGTTTACAAAACATTGGGAAGATGTTTGCCGTTCTCTTGTTCAACGTACAGCTTTCTTTCTGCGACATCATGTACAGCATTTTGGAGATAATGTCTTGGAATATTGGCAATTTCTTGCGAGATGGCATCTTTCAGTTGCAGTAGGGTTGTTGGATGTGTCAGGAAAACTCGTTCTTTAAGGTAACCCCACAACCAAAAGTCAGCCGAATTGAAACCTGGAGATCGCGGAGGTCACATTGTTGGAGTGAAGGTAAGTATTCACTTTGACTTGCAGTTCCTTTATTTCCTGGAGAGAACGTTCCAGAACTGTTGGAACTCTCATACACATGTGCTGTTCCTTCTCCGCCATCAGACTCACAATCACTATTCCTATCCAATATGTCGGTATCTGCTTGTGATAATTCCCGGTAGTATGTTTGCATTATAATGTCACGTAACACGCATGCAAATGGCTCATCCTCACTCCAATTACATCCTCATTATCCGGTATGTAAGTTCGACGTACCTTTTCGCGCAGCAGGTAAACAATGTTCACAAGATTGAGTTCAGCCTACTCATGTCTGCCGTTAGTACGTGCACTTCACTACTGAACACCGCAATGGTCTCGCTCGTACTGTCTGTACAGCTACGACGTAGTGAGGCTAGTACGCTAACTTTCAGATGGCGTTAGCGGCCGCACACGTAGTTTTACAGATGAATGGCATTGATAGCTATTCGAATAGGTACAACATTTTATTTTAAACGCGTTTACAGTCGGTTTTGGCCGTTCGAGCTGGGGTACTTCCCTTGACAGAGCAAATATTCGGAATTAAAGATGTTTTTCATTGTTCTGGCAGAATAATTACAAGTTTCCAGTATTTTATCCGAAGTCATTTTTGTACTTAATTTGAGAACAGATTTAGTGACACCAGTTCGATAGGACACTCGGCTTCCATGTCAGAAAATAATGTAGATACGTCACAACCGTGACTTAAAATTTGCATATGCCATAAAAAAAAAGAATGTAAGAGAAGGTTTATCAACAGTTATCTCACTAGAGGTTCTGATTTATTTAGAGAAAATCAAAACTCGAGTGGGATTTAATTGACTACTACACGAGTAGAAGAAAGTAGGCTATATAAAGATTAGAAGAAATAAAGTACTCTAATACAATAAAATATTAATTGACTTACTGAAATTATATTTCACTAAAGTTAGCTTCAGCAAAACGTTTGAATGGAGCCGCCATTTTCAGTTGACTGTCTATGCTGTAAACAAATGATGATCGCAAAGCATGTTTTATACTACCATAAAGAATTTGCAGTTTGAAATGTTAGCAAACAGAGAAACAGATGCTAGGGAAAGGATAAAAATAAATAAATGCTAGGGAAATGATAAAATTGTGCGATAAGCAGCTATGATTGGTTGAAAGACATCCTTTCGTACCGTTTTATTAGTAAACAATTTATGACGTAGTAAAAGTGTAATAGTCACGATAAAAAAATCTGATAATGATTACGACCTGTTCTGACCTCAATACGTTTCATTCCATATTTCGCTCTGTCGTCCTTTGTTTCTAATTTTTTTATTCTGTTATTTAACGACGCTGTACCGACTTCTAGGTTATTTAGCGTCGATGGGATTGGTGATAGCGAGATGGTATTTAGCGAGATGAGGCCGAGGATTCGCCACAGATTACCTGACATTCGCCTTATGGTTGGGTAAACTTTGTAAAGAACCCAATCAGGTAATCAGCCCAAGCGGGAATCGAACCCACGCCCGAGCGCAACTCTGGATCGGCAAGCAAGCGCCTTAGTCGACTGAGCCACATCGGTGGCTTTCTTAATTGTTATTGCAGTCTGATTTTTTTTAGTAAGTTATTTTACGACTATGTATCAACATCTCTGGTTATTTAGCGTCTGAATGAAATGAAGGTGATAATGCCGGTGAAATGAGTCCGGAGTCCATCACCGATAGTTACCCAGCATTTGCTCATATAGAGTTCAAGAAAAATCCCGGAAAAAACCTCAACCAGGTAACTTGCCCAGACCGGGATTCAAACCCGGGCCACCTGGTTTCGCGGCCAGACTCTCTAACCCAGACGTCTCCAAAAGCGTACTCGCGAGTAAGCCCCTGAACGGAACCGAAGCCAGTACGTAATGAGCGCGCTCCGCCTCACCCATCCCCACCTGTACTGTACTCAATGTTTATGCGCAAACTAAGAGCAGTGGCGGACTGCCATTATCATTGTGTTGGTCGGAGTGGTCCACCGTTTCACAATATCTTCTAATCATGGACGTAGTACATTCAAGGATGAAAGGGAAGAGAAATATATTTTCGTGTTAGTGGGGAGAATATGAAATGTTTAATTTGTTCGAAAAATCTTAAGGGTGTGTTAAAATTCAAAATGCGACGACACTACTCGACTCTTCACAAAGAATATCGTACAATTATAGGTATGCTGGACAAGTGAAAATAATTTATTTTGGGACGTCTGTATAATTGTTGATTATACATAATAATCGGTATATTACGATACATTTACACTTAGTTTCGCAAGATATACTTATATAATTTCGTTTCATTTTAGTTGAAATACATACAAATATTTTGATAAATTTGAAACAGAAGAATACAAACACAAAACACACACGTATCCTCAGTCTTAAACAAAAAAGCTTCTTACTAGCTATATTCCAACTTGGAATATTAGGAAATTAATGAAGCCCTTTACAGAATGAGCATTTTGTAAAATCGTGCATACAGAATGTCTTCTAGATGTAATGCGAAATGAATTATTACATTATTGAATATTCCCCAATCAAAAGTAGAAGCTTCATAGTATGTCAAAATAATATACAAACGTATAATATTTCTTATCCTTTTGATGTTATTATTTGTGAACATAAGCAGATCGTTGCCGCGATCCCTCACTGACCGCTCCCATCTGTTGAGGTACGAGTCTCTCCCCCTTCTCTACAGCACACTGTGTTCGGCGGGCAGCATCGGGATCACGAATGACTATACTAACCGTTACTCCACAGGTGTGGACCTGAAATTTGTAGCGGAGTGCGACTATGTCTGTTCTTTATAAAATGATCTGTCAGTATTTCCTCACAAAATGCACCTTTGTTAGGGAAAGCCTATCTACATTATTTTTATTAGCTATTATTCCGAAAAACTAGAAAACAATCTAAGTGACCCTAAAAAATTTTGGCAGACAATTAGAGAGGCAACTAACTTAGAACCGAAAGTGAAAGATGATATTACGGAATTGTATAATAAAGATGGTGTATTAATTACGGACAAATTTGAAATAGCTCAGGAGTTTAATAATTATTTTTCAAATATTGGCATTGAAATTGCTTCTAGTATAAGAACTAGGAAGAGTGGTAATTTTTGTAATAATATGAAACAACTACAGTCTTCTATGTTTTTGTTCCCTGTAACAGGAAGTGAAATAATTAAACATATTACCTCATTAAAAAATAACATAAGCCCTGGTGAAGATGCTATACCCTCCAAAATATTTAAACTGTTCAGTATTTTTTGGCTAAACCGCTTGTTCATGTATTTAATTTGTGCTTCTTACATGCTAAATTTCCAGATAAATTGAAAAATGCTATAATTGTCCCTATTTTCAAATCAGGAGATAAAAATGCATGAACAATTACCGACCAATATCTTTACTCTCATGTATATCTAAACTCTTAGAAAAATGCATAAAAAGTCGTCTATTAAATTATTTGGACAAATACAACGTACTTTCTTCAAATCAATTCGGTTTTAGAAATAAACTTGGCACAGATGACGCTATTTCATGTGTTACAAACAAAATCATATGTGAGTTAGACCGAGGGAATAAATGCTTGGGTATATTTTTGGATATTCGAAAAGCATTTGATACCGTTAACCATGATACTTTATTAGAGAAATTAAACTTGTTAGGCATTAATGGTCATGTTCTAAGTTTATTTAAGTCATATTTGAATAACAGAAATCAAGTAACTAAAATTGATAATGATTTTAGTTTTACTCAAAACATAAAAGTAGGGGTCCCTCAGGGCACAGTTCTTGGTCCAATTTAATTCTTGATTTATATAAATGATTTGTTATTAACAGATTTACGCAAATATAATGGGGTTATATATTCATATGCGGATGATACCGTAATTCTTTTTGGTGAACAATCTTGGGAAGGCACTTATATTAATGCGAATAATGGATTACAGGTAATTAAAGAGTGGTTTGATTCAAACGCTCTTTCCTTAAACACATCCAAAACAACTGTTGTTCCATTTTCACTAAGGTCCAGTGGTATTCAATCTCCTCAATCTTCCTTTAGGCTCAAAATTCATCATTCAGATTGTTCTTCTCAAAAGTGTGATTGTCCCATATTAACCGAATCCTCAGAAGTTAAGTATTTAGGCATTACGAACGACCAACACTTACGATGGAACAAATATATTACATATTTATGCAACAGATTACGTAAAACAATTTATATCTTTGTTATACTTCGGTCATATTTACCATTTAATATTTTACGTCTCATTTATTTAGCTTTATTTCAATCCATTCTCCAGTATGGAATTTTAGGGTGGGGAAATGCTTGTAATTCTAATCTCACTCCACTAATACTTATTCAGAAAAGAATCATTAAAATATGCCTTAATAAACCAATTGATTACTCATCCGAGCTTTTGTTTACTGATTTTAATGTTTTGAAAATTAAACAGATTTATTATATTGCCTTATTAATCTTCATACATAAAAACCGTAATAAATTCAAATTGTATCATCATAAATATGGAACTAAAAGATCCGATTTTATACGACTAGAGGAACCAAAGTGTTTCACAAGCACAGCTCTGAGCCATGGTACCTACTTTGGTCCAAGGTTATACAATAAAATAATTCATAAATATCCAGATTTGCAAAATTTTAGTATCAGGAATTTAAAAAATAGCGTTAGGAATTTAATTTTTAAAGAATATATATTGATTTAATATGTATATGTATTTGTATGACTTAAATTGTTAAAATTGAAATTGTATTTTTCAAATTAATTTAATCCTGTAATTTTTTTTTCTTGACCCACTTTGTGTCAAAAAATTATCTTTGTGTTTATCTTTGTGTTTAGATATCTCCCTGAGCACGAGTTTTTTAATCCTTCAGGGAATAACTAAGATTGTATTTCTGTCAATGTTATTTTATTAACAATAAACAATAAACATACCTACCGAATATATGGGTAATGCATAAGAAACAGAGTAAGAGTGGGGGGAGGAACAGGAGGAGGAGGAGGATAAGAAGAAGAAGAACAAAGATATTTCTCATCTTGCACGTCAACTCTTATCCGGGTTTGTATTTTACGGAGATAATAAATTTTCAGCCGAGAACTAGCTGCTCATTAAAACTATATTTATTTTCATATTTCTTAGCGCAGGAAAAGAGAGGAGAAAAAAGTTCATCCCCAACATCTTCCATTTAGAACACGACTGAAGTTATGGCCCCCTTGCGTTACATTCAACATATTGGTAGCACGCTTACAACTCCGTCCATGAGTCGAACTTGCTTTCAATTTGCCACCTGAACATAAAATCTCTAAGACGAGCATTATTCTCTTTCTAGTAGGGCATAAATGTCACACATATTTCTCGCCAAGATCGAATCATACCTGCACCACCCCGACTGTTTACCACCAGAAATAAACATAACAGGCCTAATACGCAAGCTTATGCGTGTAAATGTAAATTAACGCAAGTCGTGAACAATCGGCAATTCTTTATTTAATGTAATCTTTCTCTATAGATAGATTCATTTTGCTGTTTTAAAATTAAGAAAAGTGTTTTAGAGCCTATACTTTTTAATAACAATTTTTGGCATTGAATAAAACAATGATTACAGCAAACTTTTCGAAGAAATACTTTTTGTGCGTAATACGAGATACTACCTCGTATTGTACCACTCCTCTTCGAAAATATACTACTTTCTTTATCCACGTCGGACATACGTTGCTCTTCTATACCTATTCTACTAAGCTTTATCCTTACATTTTAATACTTAAGTTGAACAAGTTGAATAGAGCGCGCTGATGCCAAGTGTCAGGCGACAGCTAGGCGATAAGGGGCGCTAGAGAGATAAGCTTTTAATATGTGGGAACATATTAATTCTGCCTACCCTTACAAAAGTGTTCTGTTAAGCTTTCATATGATATTACATTAAATTTAGTTTGGATAAGGAAGTCTGGGATTAATTTATACAAAAGTGTAACACATAAACAAATCTTCAATCAACATCTATATACATAATTTGAACTGGTAATGGAAATTACGGGAAAAGGGCTGAACGGATTTTAATAAATGGCCCCTCATTTTGAAGCTTGGAATCCAAAGTTTTTCGGAAAAGTAGTAGTTTTCAGTGAAATGTCAATTTTCCTACATAATTTTCGTATTTTCCAAAATCCATCTGTTGTCAGTTTTGAGAACTAATTTTATCGAATCACGGCCGACTTGATTGAATTTCAGAAGAAATCACACACTACAATAAACAATAGGCTATTATACGAAGGCCATGACCTGCAGGATTGCCGACATATTTAGAGCTCAATTCAATTTGTTATTAAAAACTGATTCTGCAGTGTATAATAATTTTCTGAGTACAGCTGTGTATTGGATATTCAAATCTACGAAATTTGAGGTGGTTTGATGACATTATTATCATTAGAAATTAAATATTGTTATAGTTACTATCATGATGTATCTATTTTTCATTAATTGTACATAATATTGATGACATGAAAGTGAAACGTTTTGAGGTTATGTAAGTAAATGTAGAGAATATCTTAATTTAGATCTTCATTTCTATAATTTACTGAGTGGTTGCTATATATAACTACAAAACTTAAGTAAGATAATAATATTGTTATTAAAAATCAAATATTTTTATACTTATTAGCCCAGTGGGGTTGGGTCTTTTTCATATGCTTAATGGCGGTATAGTGTAGATATTGATATGTGTCATTGTCTTCAGTATTGGCTCGACAGAGCGCAAAAATTACAGTTCCTAAGGAAAGACCAAAAGGTATTACTTACTGATAAAATAAGAGGCCTAGAAAATTTTGTAGTCTCCAGATCATTTCAGCAAGATCTCTTAGTAGGATAAAATGATTTTACGCTCTACATTTCAAGTTCTACATGCAGCAGTTATACGAAAATGCTATTGTTCGAAAGCTTAGCAAACCTGACATTTTTTTAACTTTTGCCTACAATCCACAATGACCTGAAATAGCTACTGCTATCGTCCTGACATTGATACTTGCGTTTTCGCGTTGAAACTCAAAAACTGAAGTTGGATAGGTTCAAGAGACAGTATTTGGCCTAAAAAAATCCATTCTGAGGGAGTATGTTTCATTAATATGGAAGCAAATAACTATCAAAAAGACAAGTATTCTTCATTGAAAATAAATCTGAAAAATTTTTATTTCAACGTCTAACGAACTTAGTTTGCAGCAGCATTTGCTGCACAAGCCACTAGTATGCTATAATATTCTTGCACGATCGTGTTTTCTGTTGTAATTACAGGTTGCTAGGCCTTGAAAGTTAGAATTTCCACATAGAAACTTGTTGGTAGGGAAACCATTCTTCTAAAAGATTTAGATATATCATTGACTTATCAAATAAACGTGTCTAAATGTGTATGATATAACATAATATAATATAATTTTTTTTTGTATAAAATGTTATCTTGTAATGAAAAAATTAATTACTTCTAAAAATATCTATCTATACTAAATAAATTTTACAAGAGAAAGAGTTCATCCAAAGGGCTGGACTCGGGAAGAGTACCCAAAACGCTCATTGCATTTCCGCGTTGAATTGCAATACTTAAAACGTTGACGCAAATAAATA
Organism: Periplaneta americana; assembly: GCA_025594305.2. Lineage (NCBI taxonomy): Eukaryota > Metazoa > Arthropoda > Insecta > Blattodea > Blattidae > Periplaneta > Periplaneta americana. The sequence goes on from JAJSOF020000005.1 coordinate 12,621,607, forward strand.
GTGCAACGACGATCACCGGTAATGGAGATCAAAATTTGGCCGATTTGAGATACCAAAACTTTAATTCAGCAGCAGATGCTGCGCGTCTGGAGGTATTCGGCAAGTGAGATGGAGCTAGAGTGTCAACGCAAGTGGAGTCCCAAATTAAAGATTTTCCTCTAGACCATGGAATTAAGGTCAGACCATCGGGTCGTTTACCATCCGCGCGACTAATACCTGGTGGTTCCAAAAGAGACGGGATGCCACAAGAAGTCAGAGATCTTTTAATGATATCATTGAGTGATGTATGTCTGGGAATGCGACCCTTGCTCCTCGCACAGCTGAGTGCATGATGACCGTAAATATCAGCAATTCCTCCGCAAATACATTGGTGTGGCTGGCACAAAAAAATACTGAAATAGATCCATTACAGTGCTCTTGTTATTTAGTTACCATTACAGTATAGTTTTGCGAAGAATTTGGAATAATATTGCTCTAAATTTTCAATGTAAAATATATTGTATTTGCAATTTTAAAAATACGATCGTGCAAAAAATATTATACAACTCAAGTCAGTGAAATGCATTACAAAATCTCGGAAAATGAAAACCTCGCTTGGCTCGTTTTCAAACTTTTCCTCGATTTTGTACAAAAGAACTTCCCAACCTTGTATATATATATATATATATATATATATATATATATATATATAATTTGAACTGGTAATGGAAATTACGGGAAAACGGCTGAACGGATTTTAATGAGTGACCCCTCATTTTCATGCCTGGCATCTAAAGTTTTTCGGAAAAGTAGTACTTTTCAGTGAAATGTCAATTTTCCTACATAATTTTCCTATTTTCCAAAATCCATCTGTTGTCAGTTTTGAGAACTAATTTTATTGAATCACGGCCGACTTGATTGAATTTCAGAACAAAACACACACTACAATAAACAGTAGGCTATTACACGAAGGCAGGATTGCCGACATATTTAGAGCTCAATTCAATTTGTTATTAAAAACTGATTCTGCAGTGCATAATTTTCTGAGTACAGCTGTGTACTGGATATTCAAATCTACGAAACTTGAGGTGGTTTGATGACATTATTACCATTAGAAATTAAATATTATTATAGTTAATATGATGCATCTATTTTTCATTAATTGTACATAATATTGATGCTATATTGATGACATGAAAGTGAAACTTTTTTGGTTATCTAAGTAAATGTAGAGAATATCTTAATTTAGATCTTCATTTCTATAATTTACTGAGTGGCTGCTATATATAACTACAAAACTTAAGTAAGATAATAATATTGTTATTAAAAATCAAATATTTTTATACTTATTAACCCAGTGGGGTTGGGTCTTTTTCATATACTTAATGGCGGTGTAGTGTAGATATTGATATGTGTCACTGTCTTCAGTATTAGCTCGAGAGAGCGCAAAAATTACAGTTCCTAAGGAAAGATCAAAAGTTATTACTTACTGATAAAATAAGAGGCCTAGAAAATTTTGTAGTCTCCAGATCATTTCAGCAAGATCTCTTAGTAAGATAAAATGATTTTACGCTCTACATTTCAAGTTATACATGCAGCAACTATACGAAAATGCTATTGTTCGAAAGCTTAGCAAACCTGACATTTTTTTAACTTTTGCCTACAATCCACAATGACCTGAAATAGCTACTGCTATCGTCCTGACATTGATACTTGTGTTTTCGCGTTGAAACTCGAAAACTGAAGTTGGATAGGTTCAAGAAAAAGTATTTGGCCTAAAAAAAATCCATTCAGAGGGAGTATGTTTCATTATTATGGAAGCAAATTACTATCAATATGTCTGGTATTCTTCATTGAAAATAAATCTGAAAAATTTTTATTTGAACGTCTAACGAACTTAGTTTGCAGCAGTATTTGCTGCACAAGCCACTAGTTGTAATATATATTCTATTGCTTTCTTTCAATAACAAAACAATTATCTTATCATGTATTCCGCATATCATTTTCGTTTACTTCCTCGTTGTTCTTTCTTCATAGCCAAGTTGCCGCAAAAGGCCTTACCGTAGTTTCTTCATATTCGAATATATAGGTCTGTTAGAACATCCTGCAACATGACATGTTTCTGTAACTGCATTGTTGACATTCATTATATCAGAAAAATAATGAAAAATACAACTATTTCATTACCTGAAGTTCTTTTCTATACGGTTTTGTTTCCATATTAAACACTACGAAAACTACAGGGTTTTGTTTTCATACTAAGCACTATGGAAACTAGAAAGTTTTAAACAAACAAACGCGCACATATGCTGTAATATAATTATCGCTGACTAACTTTAAAGAAACGTCACCAGTGGCCACGCAACGCACACCTATCACATGACGGCTAGTGAATAGTGGCCACTCAGCACGCCAAGGGCGTCTAAATAAATAAACAAATGCATAAAACTCAATGATTTCCAATACATAAATCTCAATGATTTTCGGATTTAAATTAGAGTTCACTGCTAGACCCTTCTTACGTCATTATTATATGCGTACTAGTGGCTTGTGCAGCAAATGCTGCAAAATAAGTTCATTAGACGTTCAAATAAACATTTTTTCAGACTTATTTTCAATGAAGAATGCCAGACATTCTGAAAGTTATTTGCTTCCATAATAATGAAAGATACTCTCTCTCGAGCCAATACTGAAGAGAACCACGCATATAAATATCTACACCACACCGCCATTACATATATGAAAAAGACCCAAACCCACTTGATTAATAACTATAAAAATATTTGATTTTTAATAATATTATTATCTTACGTAAGTTTTGTAGCTTTCAGTAACATATACTATATAGCTGCCACTCAGTAAACTATAGAAATCAAAATCTAATTTAAGTTATTCTCTACATCTACTTATATAACCCCAAAACGTTTCACTTTCATATCATCAATACAGCATTAATATGTATAATTAATGAAAAATAGTCACATCATAGCATTAACTACAATAATATTTCATTTCTAATGGTAATAATGTTATCAAACCACCTCAACTTTTGTAGCTTTTAATATCCAATACACAGTTGTACCCAGAAAATTACACACCACAGAACCGAACCTGTAAATTATTTTTAGTAAGTTAAGTTTTTAATAACCAATTTAATTTGAGCTCTAAATATGTCAGCATTCTTGCAGATCATGGCCTTCGTGTGATATTGTTTACTGTAGTGTGTGTTTTGTTTTATTCTGAAATGCAATTAGCTAGTTCTCAAAACTGACGGCAGATGGATTTTGGAAAATAGGAAAATTGTGTTGAAAAATTGACATTTCACTGAAAACTACTATTTTTCTGAAAAACTTTGAGTTCCAAGCTTCAAAATGAGGGTAAATTTATTAAAATCCGTTCAGCCGTTTTCCCGTAATTTCCATTACCAGTTCAAATTATATATAGATGTGAGCACATGGTTTGACTCTCGTGACGTGAGGTCGGCGAGAAGAGTCTCCCAAAAATTGTCTTCCAAGTTTCTTCGGAAAAAAAAAAAACTGTACGTGAAAGTTTCTCAAAGATTAAATTACAATCTAACTGTGACGAATTTTCACTAATAAAGACAGGAGTTCGATTCCTGGAATATTATTAAACTTTAGTACTGAACAAAGAAGGTGCTGGTTAAGTTTTCTCCGTGTACTTCGGTTTTACCTGTATTTTACATTCTATTCTACCACCATTACCGCTGTACCATTTCATCGTCTCCGATTAACGTATGTTGTTCAGTAAAGTATCAGGTAATATTATACATAATCGGCTAAAAAAGGCACAAAATTTAAATGGTTATATTACAGTAGCTAATTATTTCACTTGAAAGTTTATTTCACAGGCAAATTTCACAGTCCTTGTAGATCGGGAAAGTACTCTAATATTACATTTTTTACCATTTATTAAACATTTTTTATTTTTTGTAAAACAGTGCAAAATCGATCGTTTATACCAAACTAAGCATTATGGTCTTACGAGTACAGCAGGCCAACCCGTTTGTTGTGCTATCATCATTTGTTTTCTTCCGTTTTGAGTTCTCATTTTGTGAATAATGGGTCGCTTAACAAACGAAGACAAGATTTTTATTAAACATTTGCACCAATATGATAATTTATCTGCCCGTCAAATTGTAAGGAACTGCGCCCAGCGAGAATGGTCTGTTTCAAGTGTACAACGATTGATTAGCAAGATACGGACATGATATCCTTCCTGAGAGATTATTGCGTGAAAGATCGCATTTCTCAGATTCTCTGATGGTTTCCGCTGGTGTTTCAAACGAGATCTTAATCCTATGGACTATTTTCTATGGAGTCAACTACAAAAGCAGTTTACTACAAAACAAGAATTCGTAATACTGAACATTTAAGACAACGCCTTCTTGAATGTTGAGACCGGCTTGATCAAAGACAGATATCCAGTGCTATTGGACAATGGAGAAGACGCCTACAAATGGTTGTGCGAGCAAATGGCGGTCACATAGAGCATCATTTTTAATTTTGATTTTTTGAATTATTATTAATTTTACCAACATTCAGTTTCTGCATTTTGAAGTAATAAATTGTCTTCAAAAACCACATTTTTCGCATCATTGTGTATTGACCTCCATAAGATTTTAATTGAGACTAAAAAAAAAAAACATAATAAGTCCTGCTCATTTTTAAAGTTTACACTTTCCAACCGTGTATTCATTATAAATTAATGTTATGTATTTCCAAAAACTGAGTATTTCTAATTTTGTACTTTTCTTGGTCCACTGTGTAGATATTTACGACACAAGTGGGGTAAGAGAATTATTAATATACTGTACGTGTGAAAGTTTGCGCAACGAGCGCATAGATGAGTCTGTAACCACACATTTATATTAATAGGACGTTATCACACATGTATTGTACAATATTTTATCTACATCCTTTCAAAAAAAAAAAATAAGCAAAAATAATTTCACGTTTAAAAATTTATTTTATTTTAGGCCTATTTATTTATTTATTTATTTTTTTTTGTGAAAAAAATTGAAGCCAACTAACCAGCTACTAGTTGAAATAATGTATTGTGGTGCTATAAATCCATGACAACCACAATGTTACCACGGTCTAGTATATACAGTCACGAAGCTTGAGTTGTTGAGGGTACTAGGAACAATAGACTGTGCCGGTACTATTTCGCATTATCTGTGATGAGACGATAGTAGCGATCCTAGTGCTTAGCAACTATCTATGGATGCATATTTCCTACGTATTGAGTTTCGTGACTATATACTAGACTGTGATGTTAGTATAAAAAGAAGTTTGTTTTTACTGCAAATTTGTAAGTTTTAAGTTGAATTATTCTGAAAATTTGCCTTCAGATATTGAAGAGCAAGCTTTAAAAAGCATATCCAACTTAATGCCGGAGAAGTCCAAATCAAATTGCATATGCCAAACATGAAAAATGGTACTTAGTTTCAATTATATTTTGAAATATGTTCGATGCTATCTTTCATTCCAGTAAACGAGTGGTAATGAACTTCTTATCTCGCTTAAAAATGATTGGGATAAGACGCTATTACGTTACGGGTGTAGATAAATAATATTTACTAATTACACAGGGCATAACACCGGCGCAAAGGCTAAGGTGTGCCGTGGTTGTCGATTTGAATGGTGCGTAGGACATGGATACTCGGGCGTTGTTAATGCGATGTCTTAATTTTTCATAGGTGGAGGTCTGACGTCATTTATTGTGCTACATGTCCGTCTACAGTCTAATGCAGGCATGTCAATTGATGCCCACAGGAGCAAGCGCGCGCTTTAGAGCCCAGGAGAGCCTGATTGCTTTACAGCGGAAAGGAAAGAGACAGACGAAAGAGCTGGTATACGCCGCTTGGTCGAGCTATATACAGGGATGGCCAGCACTCATTCAATAGATAAAGGGAAGAGAACTTATTAAAACTGTATCCATGTTAATTTTTAGATTTTCCTAAGAAGTATAAGTGCATTATATGAATGTAAGTTTTAATTTTAATGCTCATTTTTCACAAGTTTGATTTTTTTATTCAAAAGAAATATTTTCTCAACTTTTCGTATAGAAAACTGAAATTTTCAGGTATAAGCTTAGGCCTTTTATTTACTAGCCTTACAGAATGTTTTCGTAGATCTAATATACCGTATATACGTATTACTGAAGATAGTGTATTGAAAATTTTGAAAGTATTCGCATGGAAATTGTTTGTAAGGAAATTAATTAACAAAGCAACTACTATTACATCATAAGCAAAAGATACGTGCCCATGTGTTGTAAAAATGTCAGCTCTATAGCTTCAGCAGATTTCGAGAAAATAATTTAATATTCTCATGATACGAAGTTGCTCACAAATATCGCCTTAAAAGCATAATGCGATAAGAGTTTTGTTATGTAATATTAGTTACACTTAAAACAGATACAGTACCTAGGTAACTTTGCTTTGTACTGTAATATTGTTTTGATTAGTTTATTGATTACTTTTGTAAGGCTAAAGATACCATCAATATAAATTCCAACTTATCATGTCATACTCAATCTCTTTCTTTGGAATATCACTTTCTTTATGAATGATGTGTTTCATTCACTTAATACAGTATAATATTATACTACTATGGAATTTAAGTGAATATTCCTTCTTAACTCTTTATTATGTTATTAACATTTAAAACACAAGTGCAATATTAAGAAATCAGTGTTAGTACTTTTGTTTTACAGGCAATATAGATAATATTAAACAGAAAGAAGCCATATAAAAGTAACGACATAAAATTTCATGTTCCGTTTGAAGTTTGTGCACCACTGTTTTCTTAATCCAACAGGTTGCTTATTCATATACACAACCCTTTCTCTTTCCATACTTAGCGCTTGCTGCCCGCGCACGACGTCAAGGTCAGGAAAATGCGCTTGCTTTGGCATCACTGGTCTAATTAATGTAAGAGCGAAAGATAGCTCAAATATAGGATACAGGATTACTGTAGAGTGTATCATTCAGTCTCGAAACGTATGAAGAGACAAGTAACAACACGAAGTCCTTAGATTATAGACAAAATATGCTGCACTCACAGCGCAGACGCAAGCCATATTTCCGTTTCCATGGATGTGAGGAATGTTATCTACAAATATGTGACTCGCTTAATGTATGGTCAACGTGGCATGAGGTTATCTAAAGGGTCAAGACACCGCAACACAGAACAAAAACACTTCCCAGCCTTGTACGGAAACACACACAGTACAGGATGTTTGATAAAGAACTCAGACATTTTCAATTAAATTTCTCTTATTACGTTTTGAGGCAGAAATGTATGTAGCAACATTATCAAAGCACAATGCCACAAGTTTGATTACCTATGAAGTGTAATTCAATGTGTGCACCAATTACAGCTCTACAGACATCAAAACGGAATTCCATCTCAGACCCCACTCGACCATGCACATTAGCAGGAATTGTTTCCATAGTTACTGTTATTCTATGATGCTGGTAAGAAAGCGACAAAACACTTTTTTTTTTCACAATGCCTTCCACATGTCCCAAAAGAAATATTGGGGCCAAATCAGGATTACGCGGTGGTCAACAGGACCTCCTCTTCCTATCCATTTCCCTGGAAAATGATTGTTGAGCACAGTCCGCAGAATCGCTGCGTAATGTGGCACAACCCTTATTTCACTCCAATTAAAGTATTTTGAAGCTACGTAAAATACACTACGTAACAACAACAAAATCCAGTCTCCTACCCAGGAGAACAAACATAGAAGCAATTCCTATGAATATGCTTACCTGAGGAGGAATTCCGTTTTGATGCCTATATGGCTGGTGTTACACTATCAAATATGAGTATATATGTCAAAAGTCTTTTACAAATATATGACAGTGCAATAGGTTTTTTTATAAAAGTTTTTTTTTAATAAAAGATCTTTTATAAAATGTAAGTGCATCTTGTTATTTTTTATAAAAGATCTGCCTAGCTTGAAACCAATATGGCACAACGTAAATATTGTTGGAATGTTACTACGACCAAAATGCTGATAATGAGAATATAAAGCAAATGAAATGTTATAAAACACAAAACAAGGACTACAAAAACAGAAATAAAAGTTGAGGTGTAAACAAAAATAACAGACACTATAACCGTTGTACAAGATGCACAAGTCTGAAAAAAAACTGAAAATTTATCTTCATCCATTCTCAAATAAATTATGTAACTTTTCAAGTCCCCGCATTGTAGATCTTTTTGTTTTTTGTTTTTTTTTTTTTTGCTTTTTTTTTACGTAACTTTTGATGGATAGATACGGTACTTTTCTTGTCACGTCTTGCGCAATTCATGGTTTAACTCACAGAGTTTCCTTTTCTGTTGCTTTGTCAGCAATAACTTATGCCTACTGTAATATTTTGAATTAATTGTAGCTAAACAAGCACAGTATTCCTGTGATTTAAAAAATATATATTTCATTTAACTATAAATGGAGGCCGATAATATTCTTGTTCCTTAATTTTAGGTTCCAAATCCTACTTATTATCACATTTCTTGTCAAAGAACTTTCATGGTGAATATCACCCTAAAGCACGGTAGGCCTAAAACAAACGTATGACAACTATTTCCATATCATATACTACCCTACATACATTTCTGCTTCAAAATTGCTCAAAACAAATTTAATTAGAAAATTCAGAATTCTTTATTGAACACCTAGTATTTCTCTTGCATAAAATGGAATTGTTCTCTTTCCTGTTCATAAATTTGAACTGTATGTTAGGCTGTAAAAAAATGCAATAGGCCTACTACTTACTATGAACCTATAAACCATATTCAAAGTTATTTTGTATCAGATCATTATTAAATCCGTCTACTCTAATGTTGAGTTAACATTACGAACTATGCATAACTATATCAAAACCTCTCAAGCCATTTTATCCAACTGCAGACACTCTATCGTTACAGTTCGAACAACACAAATACAAGCAATCAAAAGGGTTAGGAATTAACATGCAAATCATTTGCAAGTCTGTAGTAAGTTAACAAATGAACGTCGGTTAGGTCATCACAACAACATTCCATCTATAGTTCATAATTATTCAGTGCCGACTTCTATAATTACTGGACGGAAATTAAATCCTAGGTGAGAAACAGTATACAAAGAAAACACTTTTTAGCAGCCCTGTGCTCCTGACAGGGATTACAGGAATTCTATCTTTAGAGTTTTAACCTTTTAGACAGGATTAAACGTACTACGAATATTCTGATTTTTTTTTCGTGAATAATTACCGCTTCCGGTATATACATACTAGGCTGTTTCCTTTATTTCCTTGGAGACCGAAACTTTACTTTGGACACATTTTAATGACGTCAAGATATAAGAGTTTTGTGTTTCGCCGTTATCTTAACAATAAAATTATTTGATGAAAGATGAGTAGAACGGAGAAAAATTCTTCAATATTAAAAAATGTTTATTGCAATTAGACAACATGCAGACAGTGCACACTGTTGCCGAATCACTGTGGACAATTCCGCGACAATCAACAAAGCACTCCATAATTAAATGCATTGGTGACTCTTTGTAAATATATAGGCCTAATGTTGGGGCGTTATGATGGATGAAAGTGAGATTAAAAGAACACATAATCAAAAAACTAAACTGCAATATCATCTACTTAGCACGTGCGTAAAATTTTAACAGTTGTCAGGAGAAGGCTAACTAATTATTGGTTCCATTTCTCACGTAATTTTTATATTTCTTGGAAATTGTTATTTTTAACAGAGAAATATTGAAGTTTTATAATAAATCGGGCAAGACAAGGAAAATTAATATATGCATTTAAATATGCAAAATAAAGTTGGCTTCATTCGAATGCAAAAACCACGATCAACAAAGATCCACTTTTACTTTTTCAATATGATAAATCAACAAAAACATGCAATTGCATGACGATTCGCGGACTAATAATGACAATATTTTGTATACAAATTTGTAGTAACTATAATATGAACATAATTATAGTCTATGGGTGCTATCCATAGACATTTCGCAGCACGCGCTACGAGCGTACTAAGCTAGCCCCGGCTATCCACTGGTTACTTGTACAGAATTCAAATCATATCCTATCGCTAACACTGGTTTATGAATACGAAAAACGCTGATCATCCACCGAAAGCCCGCGCTAAAAATGTCTATGAATACGGCCCTATAAGATTAGTTCTTGCCAGTTTATGAAAAGCTGCTTATTGATCCAATATTTGTTATTGCATCACTGTATCTAATAGAAAGAAAACTCAAGTCACAGATGCTTGTAACTCACGGGGCTCTGTTGCCATGTGTTCCTTACTTTTATCTTGTATACAGTATATTTAATTAAATACAATGGGTAATGAAGACAACACAGCTTTGATGAGCTCAACTTGTTTGTAGTACGGAGCATTTTGTTTGTACTATCTGCAGCCTCAACTTGATAACAAACATACAGCTTTAACCTTCCTATAACCTAACGAGACAACAGCAGTATAAATACGATGACAAACTTCTACAGTTGTACAGTTACGGATATTTTTGAGTGGATTTTACGATGTTAATCCATTATCGTCAGCATGGTACCTAACATTGCAGCCACAATGTGCTACATCAGTTTGTAAATTGAAAACAAAAATCATACTTCCTAGATAATAATATTACAGTATAATGGGTCATACATAAATAGCGTCCACACCTGTGGAGTAACGGTCAGCGCGTCTGGCCGCGAAACCAGGTGGCCTGGGTTCGAATCCCGGTCTGGGCAAGGGGCAGGGCATGGTTGCGCCCCACGGTCAGGTAAGATGCAGCAGATAAAAAAGGGTCCCTGTTTTGTGGGCATAGTTGCGCCCCGTTCCCATCAGGTAGAGAAAAGGGGTTTGACATAGTTGCGCCCCGATGAAATAGGTAGAGAAAAATACATTAGGGAACTCGAGCCTCGTAATCAATCAATCTTATTGATTTCTTATTCGATTTAATATTCATTATCGATACCGTTAAAATGAACACCATGAAGTTGGCAGTACTTTATTAGCTGACATATTCAAATGAGTGAGTCGTTGGAATATGGGGCCTTAGCAGTCTTGACATTTTATTAGTGATTTTCACACCGTCTGTGGCGTATAGTGAGGTTAATTTAAAATGAATGTTAAGTTTAGTGAAAAGGGTAAAGAGTTAATAATTCACAATGGTTCTAAGTTTCGATTTTCGAAACTCTGCACCGTAGGGTTAAGATATCGGTGTACAAACAAAAAATGCAGTTCATTGTGTGTGATCGATAAAAAAGTGTTATTTTAAATAGCAAAATTGATCATATGCTACCTGATTTCAGTGCAGCTACCACTATAATATTTTTAAGTAGGCCTAATTTATTTATTTTATGACAATCACTTTCGTGTGTACTATGCCCATCGGGGCGCAACTATGCCATGTCCATTCTGCTACCTGATGTCCATTCTGCTACCTGACTTCTTCGGGGCGCAACTATGCCATTCTGTCCATTCTGCTACCTGATTTCTTCGGGGCGCAACTATGCCATGTCCATTCTGCTACCTGATTTCTTCGGGGCGCAACTATGCCATGCCTAGGCCTCCCAATTGACCGCGGGGCGCAACTATGCCATACCGGGGGCAAGTTACCTGGTTGAGGTTTTTTTCAGGGATTTTCCCTCAACCCAATACGAGCAAGTGCTGGGTAACTTTCGGTGCTGGACCCCGGACTCATTTCACCGGCATTATCACCTTCATTTCATTCAGACGCTAAATAACCTAGATGTTGATGCAGCGTCGTAAAATAACCCAATAAAATAAATAAATAAATAGCAATCACTAAAGGCCCATTCACAATGAAAGTTAAACATAACCGTAACATAAACACTATCATTAACATTACCGTAAGACGTTAACATGAAAGTTTGCAAACTCCAAGCTTTCATGCTTTTTTGAAAAAACTCATTTTTCAATTAACACTGAACTTAACGGAACCAATATGCCTTTGAAATTTTGCGTTTATGCTTACGTGATTTGCAAACAGAATACAATCGTGGAGCGCTGAAGTATACGACAGAATATGAGGAAATGGCGTCGTTGTTATGTTTCCATGGTTACCAAATATGTTTGCTGTTATGTTTATGTTCCCATCGTGAATGATGGAACGACTTCTTGATTTTACCATAACGTTTACATTCTTAAGTTAACGCTTACGTTATGTTTAATTTTCATTGTGAATGACCTTAACTTCACTTTAATTTCCTAGACAAGGTAATTCAAATATTATTTTTAAATGAAATACCTATGTCATTTCAATATTACAATTACTAGTGTTACTGAATTCCTATCACGAATTTGCGATATTAATTGAAGCTGTTGAGTATCTTAAGAATGATAGCCTAAATGAAATCGACGAAATAATATTATCTGTAAAGAGATTCGATATTAGATTAGATTAAGATGCATTAGACAATCTATTCATTTCATTTTCTGGAGACGTGAAGTAGGCCTACTTAGCGATATATGGCTATATAACTCTGACGTTACGCCCGGTGGAAATTGATCTTCAGGCAACGAGTTACCTCAGACGGTAGCGTTTGAGGTCCTGGGTTCAAACCCCGTCACCGACTGGGGTTTTTCATGGTTTCCCTCAGTCACAAAGGCAAATGCCGGATCGAAAATTTACATGCCATGATTCATCACCGCCTCAGTCACCAATATCATAAACGTTAATCAAAAATCTATGATCGGTTACATGAACACAAGCCATCTACAACACAATAGAAACAGAAACTCAACAAATTTTGAGAACGGCTTACTGGTATACCCAGATCCTAAACACGCGATATGACTACAGATATTGAAGCATGTAAACTTACAAAAAGAATTGATTTTAAAATCAAATGACGCTGAAAATAATAATAATTATGTATTCATGGTAAATGTTAAAATTGTGAAGCACATTAAAGTATCGAAAAACGGTCTCATAGTTTAGTTATGACCCAATTAAATTAAATTAAATCAGCTACTTGTGAAAAAGTAGACACATAATTTTTTACTAGGTTATTTTATGACGCTTTATCAACAGCTTAGGTTATTTAGCGTCTGAATGAGATGAAGGTGATAATGCCGGTGAAATGAGTCCGGGGTCCAGCACTAAAAGTTACCCAGCATTTGCTCATATTGGGTTGAGGGAAAACCCCGGAAAAAACCTCAACCAGGTAACTTGCCCCGACCGGGAATCGATTCCGGGCCACCTGGTTTCGCGGCCAGACGTGCTAGCCGTTACTCCACAGGTGTGGACGATACATAAATTACTTCAAAGCTAGACTAATTATTTATTTGAATAACTGTCACCATAGACTGTTTAAAAATTCGCCTCAATTTGCAATTACACCAATACCCGATAAACTAATTTTTTGCGAACACGAACAGAAATTTTGATTTTCATTTTACCGTTATAAATTGCATGCATACAGTTAACTCTAGAAATGTGTGCGTACATTAAGATCTTTAATTTACACTAAAAACGCGGTAGTTTGAATATATGATACACTAAAATAGTCTGCTTCTGTGTTTGCCCGGCTAAATTTTACAAAATTATAATCTTAACGTACAGCGATTACAGGCAAAATAGCCGCATACTAGCCATACCAACACATAAGACATCATCGTATTCATCATCATACACAATCTCGCTCTCGCGCTTGTGGAATACCGGTACCCTACCCAGTGACATCAGACTGTCGGAATTTAGTAGCGTTCAAAAGCAAACTTCTTACCAGGGCTAGGATTTTGTTGAAATTGCATCTTTTTCTAGTAAGCCAGAAACATAGCTGCTTTAGTATTTATATGTTTGGTGATAAACTGAGTGTTTTAAAACATATTTGTTATGGCATTTTTTTTTTTTGCATTTTTTACCTCTTACAACTCATAAGAGCATTTTTTGTTTTATTCGGTCATTTTTGGGATATTTTCATTTAATTTTAATCATAATCCCCATTGAATGAATGTTAGCCATGATGTCCCATGTTGGGCACAGGCCTCCTGTGATGGGGTCAGAACCCCTCGACAGGGATGGCTCAAGTGTACTCGCTTGGGGAGCCATTCCAGGCGAGCTTGTCGTGTATACTACTTTTGTGACATGGTTCATAACCCTGTTCATAACTAGTCTCAGCACTCTGTTCTTTGTTCATTTTTTTTCTTGCACTACACACATTATACTGGCACTGGCACTTTGACAATCACTGATTGCTATTTACACTATTTACCTGACACTTTCTCAACACTGACTTATTATTAATGTAAAATATTATTTATTTCCTTTGATATTTTCTCTAGATATTTTTTTTCAATTAATACCCATTATTTCCTATATTATTTTAATAGTTTTTCTACACAAAAATATTGTCATTTTAACGTAGTACACCCCCACATAATGGATCAGTCCAACCAACCCTTCAATATAGACTCCTCTATACCTGCTAGTTCCGGATACGAGTGGCCTTGTGGTGGACTACATGGAACTATATCAGGTAAAATAATTAAAGTGTACTACTTAGAAAAATTATGTAAAATTAAATAAACTTGAATGTTGGTACTAGAATTTAATTTAATTACTAGTCTAAATATTAATATTGCTACTAAGCCAATTATGTAAGATCAATTTTTAGGGCATTTTTAGGGGATTTTTGAAAGATTTTTAGATCATAAATACATTGTTTTTAGGACATTTTTTCATGATTTATAGGTCACCAAAATCCTAGCCCTACTTATTAAGCATTTTCTTACTGCTTAGAGTAGGTTTAATTTTTACTCACTGAATAAAAAAAATGTTCTTTCTTCTTAACTTTTACAATAAACTGTCCAGCCTTTATTAATCAGTTAATTTTTTAGTACTCTGATTTTTATTGTATTTGTAAATTTAATATTAATTGTAATTATAATTATAATTGTATTCTTAATATTGTAGTTGTAATACCCTGCTAGAGGGGAAGAGAAGGCCTGATGGTCTTATCTGTACCAGATTAAATCTATACTAATAATAAATCTGTAGCCGAAATTTTTCGGTAATTTTTTATTTTCGAAAAATAATTGGTGTTAACATGTATAATTAACCATCCTGAAACCGAAAATAGCTGTTTTGAAATTTTTGTTTGTATGTCTGTCTGTCTGTCTGTCTGTCTGTCTGTCTGTCTGTCTGTCTGTCTGTCTGTCTGTCTGTCTGTCTGGACGTTTGTTACCTTTTCACGCGATAATGGCTGAACCGATTTATATGAAAATTGGAATATAAATTAAGTTCGTTGTAACTTAGATTGTAGGCTTAATGCCATTCAAAATACTTTATTTAAAAGGAGGGTTATAAGGGGGCCTGAATTAAATAAACCGAAATATCTCGCTTATTATTGATTTTAATGAAAAATGCCATGCCTACATAACAAAAGTTTGTTTAAAAATAATTTCCGATAACTTTTATCCAATACAAAATTTTGATAGGACTGATATTTAATGAGATAAATGAGTTTTAAAATTACAATAACAACGCCATCTAAGGCGTTTTACTGAAATAAAAACAAATGACTTCGTCTATAAGGGGCCTTGGACAACAACAATCGAAAGCTATTAAACATACCCTACAGAGAATGTTTCTGTGTTTGTATGAAGTAATATCGGAAGCTAATTAATTGTTTAATTATTATTTCATCATTGGAAAGTGTAGTTTCTCTAGATGGGCATAATTCTACAATGTTATTACAGTAACTTCTGAAACATATAGCAAGTAATATACAGTATACACATTAAAACTAAATATGTCAATCTTCATTAAACTATGGATGCATGTAATAACAATTAAGAAACATGTTAAAGGAATTGTCATTGCACCAAATGATTGCTCTCTGGACCAAAATGACCGCATTTTAATTATTTAAATACAATTTAAATTAAGTAACATATTAAACGATTTATCCCTCTATCAAACACGAATGTTCCCTGGATTAAACGTCCTATTTTAATTATGTAATTACTTTATATTTATTTCTAACAGGTGCAGCGGAGCGCACGGGTACGACTAGTAAATAAATAAATAAATTTGCCACAAACATTTACGTCATTAAAATACCAACAGCGGTATATAGGTTCTCAAAGAAGACGACAAGCATACTGTTATCTATATACATGCACAAGGGACATTCTTGCACAAATTCAGATTTTTGTAACTGTATGTGCTAAATTTTAGTTTATTAATAATTCCACACTAGAACACTGCAGATGGCATGCTGCAAACAAGACGCCATGCCACTCAGCAGGCTTAGAAATGTGAGGACCCATACCTATGGATTCAATATAGAATTCCCACAAACCTTTGAACTTGCACAGGTTTTCTTCGTAACCGTGTTGAGATTTGTCAAATGCAGATCCATCGTTGAGAGCTTCTGCTGGATCGAAGCCAAGACGATCTTTATAATATGCCTGCGTCGACATGGTGGTTGCAGGCAAATAGTACTACAGAGACCTTACTATTGCCTGTTATCTTGGACTTGCATGAGTAAAATCACTACAGTTCGGTCGCACAGCACTACACAGGCAAGACCACTGCCTGAATAAAGAATCACTTGTCTTTCTTGAGGAATGTTCGAAAAAGATACTCTAAATGAATCACTCGGATACTGGGAATTAACACTTTCCTTATCAGGATGTATTACATCACCTAGTTCTAGGAATACTCAGCAGCGGTTAGGGGGGACCAGCACCTATGCCACTGTGTGTTTCTTCGTCTGGTGAGGCTATCTGTAGCTAAGTCGATAGATACACTGGCACTTTACACTTTTGAGTGGTGCATACCTTATCGTGTTCTGGTTTTTCTTCGATGTGGGCGCACACCACCTAACCTCCACTCACACAAGACATAACTGGTCCCTTGTGTCTTTCTGTAGGTGGAGCAACTTCGTTCCTAGGAGTTGCCTTGCAGCCTACCTACTCGGCTTTTCCTTCCTCTCGCCTCTCTACTGTAAAACTGACCCAATGTATGAGTTTGTGATTTGCTTGTCACCTTAAAAGGTGGTCACTATTCTTTGACCCTTTCTGGAGACTCCAGCCTCCAGCATCTTGCGACGTCACTGAGGGGGAAAACTGCGATATGCTTTGTAGTGGGGATGAGGGGAGGGAGGCCTTTGAGTAGGTTTAGCTAAGGGGCGTAGCAGTTCAACAACTTTCTTTAAAATAAAAACAGAAAACGGGGGCGAGGTTAAATTTATATTGTTGCTTTTCGTTAATACCTACACCCAAGAATATATTTCGTATACAACCCTGACAACCTTCACACTACACGACTGAAGCTTCAGTTGAACCGGGTGTCTCTTGGTGAAGACACGGCGCACCGGCATATCTGCAGCTCACAACAATAAACACAAAGTTCTAGTTAATTGAGGGCCAGGAGCGGCTCATATCCACCGTTTATCCACTTCTCACCTGTCCTGTATTAACAACGGCACATTGCATACACAAACACACGAACAAACGTCAATCAAGACACACGCGCAATATTTCACTTACGGAATGATTGAAGTTTTTCATACTTGAGCTTATATTACTATTCTAATCGCCAACTGCCTACGTGTACCCGACTTTCTTCCCCAGCCCACTCACGGCAAGCCAGCATACACACGTTCACCGGTCAGTTCCACAGACAACCGGTAGAGGAAGCCTGATGTCAAACATCGTGAGCGACACAGATACTCCACTAACACACATCTAAGAAAAGCAAGCTGGTGAGAGAAATAAAACTGAACAAAAAACTATCAACAAGAACGACGAATTATCTAGGGGTAAAAAAACAAGTGACTTCTGATAACAAATAAAACACTGCTTGTGTGCGCACATTTATAACGTTCATTTCTCAAACATTACAGCGATAAACAACGCCCTCTACACTGTAAACATGCCACTTCAATCGTAAAAAACAAATAAAAACAGGATAGATTTAAACTGTCTTGCATACAATGATTATCTCCTCAAAAGTAGAGTAGCATGACCATGAATTTACAACACGTCACATTTAATTTATTTACATTAACAGTATTGTAGTCTACGATAATATTCCAAAACTTATAGCAATATTAGATTCTTGTAATATATTCGTATTTGTACGGGTATGAAGAAATAGTTATGTGATAAAATATGAAATGCACTTCTTCCGTAAGCTGAACAACTGAACACTTACAATTAAACTGAAAATAAAATGTGCACTGTATTTTTAAGCGTAGCACAATATAAAAATACAAAATAATAATAATATGTAATTTATTTTCAAAAAATCTTCTGCCCAGCCATCCTGGGTTGCCAAGAACACAGAATCGGACTTCATCTCATCTCACTACATCTCGCAAAAAAAAAAAAAAAAAAGTACAAAATTGTATTGCAGAAAATTACTCAATTGTAAAACTATAAAAATTTGTAAAAATTGTAATAATTGTAATATTGTAAAATGTTGACATGTTCCACATCTTAAAGCTTCATTGCTCATGTAAGATCTATGGAATAAAATAAATGAATGAATGAATACAAGGATTATAACTGATTACAGTAAGTAGATGGGTCAAATTTACGTGAACATAGAACATAAATTTTTGAAATAATACAAATTATACATATATTTCTTACAATCACCCACTAATGAAAAAGGGGGAAGGAGGAACTATAGTCTTCAGTTTAAATGGTTTTTCAGGATTGTCACAGACCCTTCAATGGTTGAAGTGATTATTTTAGAATGATGTCATGGATTCCAATTTTTTTTTAGTGTTAATTGTGGGATGGTACTCCTCATTCCGATCATTAAACCTGCACACTTCCCAGGTGCCTTCCATCTGGTATTTTTCTCGAAAATACGGAACAGGAGGCTCATAAATTTGTTGTTTTTCTTTGTTGACCTCAGCTGGTTGAGTCTGGCTCATCTCAAATCTAACATTTTGGGCCCAGGATAATAATAATAATAATTAATAATTATTATTATTATTATTATTATTATTATTATTATTATTATTATTACTTATAAATGGCTTTTAAGGAACCCGCAGGTTCATTGCCGACCTCATATAAGCCCGCCATCGGTCCCTATCCTGTGCAAGATTAATCCAGTCTCTGTCATCATATCCTACCTCCCTCAAATCCATTTTAAAATTATCCTTCCATCTACGTCTCGGCCTCCCCAAAGGTCTTTTTCCCTTCGGTCTCCCAACTAACACTCTATATGCATTTCTGGATTCGCCCACACGTGCTTTGCCCATCTCAAACGTCTGTATGTAAAGTTCCTAGTAATCATTTTCATTATTATTACTAGCCGTACCCGTGCGCTCCGCTGCACCCGATAGAAATAAATATAAAGTAATTACATAATTAAAATAGGACATTTGATCCAGGGAACATTCGTGTTTGATAGAAGGATAAATCGTTTATTACAGTATGTTATTTAATTTAAATTGTATTAAAAAATTAAATTTCGATCATTTAGATCCAGAGACCATTCATTTGGTCATAAAAATTATTTTAGGAAATACAGGAAACGAATGTACAGAATAGCCTATCAAGTTTTCTGTGCATAAGAAGCTATTTTAATCTTACCTGTCCTTGATTCACTCAGAAGTTACTGTAATAGCATTATAGCATTATGTCCATCTAGAGAAACTACACTTTCCAATGGTGAAATAATAATTAATTATACAAATCGGTTAATTTAGCTTCCGATATTACTTCATACAAACACAGAAACATTCTCTGTAGGCTACCGTATGTTTCACAGCTTTCGATTGTTGTTGTCCAATGCCACTTATAGACGAAGTCATTTGTTTTTTATTTCATTACACTGCCTTAGATGGCGTTGTTATTGTAATTTTGAAACTCATTTATCGCATTAAATATCAGACCTATCAAAATTTTGCATAGAATAAAACTTATCGGAAATTATTTTTCAAGAAACTTTTGTCATGTAATATTTTTCATGAAAATTAATAATAAGAGAGATATTTCGATTTATTTAATTCAAGCCCCCTTATAAATATAATATTTTGAATGCCATATAGCCTAAATTCTAAGTTACAACGAACTTAATTCATATTCGAATTTTCATATAAATCCGTTCAGCCATTATCGCGTGAAAAGGTAACAAACATAGAGACAGGCAGACAGACATACGAACAAAATTTTCAAAAAAGCGATTTTCGGTTTCAGGGCGGTTAATTATATATGTTAGGACCAATTATTTCTGGAAAATGGAAAATTACCAGAAAAATTTCGGCTACAGATGTATTATTAGTACAGATTATTATTGGGCGGCCGGGTAGCACAGTTGGTAGAGCAGCTGGCTACGGACTGGAAGGTCCGGGGTTCGATCCCAGGTGGTGACAGGATTTTTTCTCGTTGCCAAACTTTCAGAACGGCCCCGAGGTTCACTCAGCCTCCTATAAAATTGAGTACCGGGTCTTTCCCGGGGGTAAAAGGCGGTCAGAGCGTGGTGCCGACCACACCACCTCATTCTAGTGCCGAGGTCACGGAAAAGCATGGGGCTTTACCTCCATGCCCCCCAAGTGCCTTCATGGCATGTTACGGGGATACCTTTACAGATTATTATTATTATTATTATTATTATTATTATTATTATTATTATTTATCCTCCTTACAAAATTGCCTCTTTTAATAACTTCATGCTTAAATAATCTTCAAATTATTTACTCAAATCTTGAAAATGAATGCACTGAATCTGAAGCTGAGAGGAGGAAAAAATTTGAGATGATAATAATAAGGCTTGTTGATAGTAATATTCACAATGTTGTGAATCTGGAATTGTATTTACTGTCAGAACCGTATGGAGTGAATCTTCTGACACAATATCGTGTGACTGAAATTAAAACTTATTGACCACTACTTGAGAAGCGAAGTTCATAATACCGCACTGCGGTTAGGAGTGGAGAGGAGAGCAGCAAATCTATCGCAGTTAGCTGGCAATGTGGGATCTTCTACCCACAATAAATCCTAAACATAATTAATTTCTCATACCTGCTACAAGGCCTTACCCTAGCAACAAAAAGGCTTATAACCTATTAAGAGATATCTCGTTATGGAAAGCGAAAGGTCAAATAACTACAAGAACCTTGTAAGTGTTCGTTTACCTAACCTGTTTCATTCAGCCCACATACTCACAGTCTATTGTTATAAAATCCATAATAATCTTGAACTACACAATGGGTTTTATATAAGAATTTCCATAACGTCTAGGGGATTATTCTAAGTGCATATATGAACTTTCTTGCACATGACTCTGGACTATAGATAGGGTTGCCACTATTTGATGAATAATATAAAGGACACTAGACTAAAAATAAAGGGCATTTCACAGAAATAAGGTACAGGTCTGAAAAAACTTAATAGTAATATGCGTTACAAGAGCGGTATGTTGAAGTTTTCATGTTCGAGGAAAAGTTTGAAAAAGCGAAATGTAGTTGAGCTTTTTTAATTTCCGAGAATTGAAAGAAAACATACTGCTCGTGTATCGTACATTATTTTGTGCGAAGATCGTTTATTACATACCTGAAAGAGGAATTTCTGATTAGTTGCAATGAAATCTCCATCTTGGTTTCTGTTCAATGACGGCAAATTCGCAAAACAAAAATATCTATCTTCAACATTGTTGCTTTAAAATGTTTTCTGTGTTTACTATACTCCAGCAGGCCGTGATATACGTCTGTCTTTTTTTTCCCCCAGTCTATGATGAGTCAGGAATCTTGTAGATTTTTTCACGGCTTCCATAATGTTACTTGCATCACGAATGCAGTAACTTTAGTGGAGTTGTAGAGTTTACTTAATGTTTGCAAATATTTAAAAACAATAATTAACATTGCAATTTAGGTGAAATTGCAGTGGTAAGTTTCAATTTATAATTGTTACTATATTGAACGTCTCTAAAAATAATATGTTAGAAGCCTAAAGCAGTAAAATCAATATGTCACTTAAGCGGTAAGAAGAGGAAAATTGTTATGTGTGTTAGGTTGGGAATACTGAATGTGGAATTTTAGACTTTCCACAGATTGGTTTTGTGCGGAAACCAAGCAAATACGCACGATCTCGCACTAAAATAGTAATTAACTCCTGTTTTTCATTAATATTGTACTACTAAATAATATGCTACTGGAGCTAAATGACAGTTGTGAGCAGTATGGGATGAAGATAAACGAAATAAGACAAAGAGCATAATCATAGGAAGAAAAATACAAAAGATAAACTTGCGAATTCTAAATGAGGCAGTAGAGCAAATAGACAGCTTCAAATAGGCCTACTTGGGATGTACTATAAGCAGTAACATGAGCTGCTGACAGGAATTCAAAGGAAGATAGCAATGTCCAAGGAAGCTTTTAATAGAAAAAAGAGTAACTTCTGCGGACCTCTGGAAAAAGAACTAAAGAGGCTAGTGAAGTGCTTTGTATGGAGTAGAAACATGAACATTACGACGAAGTGAAGAGAAGCGAATAGAAGCATTTGAAATGTGGATATGGAGAAGAGTGGAACGTGTGAAGTGGACAGACAGAATAAGAAATGAAGCTGTGTTGGAAAGAGTGGATGAAGAAAGAATAATGCTGAAACTGATCAGAAAGAGGAAAAGGAATTGGTTGGGTCACTGGCTGAGAAGAAACTCCTATTGAAGGATACACTGGAAGGAATGGTGAACGGGAGAAGAGTTCGGGGTAGAAGAAGATATCAGATCATGGACAACATTAAGATATATGGATCATATGAGGAAACAAAGAGGAAGGCAGAAAATAGGAAAGACTGGAGAATGCTGGGTTTGCAGTGAAAGACTTGCTCTTGGGCAGAACACTAAATGATGAATGACTATTATATTATTATTATTATTATTATTATTATTAGTAGTAGTAGTAGTAGTAGTAGTAGTAGTAATAGTAGTAATGGTAATGGTGGTGGTAGTGGTAGTAGTAGTAGTAGTAGTAGTAGTAAATTAATTTACTTGCAAGTAAAAATATTCATAATAATTATCTCAGGTATGTTTTAATTCCACGGTCCATGAACAAAAAACTAAATAAATTAATTTTTTCCAGGTGCACTTGGAATTTGGCTTAGCTCCTTTTAAAGCGGTTAATTCAGCACAGAAAAAAACAACAAAAGCAAAAACGTCTTTCTTATTTACACTCCGGGTACTCTCACTACTTACTACTTCCGGACTGAAAAGACGGAAATAACCACTGTGACGAACAATCGAAAGTCTATACGTCGATAGGTCGATCAGAGAGTAGGTATATACTATAATATGAACACTGAATTCAGATACCTGCCTATAGGTTGAATCAGGTCAGTCTTCTGGTTTGAATATTCAGACAATTAAGGACTCAGACAACAAAAATTAAAGAAAAAAATAACTGTCGATACTTTACGGGACAAGGACTCATAATACGGGACGCGTAATTTCTACATGAAATAAGGAACAAGTGACAACCTTATCTACAGAGTGTTAAAAAAAAGTATCCAATATTTTAGGAGGTGATAGTATGCATCAAAACAAGAAAAAGATGTCTAATAAACATGGGTCCTACAACACATACTTTCTGAGATCTGTACACTTGTTCATAGGAGGTGTTCAATGTGACGTCCATTTATGGCAATGCATTTGTCTGCTCTAAAATACAGCAGACTACCAGATAATCATACCGTAGTTGACACCCCAGGTATGGAATAAAGTTACGTCGTAAAGAATACTGAAAACAAAACTCAGGTTGCGGATATGAGCAGGGGTTAAGGAGAGATGATGTTGTGAATTTTCATAATCAGCATGTGTGGGCCGATGAAAATCCCCATGGAGCTGAAGGAACAAGGCATCAGCACCTATTCTCAATCAACGTATGGGCAGGCGTTCTTGGCGATAGATTAATAGGGCCATATGTGCTACAACAGAGATTAACTGGGGCTTGTTATCAGGATTTTCTTATTAACGTATTACCTCTGGATTTATCGGGGAAGCCCCACACCTTGGCCTGCTCGTTCCCCAGACCTAAATCCCCTAGACTTTTGGCTATGGGGACACATGAAGAAATTGGTCTACGCCACTCCAATCAACTATCAGACTTCCGTTTTACTACAATTTAAGTATGATTTCTAATCCTCACCAGCATTTTAGACCTTTCCGATATTAACCCTTGTATACAATGATTGTATTGTCTTGATTTTTGTAATACGCAATAATCGTATACGAAACACGGAACGTGCTTGCTTCGGCGTGTGTCAAATTCGCTTCCGCTGCCTGTACTTTAAACACGTCAACTACATTCTGTACGGCGTCGTATGTTCACCTTCAAACTAATACAAATATAGGCTAAATTACCGATGTCACGGCTCTAGTGATCTTATTTCATGTTGTCCAGATGTTGTGTGACTATACCTGGAATTACCAGCTGAAACTAAAATGGAAATTCACGAAATATGGATTTACACCCTTGTGATTTAAATTAGGGGCGTGACAGGCCTACTCGTACCAAGAATATTTCTACATCTGAACTACTTACTGTAGGTCTGCAACGTCTGTACTTGTAGACAATGTAGATACATATGTAAGATATATAACGTATTATTTTAGCTTCTCCGAAATTCATAATATAAATATACACAATTAATTAATGAGAAGAAGTATTGTAGTGGTGGTGGTGGTGACGATGACAAAAGGTGATGTAGTGTCACACACTATTCTTGTGAGAAATAAATACATGTGGCGACACAATGAAGTTTGTAAATGATTGGCAGATTATGTCAGCCTTCCAACGTTCGTGACATAAGAAAGGGTATTACCAAATACCTTGTACTAAAGCCAATTGTTTCAGTGATTCATCACACAACTATTTTTATGACAAACAGATCCACACTACTGATAGCACAGTAATACAACTGCTAATAAGTCAGCCGGATATTGTACTGCATAACTTGGATATGAAATCATATCAACCCTTTCATATCGATGTGCCGATAGTACCTGGTGCCTAAGAACACTGACAAATGACACGAATATCAAAATCTTTTCCTGTATATAATGTGAAGCAAGAGTGGAGTATTAGAATTGCAATTGCCATTGAGTGTATTGGTTACATATCATGAAGGTTAGCAAGAACTTGTAAAAACTACCGGAAAGAAAATGTAATGGAGCCTGCAAGCCAGTAACATTTGAAAGTGCTCATATCCAACGAAAAGTTGAAAAAGAAAATCTGACGAAGCGCTCCTGAGGAAGCTGGTTATAACTCGAACCTCAGAGCACAGTCGACAGATTATCTCGTCCAGAATAAAGGCAGGGTAATGGCGATGTCGATGATAATAATTATGATGATAACGATAACAACAGTAATAGCTTCTTTTGCTGTTGTTTAAGTGACAGCGATTTCGGTTACAAATTTAGCCAACCAGGGTTCCCTTTCCGGCAGGTAAATGGAGATTATCTTTTTCTTAAGGGGTTGGGTACAGCTTACAGCAGTAAAATTTTGGAAATTTTCAACATTTTTTTCCTCCATTACTGTATCTTGTACAATAATGAAAATTAGTACAGGGACATCATTTTATTTTTACTTCAATTTTTATTGTACCTCAGTTTTTGAATGTACGTCAC
This sequence comes from Periplaneta americana, assembly GCA_025594305.2. NCBI lineage: Eukaryota > Metazoa > Arthropoda > Insecta > Blattodea > Blattidae > Periplaneta > Periplaneta americana. The sequence goes on from JAJSOF020000005.1 coordinate 12,647,242, forward strand.
TCCCACCCCTTCTACTAATGAAGTTCAATCGTCCTCCACACAGATCCAAGACCGCATATACAGTCATAGTAGCCTTACGGTCATAGTAAACAGTACGTTCCAAAAATATGTTCGCGTTTTCCAGTGACGAAAGAGCTTTCAATATTGAATCATTTTCGCACAGGTACTGTCGTCCATTTGCCTACGTCGTATTCCGGTTTCCCCCACCAGCTTTTATTCGCCAGCTAGCGGCTGGGCTGTCTTAGCTCTTTTCTGAGAACATTAATTTCCGTTAGAAATTGGACGTCTACGTAATATTATACAACTGTTTAAAATATCTTAAATAAAAGGACCTCGTTAAGTAATTAACTGTCACATGATTTCCTCCCTTTCTACGACCCTACGACATAACCACTTGGACGGACAGTTGATAGCATGTCTGAGTAATTTTATCTTTTCGGATCGGGCAGAAGTGAAGATTGAATTTACAGTACGTAAGGTATTCTTTTATAGAGTAGGTACAGAATTATTTCAACATGAGTTACTAGTACGAAGAACGAAACTGGTAATTGGGATTAGGTACAATAGTCTATAATATGCACATTAGAACTGAAGCCTGCATCGAAATGAACGGCCACCATTTTAAAAAAATATGTTTAAATATCCATATTATGATTATTTCTCAATTTAACTTCATTCTCTATATTGTACGCTAATGTGCTGTAGACAGTATAATATACACTGCATAATGAATACGTCCACATGGACAGCTCAGTTCGTGAGTAAAAACACTCATTGTTAATACTTACTGTATTTTGATTAAACAAAAACCTAATGAAAATGATCAAACTCAAAAGCGCGATATTCCCTAGTTTACGTAAATGGATGAACTACTTTTCTTCCCTCCTATACCTAGTAAAGTGATTTGTTTATATATTACGCCAGTATCATCGAACGCCAGTCGTGGAAGGAGGTAGCAAACGGCGTTGATCCAGAGGTATAGGCAAGTTAATATTAAAAATGTTAGTAAAAATAAAATGATGTCCCTGTATATGTAAAACACTGTCTTTTGCTATATGAAAAAAAAATATTTTGTACGATTTAATCCCCCCCCCCCAGTTCACTGTGCAGTGATGAAGCGTTTCCCACATAACTAAAAAACTATCCAACATTCTGTGACGAAATTTTGTGTGTGTATTTATGCATGTCATATCTACAATATGATGCAAGATCACTTCTCTGCCTTTCATAGATTGTCTGATAAAAAATAAATTCATTTAAAATGGTCAAATATCAGTATTTTCTTATAACACAAAATAAAAAGAAATATGATTTATTAAGGAATGTAGTTGAAATAGCATGATATTGTAAACATGAGTTTCAGCTCTCAGACATGTAGAGTTTAGTTTCAATACAATTAATTTTTTATTTGTCCTATATAAAATATATTAAAATTTACATAATGTTGTGACCTAATTTTTCTATTTTGAAAGAAATGGGCATTATTGTAGTCTATGTTTTGCATAAACTGATGTTAAATCAGTGTACAAAATTTCAGAATTATATCTCTAATGTTTGTGGAATTATGAAACAATATGTGTGACAATTTTTAACTTTTGGAAAATTTAATTTAAAGTAAAAAGTGAATTTCTTAAAAATATTATTAGTAACCTTTTTATACTTTTATCAGATATTTAAGTTCTAATAAGTCTTGTTGTGGTACCTTGTAATTTTTGTCCAATTCTTATAAAATTTTATAAATTTAGATCCTGCATTTTCTGATAGTTTTTGTGGTCGTTCACGTACATATACCCTTGACACGAGCCATTACTACTTTAGAACATTCCAATACTCTCGTATTGATGTGGGTCGTCTTGGTAACGGATATTGTGGTAACTGCAGCTTACTATATTTATCATTCTGTCAAATATTTCGATAATTTCTAAACTTTCTTTAACATCCAGTCACAATTAGTCATAAGAACTTCTTGATTCGTAATCATCATGACGTGTAGAAGTGCCGCAAGCTTGATCTTACTCCTATTAAGCAGATCCGGTTTCGAATACCACTGACTGTGCGTTGCAATCGTCGTACATGGAGTTGCACAAGTGCGGACTGTCACAGTCTTCTCTGTTTTGTCTTCGGTCCAGCAATTTCTTTCTTTTTATCCAACGTTTTCACTTTCTCTATTCTTTGTTTATTTCTTCGTTCACTTTTCCCTCCTTTCCTTGTTTGACTCTCTTTAATGTTCTTCTCTTCTTCCTTTCCTTGTTTCATTTTCCCTTCCTTTTCTTCTCCATTCCCTGTTCCATTATTCTTTCTTCCACTATTTCGTTCTTTTTATCTTTTTATACCTTTATGTTTCTGTCTCATTTCTTGTTTAGGGCTATTTCCTTACTTCTTTCTTTCTTTCTCAATCGATATTCTACTGTTATCCGATGTCAGAGGTTTCCTTTTTAACGTGAAACCATAGCGACTGGTGAAACGTTTACGCTCAATTGTCAAATGAATACACGTTACGAAAATTTCAAGATCTGACCACAGTATAAAGAAGATACAGTAAGGTCAACTAGCCCATTTCGTGGGAACAAATTCTGAGTGCGCATGTCACGAAACCGGGTGTATTGTCTGGAACCTCCACCAGATGGTTCTCCATCTACGACAGGCTGGCATAATTTAATATTAACTGAAAAGATTTATTACTCATCTTTTAACAATATGAAAGACATGAGGCAAAGGAATGGCAACATAATCATAATAATAATTACTTCCGTATGTAAACATCATGAAAATATTTACTAATTGACGCTAATTTTAAAGTCGCTGGTAGATGCTTATGTTGGTAACGTAATATTGAATCATTAGCTACATAGATCATGACATTCGTTTCGATGAAGTTACGTCAACAATGGATATAATAAAATTTTGTTGACTAGCTAATAGCATTATATGGGAAGAAATGCAATGGATATGAAGAAACAGAATAAAACGGTAAGCACTTCGCTAATAGTATGTTTTACTTCAATCATAAACACTGCAATTTTATATGTATTTTGAAAAGAAAAAGTGAATTTTCATTAGACCTACATAATAAGACACAAACATCACTACAGAACAAAGGGATAATTACAACAGTTAATACAAAGTTTCATCTGAAAGTTTAGCATGTCTGAACAGCTGATCGCTAAAATCAGCTGTTAGCGCTGCCGATACTAGCGACATGGTTGGATTCATTGAGAACTACACCTCCCTAAGTTTGATTTTAGTACCAACAACATCAAAGGTGCCGACAAGAGTTGTCTCTACTGTATCTTCTTCATACTGTGATCTGACGTCATTTATTTAGCAATGGATCGGACTCTTACATTGTTACGATGTTTCCTACAAGGATAGACTTAATTACTTTCTTACACGAATTATGCCCGGTTTCTGGTACACCTCAGTTAACTGTCAGTTACTTAACTGCACTTATAAATTTGACTGCACTGATAACTCTCATGAGTTTCCGAAAAGTTAAATGTAGATTTATCAGATCTTGTAACAGTTGAGGTAACTTCAAGTTCAGCATCTCTTGTTATCCATAGATGTCTCCAATAGTATTTTGTTAGCGATTTTTTTGGTTATTTATAGTTATTTTTATTTGCAGAAGTTTTCAGTAATAATATGACAGTCAGCTCTGTACTAGTAGAAGCAGGCTTTTTAATTAAGGAACCGTGCGATAAACGATAGTGTACAGGTGCACTTCCATTTTAGTCGTAATATGATTAAAAAGACAATAATTGTTGTTATTTGGCTTGATCATCGAGGTAAATAATGCTAGTGGAGAGAGGGTTAGATGTAATTTCTGCTACAGAACTGCAACCGCAGCCAGCTGTAGTGACTATGGCAGCCATATTGTTATTGTAAAAAAAAAATGTTCTACTTTCTATGACATATTAGGATAATAATGTGTGTTTGTAAAAACAATTTCGAATATCTTAAGCTTAATTTTCTTCATAAACTTCAGATTCGATGTCGTCAGTCAAGGAATATTTTATTCTTGGGTGTTCTACCAATCCCAATGGTATTTCGGTCTCCGAAAAGTCCATTTGAACACATGAAAGCATTCATATGGACAAATGTAACATATTATGAAAGTAGAACATTTAATGTAAGTTACGTAAATAAAACGCCAATTTTCTTAAATTATACTGATAATATAGTAAATTAATTAATTCCAGTTTATACTATTATTTCATACCAGTTATTATAGTTTACGAAACAGTAATGCAGTAGCGCCACATGTCGGTATTTGTTCGAATCAGTACTAACAGCCAGGTAACTACAGGCTGAGGCACAGTTACCAATTGAAGCACAGATAACTTTAAAAATGACGATAACTGTTGTTTCGGAAACTCGTTTCAACATATCAGCGCGTTAAATCTTAGATAACGCTGTATGTGCAGGTAACTGTCTTTCCAGAAACCGGGCATTAGTGTATATACCGTATTTACTCGAATATAATGCGCATCTTAATTTTTAAAGGCTTGAAATAAAAAATAATAATGTTTACAGGCGAATGTAATCCGAAGTTGCAAAGCAGCTGCGAAATGTAATTTTACTCGACCTATCTATCTACCTACCTACACCTGTTATGATATAACAAGGACTGTAGCCACCTCACTAACTTTACTTCTAATTATGTCACTAGTCACAAGAAGCCTATTTTTCATCCTTTCCTATATGAATTTCAAAACCTATACCACAGGAAGTCTTCATTTTCGTGGGTCGGTTAACTTCTTCCTCGCCACTTTGGCGCCATAAGCGTATGTTGCTCTCTGCTACACCGATTTTGGGGACTAAATTCAGCTGAAAAAACTGTGCATTAGATTCGAGTAAATACGGTATATTCCTCTTATAATAGACGCCTAAGGACTGTCCAAGAAACCAATCCGGATGACACAGAAATTCCATTGTAAATGATTGTACAGATGTATTTTTTTTTTTCTATTTTAGTAGTCTATTTTACGACGCTTTATCAACATCTTAGGTTATTTAGCGTCTGAATGATATGAAGGTGATAATGCCGGTGAAATGAGTCCGGGGTCCAATATCGAAAGTTACCCAGCATTTGCTCATGTGAGTTGAGGGAAACTCCGGAAAAACCTCAACCAGGTAACTTGCCCCAACCGGGAATCGAACCCGGGTCACCTGATTTTGCGGCTAGACGCGCTAACCGTTACTCCACAGGTGTGAACTGTGCAGATGTATAGTATACATTGAATAAGAAGAAAAGGAGAAATAATTATTAATAAAACAGAAATTTCATTAAATATGATTCACTGTCAATTTACATTCACAGTCCTTGTGAATAAGAACAAATTTCTTAAAAATCGAAATGTCACAACAGCACCCAACCGAAAGCATAAACGTTTTACGTAATTAGAGGAATCATATTATTAGGGCTAGGATTTTGATGACCTACAAATCATGAAAAAATGTCCTAAAAACAATGCATTTAGGATCTAAAAATCTTTCAAAAATACCCTTAAAATGCCCTAAAAATTTATCTTACATAATTGGCTTAGTAGGAAAATATATTTTGTACTACTTAATATTTATACTAGTAATTAAACCTATCTTGAATCTTGCGTACACTACTTTTAACATTTAAATATAAATGATCGATCAAATGGCAAACTTACTAGTGTTAAATTATAATTTAACACTAGTAAGTTTGCCATTTGATCAATCATTTATTAATTAAATTAAATTTTACATCATTTTTTTCTAAGTAGTATACTTTAATTAATTATTTTACCTGATGTATTTTCCATTTATGATCGTTCACCTCTGAGTCGGTATATGGACGTGAGGTCAGCAATCAGCTGATTGGTGTTGGCCCTTCATGAGCTGTAGCGCCATGGATTTACTTTACTTTTAGTTTCCATGTAGTCTACCACAAGGCCACTCTTATCCGGAATTAGCAGGTATAGAGGAATCTATATTGAAGGGGTGGTTGGACTGATCCATTGCATGGAGTGTACTACGTTAAAATGGCAATATTTGTGCAGAAAAACGATTAAAATATTATACAAAATAATGGGTATTAATGGACAAAATGTGTAAAGAAAATATCAAAGAAAATAAACATCATTATACATTAATAAGGGGATTTATGGCCAAAATTAAATGAAAATGCCTAAAAAATGATCGAATAAAACAAAAGCTGCTCTTATGAGTTGAAACAGGCAAAAAAAAGCAAAAATGCCCTAACAAATATGTTTTAAAACAGTCAGTTTACCACATAACATATAAATACTAAAGCAGCTATGTTTCTGGCTTATTAGAAAAAAGGTGCAATTTCATCAAAATCCTAGCCCTACATATTATGAATACTCTGTCACTTTTTTCAACGTAATACTAGATACTACATGAACAAACTGTGAAACTCCCATGACGTAAGGTTCCAACGTTTCCGCCCAAGATAACAGATAACAACAGACATCGATTCGAACACTCAGCTGTAGCTTCCACACACCGTTGAAAACTTTGGTGTTAAGCTACTCTTTAGCAGACCAATATCATTTTCGTACTTACGTACAGGAAAAAAAAAAGCGGAAGATCCCTACATATCCCTTTCCTGAAGGCTACCTCAATGCCTAGCTACAGCTACATCATCTGATGTTTTCCATCAAGTGTTGTCCTGGCTCTCAAGTGTTGTCGTAATAATTCACCATTAAAATGGGACACACTCACGGACAGGAGAACGCGAATTCGATTATGTGCAATGTTCAAAACATACAGAGGCGAGCCTGCCTGGAGAGAAATAAAAATAGGTTGCAGCCGCCAAATTACTCTTCAAGGAACGACCACTCATATAAATGGAGGGAAAGAAGGCAGAGGACGGACATGGAAAGTTTTCTTTTCTCAATCGTACTATCAGGGACTGGAATGCTTTACCTGCAGACTTACTAAAGGCTTTACCAATAACCAAAAATGTATTTAAAAATAGGCTTAAGGACTTTACTAATAAACGTTAGTATATTATACACACTATTTAAAGGGTGTAATTGATATTTTATTATTTGAAGTGTTGTATCAGTGAGGAAGTGTGTTGTGTCAGTGAAGTGTGAAGTGTGTAGTGTCAGTGAAGTCTGTTAGTGTGTAAGTGAAGTGTGTTTGTGTCAGTGAAATTCTATAGTTCATAGTGGCTGTGCAAAGTATTTGAACAGTGAAATGGTTTTGAAGTGTCAGTGAAATCAGGATAGAATCAGTGCAGTGAGTGAGTTGATATCGAAATAAGTGTAGTGCCGAAAGGTACTTGTGCAGGTATGAACTTAGGGTTAAGATACAAATTAGATTTACTTTAAATGTTATTTTAAGTGATCGTGCTTCATTTAATTTAGGATGCTCATTATTATTATTATTATTATTATTATTATTGTTTTTATTAGTTGTGTTTATTATTGTCATTATTGAGTGTAATTAGTTACCACTGCCACCGGGTATAACCCATTTGCAGTGTGAATAAATACATGTACATACATCAAAGAAAGATTACCGACAAATCATGTGAGAGATTTCTGGTGGTGAAAGAATATAAAATGTTATAAGAAGTGGGAAATTTAACTGTGACGAAGCAAATGATAAATGTATCGACCGCGCTTCAATTTTACAGTTGCTAGAGCCCATTAAATGCCCCTTTGCTTCTATGGAAAGCGTTTTGTTAAAATTATGCATGTCATTAGAGCAAAACTGCTGCTGGCTAAATCGTCTGGCGCATTTCCATATCTCAACCAATATCACTGCACCATTGCCCCATTATCGTAATATCCTAGCCATCCCCTTCTTTCTCTTCCTCTTCTTCATTTCTTCTTTTCCATCCTATG